>VZRW01003663.1:0-28500 GCA_013398125.1 Aegotheles bennettii | reverse complement strand
GGGGCGGGGGCTGCCCCGCACTCCCCCGGCACAGAAACCCCCCTCCGGGATTGTGACAATCTCTACAGTTAGCCGGAACTTTAATTAATTTGTGAATTAGGGTTTATTAATTGGCTTTTCTTTATTCTATCTGAACAGCTCTTTGCAACCCAGAGCTGAGTTCGCAAAGGAAAGCATCAAGAGTTTCCGTGAAATTACATGCAGAGCCTTAACGTCCCCTCCTGTTAAACATGTTGCCTGGATTGTATTATCCTAGTGTGTAGAGAATTCCTATCAAAGCATATGCCATGCCTCAATACTCCCCTGTTAATCATTTTCTACTGGGTTAGCTCACACAGGCTCTCAGTACCTCATTACATGCTCTCAGTGCCTCTCTGCTGGTGCACTAACGGAAACAGCACGTTCTCCCCTAACATGTATCCTGAAAGCTGGAAAAGGCAAAGGTGGTTTGCATGGTATTTTCTAAAGCATTAAGTTTCGCAGTAGAATTTCTAATATTGGCTTGCAAGATTGACCTTTCCTCAAAACATCTATGAAACTCTTGCCTTTTTAGGGACTCGAGGGTATCTCAGTGTATTTTCATCCCTAGGGTGCAGTAACTGTACTGTCTTCCCCTATTTTTATACACTGGTATTAAAAACAGTCTGAAAACTAGATTACAATAAGTTGGGGTTTTTTTCTCAGACTAAGTAGTGCACAACTCTAGAAATAGTTCTGTTAATTTTTGTGGGAGTCCTTGTGATGCTCGACAGCGTGCGCTGCGAGAAAGCGTGTCAGAATCTCATCCCAAAAAACCCAGGAAAAAACCCCTCATGCCTTCCCATCTGTGTGCATAAGAGATGTTTTTTTTCCCCCCTTACACGCTAGAAACAGATTGTGCAGGGCCTACTCACAGCTAAACATTACCATTTATAGTGAATGTGGTGAGCTGCTCTGATGCTGGTTACAGAAATGTCAAGAGTTAAAATATTTCCCAATATTTTCTTTTTCCTAGACAAAACATCAGCGTGCTGAGCTCAGTTACCTAGTTGACAGACCCCGACGAGTAAACAGGTATGAGCTCCTTAGCCTTGGTTTCCTCACGCATGCTTTTGCGAGTCTGAGTGGGGTGCAGAAATGTGTTTACTGCAGAGGTAAAATACCAGCAAAGCAGTGGGGAATTGACTTTCTGTAGGTGTATTAAATAAACCACCGTTGATTAAATTAGTTTGAATTACAGCATTTCTAAACTGGTTTCAAAACCAACGAAAAAAGGAAAGAATCTTGTTTTCTGTTAGGCTAAAAGGTGCTTTAAATACTTACGAATGCTTCTGTGGGGTCTTCCAGGAAGCATTGATCCGAGTTAAAATTTAGCTATCCAGCTAATTTTTGGTAAATGCTACCGAAGTATTTATACCAATCACATGAAAGCCAGGCAGAGCACTAATGCCTGCTGCCCGTTTCAGCCAGACTTCCAAGGTCTGCCCATGCCAGCTGGGTTTAAGGTGGCCAGAGCACCTCTGCAGAATCAGTGCAGCAGGCAGGAGCAGAGGTGCATTCCCCCTGCAGCACCGTGTTTGGCCATGTGATGGCAGAAGAATGTTTTACGAGTTCCTCTTTCATGTTTATTCTAATGTCAAGATGTTTCTGTGTCTAGTTCTGCATTCCAGGAAGCAGACATAGTAAGCTCTAAGGACAGTGGTCATGGAGACAGTGAGCAAGGAGACAGTGATCATGATGCCACTAATCGAGGTCAATCCTCTGGTAAGTCTGATAAGAGAATGGAAATAGTAGATGTTTAAGCAGAGAGACTAGAAAGAACAGTTACTTACAGGAATATAATACAAGAGTGGCATAAATAATGTGAGCATATTGTATGGGAGGCTGAGTGTAAGTCAGCTTGCTGCTACAGTTACCTGGCCAAGGAGGCAATTTTAGACCCTTTCCATTCATGGGGCAGAGTTTATTTTACTCGGCTGGGTGGGTGGGGTGGTGTTAATATCTTACTCTGCATCATTTGCTTTAGCAAAACTTCCTGCACATTAAAGCAAACTTGTTGGTACATTTTACAGTGCTGGGGTTTTTTTGCAGAATTCCAAAGCATTAGGCAATTTTATTTAGCAGGCACTTCAGCTGGCATGGTTGTGTGCAGTGCAGGAGGAGTTCCCAAGGGAAAGAATGAACCCAGTGACTGAATGACAGCCAGGCTGTGAGGATATTTGCTGGGGATCAGTGGAGACATGTTGGGTGCCCTGAATGTGTAATACCTTAGCATTTTATTTGAGGATCGTTTTTTAATTCAAATTGAGGCACTGCATAATATAAGTGATCTCCATGTTAATGAGGCTAAGGTATTCCTAAGTACATTTCTTTCAGTTCTGACAAAGGAAAGAAACGCTTTAAAAGACTCTGATTTGAATCACCTAGCAAATATGTACCTTGCAGTGTTATTCCCATGTGTGCGGCTTGCTGTCTTGGCCCTCATTCTGTCACTTTTCTTCTGAAAGGGACATTTGTTTAGAGCCTGTGCATCAGAATTCATCTCACCCTGTCACTGCATTTTACCCACAACTGCTTGTGCTTTCTTCCCTTGCCACAGTCTCCAAAGGTCTGGTATGTCTTGATTCAATACAGTGATTTCTTTCCCCTTGTTTCCTCCGTGCTTTATCATGTATAAGGATTGGCTACAAGTGTGCCATACAAAATACTGCCCGAGTCTCTCCAGTCGTCCATTTTTATTCCCCTGACCCCCAGCTTATAAGATACCAGGGCAGGGGACTCAGTACTGTCACAGCAGTGCTGCCTCACCCGCGTGCTCTGTTAATGTCCTCTATTTTCTTGCTGCTATAGTCACTGCACCCTTAACGATGGGAAACCCAGGCACCAGGGGAAGAGGAGGCTGCTACAGGGCCCCTTTATATTGCTGCAAGTCATTAATATGCAGACCTAATGAGACTCGAGAAGAGCCAAGAGTCTCCGGAGCTCCCTGCTTCTTGCAGGGCTTCATGCTAAGTGAACAGAGTGTCTATTTTGTGTCTGGGAACCTGACAACAAACCACCTCTTGCCAGAAGTTTACATCTGAACACAGAGCCTCTTTCATTTTTGGCCTACATATGGCGTATGATTTATTGTTGTTTTAAAAAGCCATGTATTTAGCCTCCCCCCACCCTTTCTTTCGCACTGTTTCTGATGCAGCAATCAGTGCTACTGAGTTATAAAAAGCTCCCTCTCCTCCTGCCCTCCCTGCATTCCATTTTTTTTGTCTTTTACGCATTTTACTGCAGCAGTCATCTCAATGAACATTTCAATCAGCTTAGTCCCTCAACATAATGAACCATAATAACCAAACAGGAGAGAAAAGAATAAACATCTGCAGAAGGGGCTGGCTTTGACTGATGGTGGGAATGTAATCATATAGTTGCACATCAACTGAAAGCTATTTTCTTTTAGATGCATTCAGTGCTGTTATTGTTGTGCCTCTGCTCTTTATTCTTTCTCTCCATTTTAAAAGTAGTCTATCTCAGATACGAACATTGGAACTACTGTCAAACTTGGCATTAGTCCTTAGCTGGGCAAATTCTTCATTTTATCAAACAAAGGGAAAAAAAAATCTGTTCTATACTTTCAAAATATTTTCAAACGGTTTAAGAGTCTCATGTGGTTTATGAACTTCTGTGTCTTCAATGGTGATCACGTATGTAGTAATGAAAGCTGACAATTCAGTTTGGTCTACTCGCAATTAGCACTTTGAACTGAAACCTCAAGTACACAGAACTTCCAGTTTAATATATTGGTGCCGTGATTTGAGAATAATTTGCATGCAGAATTTTTTTAAATGCCAGCTCCAAATAGAGGTTTAAATACAAATCTCTTTAGAAACTGCTTTAATCTTCTACATACTTACAATATAGTTTTCCTGTAAATCGTGGGCTGAATCTTGCTGTCATAATGCAAAGAATGTGCCCCTTGACCTCAGCAATGACAAGATAATTTGATATAAAAACTTCACTCTTGCTATTAGCTTTTGATGATGACTTTTATGGAAAAAAGGGGGCATAAATCTTGTTTGATCTTGAATGGCTAGAGGAAATATCTGAGTGAATGCCTTCTCAGTTTTTCAGTTTTTCTGGTGCTTTATAATCAATTCTTTCTAAATTACTGAAGGAAAACACTCTGGTTGATAATATGGCAGAAGTTTGGGCTGTTTTTTCAAGATGTTACCTGATACCCTGCAGAATCCTATTCATTTTCAAAAGCATTGTATTTGCATCCAAAAATATTTAGTGGATAATGCACATTGACAAATAAAACTCCCTCCCTACCAGTTTTAGTCAGCAGCATGTTCTGCTCACAAAACATCTTTTTACTGTTCTGTACATGACTTCAGTTACTGCCACCAGTGAACAGTCCTGTGGCACACGAGTAGCTATTCTGTTGCTCACCAGGCTGACTGTCAGAAGTCATGGTCAGTTATTAAATGGGAAGTAAAACATGCAGGATGAAAATCTGTCACTGTGTCACAGATGTATCCTGCACAATAATTTAGTGAAAATTCTGAACTAAACTGTTTTGTGTATCATAAAATGTTGTATTGTGATTTGAAATAAGACTCTAGTTCAGCTTTTCACAAAATACATTTTCTTAATAGTGATTTAGTCATGGTTTCCAAAGTGCTGGAGTGTATGTAAGGGACTCATACTGTTCCCATCAATGTACCACCTGAATGCCTCGTAATCGTCCATATTTTTATCTACCTTAACATCCACAAAGTACAAAAGTACTGCCATCTGCATTTCGCAGGGAATGGCAAGTAGTGGGATACTCAAGAGCCTGATTTTCGTGGACTGAGTAGTCATTTTTTTGACTGGGATAGGAATCTGAGCTTTTTGGAAAATGACTTTCCAAAGGTGAAGAAGCTCAAGAAGTTCTTGGCAGACAGAGGAAGGGTTTCTCAAACCCAAAGTGCGTGTTCTAATTACTTGTGCTCTGCTTTGTCTGAAAATTGCTGAGACCAAAGCTGCTATTTGTTGTAGAACAAATGCAACTACTACAACACTACTACCTATTATTAACACACTATATTTCAGTCATGTTCTGTAGGAGGAATTTCTAAGCATGAGGTTAGTGTATTTCCCATGGTTGATTAAATTCTTGGCGTCCCTTGTGAAATTGCCAACTTGGGTGCCAATTAATACTCCACGTGTGTGTCTGTTTAAATTGTATGATTAGACACCTGTCCTGTAAGGTTTGGACTTACGCCATCAACTTGTTTCATACAGTTGCTCACTAGCTACTCAGCTTTCTCAAGCTGAACACGCAGAGTTCTTCACAGGATTACCTGTGTTTCACCTTTTTCACTGGATTGGCATGATCTCTGGGATGCACTTCAGGAAAGAATATCCCAAGATGTGAAGCAGAGTGATTGTGCTGTCATGTATAGATATATACATATATAAAATGCATCAGCTTTTTTGAGAATCTCTTCTGTGCAGTACTGGACAGTATGCGCTGATGATGGGCTGAGAACTAAAATCAGGCTCTGTGGGCTTTGTGAAGGGTATTGGTAGGGGTCTAATTCAAAGGCACAGGGTGAAACATTGCCTCATGCCTTTTCGGTACAGCTTAGGTGAAGCCCAAGGAGGGTTAGTATGCATTACTGCAGAAGAGCTGTGATATTTCGGTGTTCATAAGGAGAAGAATTTGAGAAGTCATAAGAAGAATTTTGGTGATAAAGGGACAGAAAAAAACAGTTTGCCTTCTGAGCCTATGCAGAGTGACAGCTAAATCCTGTTTTGAAGATCACTTGGGCTAGGAGTCTATCTCGGATAAAGAGAGAGTGCACATGGAAATGGCTCAGAAAAGTGCTTTGGCTCAAGCTGAGAGCGGTTTCTTTTTCTTTTTTTTCCTCTTCTTTCCTTGGGCTGCATGCTTAATAATGTTCACATCTCAATGGTCCAGATAGGGCTTTGAAGTTGAGATTCGGAAGAGCTTAATGTTGAAGATGTTGGAGTCTTTATTCATATTCTCATGCAGATGAAGTCAGTTTTATCCAAGGCAGCGCACCAATTACTTAGCAAGAAAGAATGATAACGCTGTTCCATAAAGTCCAGTTCTTCAGGAGATAAGGCCTTCTATAAGGGAGGTTAACATCATTATTCTTATTTACTGACACAAAACATGAATCATGGGGAAATGAGTAACTTGCTCAAGCATAATCTAACCAAATGGATAGTTGTCCTGGTAATGAAGCTTTGAAGAGGAGGTCTGGTTCCCTACATCACACCTGTCTCACATCTAACTACCTTTTTTAAGAGAAGCTACCACAGAAGAAACAGAATGCCATTTAAATCCAAGTAAAAGCCAAAGTTATGAAAAAATGACGCATGTTGGGGAAAGAAACCCTCCCAATAACAAAACTACAAAAACACTTTGTCAATATTTAATTTGGATTTTTGCTTTTTATTACAGCATTTACTCAGTGATACAGGTGAACATGTTCACTCATTGCTCTCAGAGCTTGGTGTATGGCTCTTCTCCCTTAATTAAATTAAGAAAGAATACATTATTTAAAAATGGTTTTAGGCCTAATTTTTGCTTTGATCTAAACTGTCTTTCGAGCCAATTAGAATTCATGCACATAGAAATTTTGATTTTCTCCTTTTGAAATACGAAAAGGAGGCGAACGGGGAATCTGCTTCAGAAATGCAACACTATCAAGTATCTGATTCAAAGCACCTGAGTTTAGGAAATTCAGATGCAGATTTCAAACTTCATGTTTAACTTCTTTCCTAGTTTTTGGTTTCCTTTGAGGGAAGATCAGGGGCTTGTTTTCCTGCAAAATCCACGAAGTTAAGGTTGTGTGAGAGCTTATATTGCCCACTGGCCTATTTAGCAATAAGACTTGAACAAATAGGAATGAACTAGTGGCCCGTGCCATGAGCTTTTATGTGCATGCTGTATTTGGAATAGTGCGTTTCTTCTCCTTTTTCATCTATTTGTATCTGCGAAGGACATTTGAAATTCATAGTTTAGAGTCACCTTTAAAATCTTAGTTTATCTGCATGCAAAATCTAATGTGATAACTAAATGAAAAATAGAACGCATTTTTCTTTAATGTAGAGTTGCAATTATGATGGATAGTTTAGTTCTGAAGGACCATATATATAACCAGATTTATGAGGGGGATGAGATGGAAGTGTTATTTATACTGCTGAACATTTCTTTTTGTTATAAATCAAGAATATGATTCTTGGTGAATGAAGGAGTCCTGTGCTGAATGTCTTACTTGGTTTACCGTGATATATCCTTCCTTCTTGGAAAACAGCAAATAGCTTTTCCCTGCCCTGTTTTTAATGTTTCTCTATTAGGAACAGAGAATTCTATACCACGACCCACAGGAAAAAGGGGGAGGAAGAATAGCCAGCATTCATATCATAGTGTAAATACACATAGGTGCCCAGGGATTTGAGAACCAGACTGCTAATTTTAATGCATTTTCTGTCAAAGTACTAAAATCAAGGGCTTGGTTCTGCACCCAATTAAACTCTTAGGCAATGTTGTGACTGATTCAAGTAGGAACAATACTCAACCCAGGCCTCTCTGAACATTTTGTTCCCATCCTAAACAAGCATTTACATTCTAGCTGTGTGTTCCAGCAGTGTATATTGAAATTCTGATGTATATGTGGGTGCAATTTTTTTTTTTTTTGATTTTACAAGTTCTCATCTTCAAGAGGGGGAAAGTTTGTCATACAAGCTTACGTTTTATATCCCTTACATTCATTACTTTGTTTATTCAAAATGCTGATTTATAGTGGCTATAACATCTCTTTTATAATAAGCTGTTATATAATACTATTCAGTGCACTGCAGCAGACAAGCAGCATTCAAAAGGGAACTAAAAAATAATATTTGGGTAGAGATATTTTGCAGTTTAGCAGCTGATGTGAAAACAAAATAGTAAAAAGGAGGGTAATTTTGCAGGGGAAATAAAAATCCATGAAGGGGAAAAAAAGGGTCTATCTTTGAATATGTATCATAAAAACAGTGTTATTATAATATCTCCCTCCCTGCTGACTATAATATTTATCCATAAGTTTTTCCTTCTCCTGTCTTTCAGGAAATGCTGAATGAATATGGTCACTGATAAACTGTTAGCATAATGTAACTGTCATCATTTTCCTGTTAAAAGTAGGGTTATTTGTTGTTTACATGTAACTTTGCTAGGAACTCTGACAAACGAAATAACCATTTTGTGTTGTCACTTAAACCTTCTGAACAGCAAAAAGTTAGATTCATATATCTTTTCTTGCATAAGAGATACTTTTGTGCAGACATTCCAATACATAAAATACACACACACACACAGTTTTATAGACATTGTTATGTATTAATTTCTATCTGCATCTAAATCTTTCTTTTCAGTCTTTGATCGCTACTACCCCTACAGAATTTAGAACTATACAGTTTGTGCACCTTGCCTGCTGATCTTCATTTGATTCCTTAATCACATCTGCAGTTCACGTCTGCATTCTTCAACAGTTCAATGATCAGTAATTTATTTCCAGACTTCTGCGTGCCAATTATCAATGCAAGGTTCTAATCGAAACTGGACCTAGCATTGTATAGTAGCTACTTTAAAATCTAAAGTCATTATAAAGTGAGATTAATCTGACATCAAAAGCTTTTTTTTCTGTATTTTTCCTAAGTGACTGCCTTTAGTACTCAAGCACTTGTTGATAGTTCAGAAAGATTCTTGCTTGCTGAAGAGATTGTTTTTTGTAGTGTGAGATACTGCATAAATATTGCTAATATAACTCAAATTATGGTTCAAAACAGTGGTAGAATTCTTAATACTAATCCTCACATTAGAGATCAAGCTAATCCAGTTCTTTAGAATGTTGGCTGGTGAATTACATGAATCTTATTACAGTTTTTCAACATTTTTTCCTAATTCTCTTGCAAGTAGTGTCATTTTTTGTAATTCTAATGCAATGCTTGTAAATGCAATGTTTGTAACAGATTTAGTTCAGTTTTGACATGCACCTAAGACACTCAGTTCTCTTTATAAATACAAGACAAAGATATTGCTTTACTGTTCTACTTTTCTGTACAATGTTGAACATCAACTTGGAGATGATGGTATTTATTTATTCTGTGCCTATGATTTCATACACCATTCCTCTCAAAACAAGTATAATCCAGCAACTTGGCGACTCCCAGTCAGGAAATACACTTTTGGAAGGCTGATCCGAAGGTAGTCAATAGAAGCATAGCTTTTCATTTGAAATCTTCAATAGCATTAAAGGATTTGTAAGCAAACAGTTCCATGTTGGCAGGGACAAGTGTTTGCTTATATAAGGAAAGCATTAACAATTTTGTCAATAGTATCCACAGCCATGTCACATCGGACTACAGCCACCGTTGTACCACTAATTACAGTCATTTATTATAGGATTCTGTCCCACTACTTGGATGACTTGATGATAGTAAGGACTGCTCCAGTAGCAATGAAAACTCTGAAAGAGTGATGTAACGATTGATTAAATAAGCCATCCTGATCAGTTGAAAGCTGGTTTCCTACTTTCTAAGATCTGCTTTTAATATCAATAGGCTCTGTCTGTATACTAATGTATGCCCAGATAGTTCCTTTGTAGGACTCATTTCATTTTCATAAATGAAATCTGTGATTCCTCAATAAGGACATTTCATTTCTTTGGTCAGAGATACATTTATGTAGAAGCAAACAATTCCTTCATGTTCTTAAACAAGTATTTTCAACTGGTGAACCACAGACGTCAACCTACAAGAGGAACTGAACTTTATTTGAACGGGTTCTAAACAGTGAGCTCTGCAAGTGATTTTTTGAGATAGAACCACCAATACCCTTCTCGTTGTGGTATTTGTGTGTGTGTGTGGCGTTCTAGCCTTTAGTTATGTTAGCTAAATGGTGTCTTTGACTCCTGAAGACTGGACAATCAGATTTATTTATTTTTTTGTTGAGGAGATGAAGATAGTGGAAGAAGTTCTTACGACATTTCTGGCTTTTCTCAGCATAATCTTTCTTATCTGTCAGCAGCTGTTCATGATGCTGAAGCTTATATCTGTAGTTTCTTTTTCTCTCATGCTTGCAGGCATGGATCTCTTCTCCAATTGCACAGAGGAATGTAAAGCACTGGGCCACTCAGATCGGTGCTGGATGCCTTCCTTTGTTCCATCTGATGGACGCCAAGCTGCAGATTACCGCAGCAATCTGCATGTACCTGGCATGGACTCCGTTCCAGACACTGAAGTGTTTGAAACACCAGAAGCCCAACCGGGGGCAGAAAGGTCCTTCTCCACCTTCGGCAAAGAGAAGGCCCTTCACAACACTCTGGAGAGGAAGGAGTTGGATGGACTGCTGTCTAATACACGAGCGCCTTACAAACCACCATATTTGAGTAAGTACTATTCAAAAAGCTGTATGAAAGTGTTCCCTTTGCGGGAATAAAAATTGGCTCTTTCTGCTATTCATAGTAGGCATAATACAGACACAATCTTAGGAGCAGTGGGGAAAAATGGCTTCTCTTGGATTCGGGCACCACTGAAGAAGGCATTGTTCAATAATTTTGTCTCTTTATAAAAAGAGACAAAACCTTCATTGTTATTAGTGTGACATGATTGTCAACAAAAGTATCAGCTGAGACATTAGTGGGGGAGTTGCTCAGTTTTATTCTCTGATGCTGGATTATTTTCAGTTTTCTTGGATAAATGGTTTAAACACTGATGTTGCCAGGCTGACATGTTTTAAGGCTAAAATTAAGTCGAGAGAATTGTCCTTGGATCTTCTTTCTAGGATTGAGCAGTATCTTGTGAATAAACAGTATGTGTATTATTTTGAAGTAACTATTCACATAGTTAACATTAGGCGTTTGGAAGGAAGAAGACAAAACTTTTTGCCTTCGGTCTGATCATCTTTCAGCCTACATAGTACTGACTTTTGTCAGTGCTCCTCCGTGTCTTCTCTCTTGTTCCAAAATCTTGCCTCTTTCTTTAGTCACCTTTTGACTAAGGTTTGGTGGCATGAAAAAGTGTGATAGATCTCAAAAAGACCTTCATAATTCCTTTTGGAGTCTGAGGCAGTTGAAGAACCATTGAATAATACTGTGATCTAATGTCTTTTCATTCTATTTAGCAGCCTTCTGTATTTTATTAGAGACTGTAATCTCCTTGACTTCAAGAGTTCATGACGTTTATCTCATCCAAATAAGCCAAAGACAGTAACATTGCAGTGACCCTTTTTAAAGCAACAGAAGTCTTTTCGGACAGCAGATCGAGGGTAAAAAATAGAATCACACTGAAGGGTATTAATTTACTTATTTTTGTAAAGCATTTAGTTTTCCCAAAAGGTGCTGCACTGGCAGTCCTGGTGTGTGAACATTTTCGCTACAGATCACTCTCAGCACAGACAGCTCAGTTCTCCCTTCTTAACCAGCTGTCCCAGTGTTTCAGTCCGTCAGAGAGGTCTTTTTACCACTTCACTCTTCAGATTTGCTTTACTGGAAACTTCTTATTTTGGATACCAATTCTGATACGTGAAAGCTATTCCTGAGAAACCTGTACTGAGACAATCAGCTTATCTTCTGTAGGCTAAAATGTCAGGTGTCAATCAGCTGGTCATACTCTGAAGACCAGTGTGAAATTTCACTTAGCTGTGACCTAACAGCCCATGACTTGGACTTTCTCTAACTAGTCTTCCATCATTTACCTCTAAGAAACATTCTTTACTGCTAAACTGTAATCTAGCAGTACTAATTGCATCTCTATCCCTTCAGTTAAAATCTGAGCTTTGTAGCACTGATGGCCTAATGGCCACAGAGTTCTGATGCAGCATGTGTGTTATAATGATAATTATATCTGGTGACACCACAATGGTAGTTCTGTTCAGTTTTGTTCCAGGCCTGAGAGTTTTATTTCAATTAATGATGAAATATTTATCTTATTGATAGTTTATGGATTTTAAATGTTGTTCAGTTAACATAAGTATTGTTGAACAATGGGTTTACATATAGACATTGGTCTACATTTTACACTTGTCTGGCATAAGGGCATGAAAAATTGATGGTAAAATGTCAGAAGTAGACAAAATAAATGAGCGGTATTACATAATCCACACTTGAGGATCCAGATTTAGTTTTGCTTTTTTTTCTTTGAACCTGAAAGCTGAAACTGCTATAAAACAAGAGTAATCTTTCTCTGTTTTATTTTCCCTTATTTAATATTTTCTGTAGTAAAATTTTAAATTATAATTGTATAGCAAACAACAGGAGCAAAGAAAAGCAAGTGAGCACAACAGTTGTAGCAATGAGTAAATAATATATTATTAATAACATATTCAGTGAATAAAGCAAGAAGAATTCTTAAGATGTTGATTCAGGAAGGAACTTTAGTTGAGCCACTGAGTAATTGCAATTGTAATAAAGTCAAATCCAACTTTTTAACAGAGAAGATCACATCAAAAACAGTTTGTCGGTAGAATGATTATTTTAAAAGAAGCAATTAAGATGTATGAAACACAGCCCTTATGTTCAGCAAAAATACAGTATAAAAAGTTGCAGTATGTATGAAAATGGTCATCTGAAAAGCCAGTAGCAAAGAAGAAAAAGTATATTGCAGAACACCAAAACTATTTGAAATAAAAAGGTCTCTTAAAAGAAAGAGAGATTCTTAAGCAAGATGATCAGAAAAGAGCATAAGTTCTAGGAGGTAAACTTTAGGATAGTAATTAGTGGAGATAAAAGGGACTGCTTAGAGCAAATAGCCAAAGGCATGCAAATAAATACAGACAATTTTTTAAGATGTCAAGAGTAGCAAGCTAGGAGATAATTGGTGGGTCTCTGGAGCTGCGGTTATTGAGGAAAAGGATGTTGCAGAGATTCTAAACTGTTTCTTAGCATTTGTATTTACCAGAGAGGGGACGCAGGAGGAAAGACAGGCGTATTTAGGAAGCCACCCATCCCAGGTAACTATTTCAAGCAAATGTGCAAGTCGTGGAAGAGGACGTTGTTGAAAAATAGACTGAAGCAAACAGGAAGAAAGTGGATTATATGTTTCTTAATTTTCAGTTTCTAACAAAAGCTAGTAACCAAAGAATGTCAGGAGTTGTGTTTATTGTTAAAAAAGGTACTATAAAATCTTGTAAATTAGACACCAGTGAGAAACCTTAGCATAAGGACATAACATTGTAACTTCAGGGTTTTAGGAACAAGGTAGCTGGTATCAGTCCAGGAAAACTGCACGGAAAGATTGTCAAACTATTTTTGATGGAGTGGGTGAGAACTAATCAGTATAGTGTATTTGAACTGCCAAAAAAACCCCTTAGCATAACGTCTGTGTAGTAGAAGAATCTACTAAAGTGAGCAAGTGTTGTCAAAGGGCAAAACATTACCAGACTCTCTGTGCCTAAGACATGAAAATCGTAAGGATAAATGGAACATTTTAGCAGGAGCAGAGTTCCCCAAGTGTCTATGCGGAGATCCATGGAGTTTAAAAAATTAATTATCTAGAAACAGAAATGAGAAATAGGGGACGGTATTTGCAGGTAACAAAATGGTTTAGGTCAATCAAATCTCTAATAGATTCTATATGCCCACATTGTGCCATGAAGCGTGGTCCAGAAAACCCTGTCTGCTTCTGACCTAGCTCCCTCTGGAATCAAAAGCTGCAGAGCGGTGTCAGCACAGTGGAATAGATGAGCAAATTTACTTGCTTAAGATGTGCTGTTAGTGCAGTAGCTACAAATGTAAACTGGGAGCTCCACATGGAGCTTTCTCTGTGCCATATGAGTGTATCTGCTCAAGCTTGTGTTGGCTTGGTGGTTCCTGTCCTGTGTTCCAATGGGTATGCCTGATGTAGAACCTTAGAAAAGATAAATAAGGAAGCGATGTATATTGTCATGAGAAATTTGAACTCTTCTTAAAAAAAAAGACCATGGAATAATTCCCTGTAAAAGTGTCCCCCAATGTACAAGGCCAGCAAGAAGGAAATAAAATGCCAGGATGTAAAAAAAAGATTTGAATTGAAAATGCACTAAGAAAGTCTTACAAAACCCTTACACAAGCTGTATCACTATGTTGCTCTAGCCAGTCTGTTCATTCCATAGAAATACATCACATAATGGAAAAAATACTGAAAATATTTCTATGCAAAGTCGTATCAAAAGCTTAGTGCTAATTAATTTAGATAAGCTGTGATAGGGACATGAAGTAAACAGGAGACTGGATGAAAACAGAGAAGGTAAGCTGGGCGCTTTCGTTTACCATTCTCAGTAACAAGAGAGCATCAAGGCAGCAAAACAACTGAAGGGCAACCAGGTCATGAACTGATAAAATCATACACATTTGATAAAATGATACACATTTGACACAAATAATACAGTAGTCTGTCAAATTTATGATTACGGGGCGTGACTGAAACCAAAGGCTTAATAGTGGGGATTTGGGTGTTTGCTTCTTTGTTGTTTGAGGTTTAGGTCATTGCATGGATAAATGAAAACAGCAGCACCTGTATTACAAATTATAACATAGAAAAAAGATATAAAACCTCATACTTGAAAGAGTTCATTTATGTCCCATCATCAAATTTACACCTTACTGGTCGAAGCCATTGGACTTACTCATATACCAATTTTCACATAAACATATATATTGTATATTATTCTGAGGAGAATACACCAAAAGTACTCTTTCTACTCAGATAGTATACTTTGAAGACAATATTTTTTACACATGTTTTAAGTATACGTTATGAATACAGGTTATAAAATGGTGATGGGATCAGTAAATCGTAGGGGTTTTGAAAACGGTTTTCTCATAGAGTGGCTCCAGGATACTTCTAACTTGCATATTCTTCTGACTGTGTAATTTGCACCTGTTTATTCTTATTCATCCATGTGATTTGAACACTGCCTTTCTTCAAACAGTTAAGAAATTTTCATAATGACTTGAACGTTCATAAAACATGAGAGAGATTCTGAACTGGACTGGATAAAAAAGTGAAATAAAACTGATGAAGAAAATAAAATTTAGCTTTTGAATAATTCCTGTAGTTTAAAAAACAGTTTTTAACCATTTCTGTGTAATTTTTCATTCAGTGGTACTTAAATTAGCCATTGTTTTTGTAAATATTTCTACTGTAGTGACCAAAAACCCTAATCCAAGATGCAAACTCTGTTGTACTAGATTCTGTAGGATATCTAACAGGGACTGTCTTCACAGTGAATATCTGATAAGTCTGATTCTGATCTATTTCTAATACTTTGGACCAGATCCTGAGATGGTAACAGTGGGAATAGCACCATTACTTCCATCTCAGTAGTGTTTTGGTCTATAATTGATTATAAGAAGTAGCTTTAATTTTTTATTTTTTTTCTGTAAATGTGGATCAGTCTATATGTGCATTTCTTTTATACTTTAGAGCTTTCCTAAAGTTACATGCTGACATTAACACTGAAATATTTTTTCTTCCTACTAAGAGGTTAGGATTTTTTTATATATGAAAGCAGTCAAATACTGCCATAATACCTCAACTTTCTATGTAGAAATGCATATTTTGCTCTAAAAATAACTTGGGCATAACTTAATCTACTTTGGAAGCAGGTTAAAATAAGCTACATAAAGGCACAATTTACTACACAGTGTTTATACAAGGAGACATTCTGGAATAATAATTGTGTTCTAAAGTAGCCCCTAATTAGCTCTGCAATATTTTCTACATACACACAAGCATCTTCATCTTCACTGAGGAAACTATATCATTATCACAGTAATTATTGCTAACACCATCAACATTATTTTCTCATGAATCAGGATTTTACCATGTTAGGTATGGTGTATACAGAGAGGATAAAAAAGCTGGTCTCTTCTCCAAAGAGCTGGCTGTCTAAGCAATGTGAATTGGAAGGGAAAAAAGCCCCTTTTTGGCTAACTGTTCTGGTTTGTGTGGCATGGTTACTAAACATCAACACTGCCTTTGATAGGTGCACATAGGTGTAGGCTTGCAGAGTCAAACTGGGGAGATTGGGCTTGGATCTGAGCACAGGTCCCTGTGTTCATGTGGAAGTATAGATGTGGTCTGAGTTTTTCATTCTACAGAATATTTGTCACCTGCTCAACTTGACCTATCAAGTTGGTTTACAAATAAAATTAAAAAGCTTTCAAAAGGACAGCTGAATGTTTAGGAATGGGACAATTTATTTCAAGTGATCTACCATAGAGCTAGCACAAAGAATGGTTGAACTTACAATCATTATCCATCTCCCTGAATTAGATTAGAGCAAATGACCTAGAGGAGAAAAATGTTCATGTCTTTATACCAGGACAAGAAGTGTCTCACAATCCTTTGATTATTTTTTCAAAGGAATAAAAAAAGCGCATGTAAATATTTTTGGGGTATTTTGATCTAGTTAGGATCATAAAGGCCTATTTCTGTATGGCATGATACATAACACAACATCTTCTGCTGATGTTTTAACATAAATATATGAGAAGATGTTTTAAGCAAGAAGTACTTACTATTTTGGAAAAGTTTCCAATAAAGAAAAGAAGCAAATTACAATTTTGTACATTTATTATGATGGAAGAAGAATTTTCTTCAGTTTTTGGTTTAGTTACATCTCATTTCTGGAAATTATTTGTGTAGTTTTATCATGGCTGTGGTAGACATTATAGCATTACATTTGTATAAACATAAAAAATTACTATTTTGAATGAGACACTTGATTAATTTTTTAAAATAAAGCTTGTCTAGATTTTTACTTAATTTCCAATACAATTCAGGTAAACTTGTGAGCTGTCTGATCCCTTCATTAATCATTTTTAACTCAATTTGCAATTTTCACATGTAGTTGAAGTAAAAATGCACAGAAGTAAAAGCAAACAGACTAGCTCCAATAAGTTGCATGTGCATCTTACAGTTCTTGGGGTAAGAAGAAATAAAACATTGTAATGCTGGATTTCAAAAAAGAGTTGCATTGAAATGCAATTTTTGTTGGTACGAATAAACAAATTATATGTGCATAGTAAAAGAGTTGTTCCTTTGTAAATAGTACGGTTTTGTGCTCAAAAAGAATGTTAAAATTGTATCTTTCAACTTTAAATCATAGCTGCATAGCCTGTTCCAGGCAGTGGAACTCTTCACTTGCATTCAGGAATTTCTCTCTGTGACAGGATACAGCTCTCAATTCTGCACAAATGAGAATGACTTTGTACAAAGTTGCTCAGCAAAAAGGGAAGCTGAGTTGAAAAGCCAACATCTAATAATGCTAAGAAACTTAACTGAATACTTGTCCTTCTTTAAAAAGTCTAACGGAGCACTCCCATTTTCGCAAATATCTGAAATGCTAAGATTTATTCACTTACACCTCAGGTTTGCCAGTTCAGATGCATCATCTCTATTAGGTAAATAAAACTTATAAAAAAAACCCCAAACCTGAAATAAAAATTAAACCGGTAGTACTAATTCAAATATAGTAAGGGCAAAGCAAAACTATAATGTGTTTTTACTCGTTATAGTAGGTACTCTGTGGTGTTGAATAAACCAATTCTGTTCAATGATTATTGCATAACTCGTCAAAGGTATTTTTATCTCACATTCATGACTGCCTTGCATTCTTCATCTGAACATTCTCCTCTTGCAGCTATCGCTCAAAGGAAAGAACACTTACAGAGTGTAACTGCAATAATAGAAAGGAAATGCATAGTTCAGAAAGGAAAATTAGAGAGGAATATATAAGTACAGGAAGATAACTTGGCTGTAGCCCAATAAAACCTATGTATTTCATTACTTTTATCAATTTTAGTGAAAATAATGAATATCAGAAAAAGAAATAAGCATTCTTCTTTTAGTTTTAAAACACAGGTGTTAGCTGTTATATTTAAATACAATTTTTTTTTACTCTCTTTATGTAACTGTGATCTTGGGCAGAATTTACAGTTCTGTACTGATAACTAGTGATTAATACTGATAAAAAAAGAGAACACTCTTAGGTTTACATAGCATCTTGTATCTTAGACAACTTCAGAAGTCTTTGCAAAACTACAGTGCAGGAAAATAATTGAAAAAGTTAAAAAAACTTGAGTAACTTCTATTTGAAAGTAAATTATATTTTTAGTTTGTCTTAAAAATCTATCATTTGAAGTAATTATTCTCTAATAGCTGTAAAAGTCTGTATTTGCCAGTTCTGACTGGAACACATAGAAGTCTTGTATATCTGTCTCAGACCGGTGCTATATTTATTCATTTATGTCAATTTTGAGAGTGCTTATGTCTGCTATGAATATACCTACCATCTGTGGAGATTTTTTTAAAAATAATTAAAAACCATTTTCTGGATTCCTACCAGTAGAATATTAAAAAAAAAAAAAAAGGGCAGAAAGATTGCTTGGAGTAATTTTTGAGATTTATGCTGGTTTAAAATTCCAAAATGTCTCTTGTCCTATAAATTTAAATCCTATGACAACATTAGGTTAGCCACTTAGGGACATGAGTCTCTTTGGAAAGCAGTGAGATGTTTGCAGTTAACATTTTCAAAGGCACTAAAGTTATTTATTTTTGATAGACAAATTCTATTCTTTATAAATAAATGCTATTCTTAGATGTACAAACCTCCTTATTGTGACAGTCAGGAGCTGCAGAATTGAACGTGTGCCTGATCTCGGGTCTGTGCACAGAAAAGTCTTTTCCTCTCTGCTTGCTCTTCTATCTGAGGGACTCTCTGACCTGCACAGCAGTGGAAATTATTCTTGTTCTGGTTCTTTTGCTGCATGCAATAACTCTGATTTTCCACTCCCATTTCCACTGCTTTAATTTTTGAGGGCTTTCCTTCCCATTTTTTGTTTTGGGTTTTTTTTTTGTTTCTTGACCAAAGGAGGAAAGATAGGGAAAGCCATTTAAAGAATGCAACAAACAGCCAGTAACAGAAGGAACTGCATCTATTTATTGTTTTTGGACAAGCACACTATAGGGATCAGTGTTGCTATTTACCTGGCAAGCCTATAAACAGCTTTATTTGTACACTAGCCACCGAGAATCCACAGTTTTCATGCTAGCAGTAGGATGTCTGCTGCTGGGAAGTACCTGTCAATATATTTAATTTGTTTTAGAAACATAGTATGGTGAAGTCAGAGGAGTGAAAAATGATGTATTTGGTACCTTCTTGTGAGACAGGAAGTAGGAGATACAGACAATTAGAATATAATTTTACTTCAATACCTAATAAATTGTTGGAAGAACTAAACACAATGATAGCAATCAATGTGGAGTCACTGAAAATCCAAACTCTCCTAAGGTCATTTAATTTCTTTCTTTGATAGGGTAATGGTCTTTATTGGTTGAAGAAAATATTGTGGACATGGGGAAGCAAACCTTCAGAATTGCTTCGTAAATTCTGCCTGAAAATTAAGTGCATGTATGAGTTGCAAGAGTAAATCTGCATTTCTTGCATACACGTGAATCTATTTCGTATGTGTAAATGATGTTATTTTACATCACGTTTTCACAGGTTATCAGGAGTAATGTGGATTAGAAAGAAAAAAAAATGGATGCACAGTAGATTCACCAAAGAAGTTACGGGGATGACAGACTCCTGTTTTAGCAAGTGACCTGAGTCCTCTGACTTTATCTTTTCACCTCCAGCATCATGGCTGCATTCAGCACTGGAAAAGGATTCATTATGAAACTGCTTGAATGCAACCTTTCTTTATTCATAAGGAATTTCATAGATGCTGATATTGTGGATTCATCTTCTGTCAGAGTAAAGTTCTGTCACTTTGTGACTTTCTTAGCTGCCTATTTGTGTTTTCATTTGACATCCATCTATTCTCAATTGGAATTTAGATGGCAATTGAATGTAGCTGCACACAGCTGTGTGTATCGATAGGAACTGAGATCTAAAAAAGTTACTGCTTACAAATGAGATGCAGTAATAACTTTTTTCCTGCTCTACTTCAGATCAAGTGCTGTGTGCTTTGTACTTGCAATGTTCTTTATGTCCAATATGGCTACACTGCTTCTAATTAATTAAACAGGATCCTTCCCAGCACTGAAGTGTTACAGTCTGTACTCTTACACTCTCTGGCATGCCTTCAGTCTGTGTCAACTAGCTTTCTTCCCTAGGAAGTCCTGGGCATGGTGCAGGTGTCAGAACATGGGCCAGGGACCATTCTTGAGAGCACATTGAATATGATCACACTGTATGGCCCCCATATATTGCTGGATACGGCTGAGAGATTTTAATAATGTGGATATAAATCATTCCATTCTGGTAGTCTTAGGGGACAAAGAATGGTCGTGGGCAAATTTCATTCATGGATAGAAACCGAGCCAATGTGTCTTTTTGAATAGAGGTTTTGAAAGGATTGTTAGAAGTTTATATGATACACTCAATGATGTTATCTTGGTAAACTGGAAAGGACTCTCTGAAATCAGAGTCCATGCTGCTGCTGAAAACCCATGCTAGGTACTGTGCTTTAGAAGTGGAAAATAAAAAGCTCATAAAATGAGAAACAATGTACCTGCCAGATCCTAATCCCTGCTAGGAGAGAGGGATGGTGGAAAAAACATCATGGCAAAGATAAATTGGATAGGAATACACAGCGTGATGCTGGTAATACTGTAATGCACATTACCTAGTGTAAGAACATGTAAATTTAATTATTTCAGGCCAAATCCAGCTTGATTAATTTAGGCACCTCTGAAGGCCACCAAACAGTGTCTTACACGTGTCTGCTTCTCCCTTGAATCTATAGGGAACTTAGGCACTTAAGAGCAATTTAGGAGGGAATAGTTCATATCCCTCCTCCTCTCCGCAGGGCACTGAAAATGTTAAGGTGGATTGTAGACAACCTTTGGTGTATTCTGCATTGGTTAACTCTCAAACTGACATGTTCATTTTCAGGCTTGTCAGCTTGGAGAGAGAGATTGTAGGTTTCAGAGGAGTGCAATAAAATGGTGAATTTAGAAAAAAACCCCACCAAACAACCAAAAACCACATGGAAGAAAAAGAAAAGAAGATTGAGGAGAAGAAATGGTTGTTTCATACAAATGCATAAGCAATTTTTACATAAAAAAGAAAGGAATCAAATTCTGATATTACTAAGGATAGTAACAAAATTATTAGCTTACAGTTAATGGCAAAAAAATGTGAATTTGCTACTAGAACATGTATGCAATTAGAGTAAGCTGTTGATGGAGAATTTGGAAATATTCTTAGGGAATATGCTCTGTGCTAAGTTTGACATACATCAGGAATAATTTAGGAGTTATTTAATTAGTCTTAATACAGTACGTAATTATGAGAACTCTTGCAAAATTAAATATTCCATGGTTCTCTGAATATAATAGTGGTCATGTATTATCTTTAGTGTTTCCAGGTAGATAACATGGTTATAATAGTACAGAAAGACAAAAATGCTTTCTTCAGCTCACTGTATCTTGTGGGAAAACTGTCTTTGGTATTTTTATGGTACATTATAGAATATAGCTTAGCACTTTCTGTGCTGAATTGTAGTAACTAAAAAGCATTGTTTCTGTAGTAAATAATGGCAAGCAGAGATAAATCACATCTGACATGTACTATGCCACTGGGCTGTTGCTGGCAGTGAAGAAAAAATGTCAGCATTTAGAACAGAAAATCTAACACACATAAAAGTATCTTAGGTGCCACAGAACATTGATGACAAAATCCAGAACGTGATTCAAAAGAAAATCCTCCTTAATTGTATGTTTAATGTAAAGCACATGTTGATTAAGGTCAGTGCTTAAACTTAAGCCTGTGCTTGTGAATAGTCCTAAACAGAGAGAAATTTTATCTGGTGCTTACATGAACTGGGACCTGGATACTTAAGAACTGAGATGCTTTGTTTTGTTTTCCAGAGGATCAGCTAAGTCCAGATAGAATATAAATCTCAGAGCACTCAATAGCACCAGAGAAATACTTTTTCAGTGACTGTCATGGTGTGTCAACATTTGCATCAGGTATCCCACTTGCCATATGAAAATATTTACCAAGACATGTCCCAAACATCAAAAATACCTTTTAAAGATGTATTTTCCGATCTTGAAATGAAGCTACTAGAAGTGGCAATATGTGTCAGTCAGAAATTTGGTCAATAAACTTTTTTCAAAAAAGAGTGATAATCTGTTTAAGTTGTTGATACAGAATCCAGCACTACGTTCAAATTTGGAAAATGGCAGTTTTGTACTTCAGTACAAAGCACAAAGCTCTTTCCCCCTTTTCATGGAATAGGTAACACTATTTGTCATGTTCACTGGATTATGGTCAGTGCAGTGTCCACCACTGTCAAATTTTGGCTTGGCTGGGAATCATTTTTTTAACTGATTTAAATGAATATAGACATGGAAATGTATGCACTTATGCAAGAAAAAAAGGAAAGGACAATGTATGTGGTTACATTGTTTACTTTAGACAACAGATAGGTTTTTGGCATATTCATCTTTGTTCCAGAAGTGAAGCTGTATTCTCAATGGAAGGAAAGATTTAAATGATCTGTGGGGTTTTTTTATTTAGCTAAAAGCAAGTTTGTTTCCAGAACAATTACAAACTTTTAGGGTTTGGCCTACTTTACTCACAGCCTGAGGACCTAGTGCTCAATTATTATTATTATTATTTTTGTTTCACATGAAATCTGGGTAATTGTACCCATCAGTCCAAATGCTGTTGGTTTATTTTAGAAACAATATTTATATTTTGGGTTTTGCAGATCCCAGAAAGACATTTTAGTCATACTGAATTTCATGTCTTTATTAGGGACAAATTTTGCCTTGGAGCAATGTACATGTTCACATGCAGGAGCTTCTTCTGCCTTCCCTCGCTTGTCAGATGCCAGAAATGGCCAGACAGAATGTGCTTTCATTCTTACCTGACTCCCTTGGTAGCCTTCAGGAGTCTTCAGACATAAGCACATAAACAACAGCCACCAGAGCCAACTGACTCACTGATGTTACGGGAAAGTTTGCCTTTTAAATGAATTTATTTTTTTTTTAAGTACAAAAGTAGGTATGTTCCATCTTCCTTTTTTCAAGTATCTGATGTAATACAAAGTTAAGAAAACCACATTAATTATGTAAAATGTAACGTGGGCATCTGGAACACAAGCTATTCTGTCCAAGCGTGCTCTACAGAGTACATAGATTTGAAGCACAAAATCTCTTAACTAAAATCTTGAAAGAAAAAAAGTTCCCCTTTTAAACTGATTCATGATTAAAGGATATATGAGAAAAATATTATTATCATATTTGTGCACCAAAGTTTATCAGACTGGACAAAACAATCTATTTCTATAATGCCATTAGTTGAATTTTCATGAAATATTATTAGGAATGCTTTTAAAGACTTCTTTAAGCAATAGCTCATTAAATAAAAGAAATTATGGATTGCAAAAGATACTGAATTGACACCTGCAGTGACTGGAATACTTTTTTATCCACAGAACATGGGTGGCAGCAGAGTAATCCCAATCCTACATCCCCCAGCCCCAGCCGCTCGTCTCACCCCTTACCTGGATACACCACTACAAAGGGTGAGGGAGCTATGGTAGTTTACTCTGCATTCCCATTCACTTGTTGATCTATTTCCAAAAATACAGTTGCTGATAACTGACATAGAGCTCCAGGTTAGCTGAAACAGCCAGGTTATTTCATACAGGATGCCTTCTACCACGGCTTCAGTCCTGGTCTCTGTTCAGTTGGGCTGAGTTGAAACAAGGACTCTGAATTTGCATTCTGTTGGTTGTCACTGGAATTCTCCCTTCCTGGCTCTATCAGAGCTAATGGGACTTGGTGAGGGCAATATTTCATCTGCAACAGTTCATGTATAGACTGTAAAGTAAACAATAAAAATTACAAAGAGAGTAAAAATTAATAATGCAAATTTAAAACCAACATTGCAATAATGTATACGAGGTAATTAACTCCTTTTTAAGTTATTGTTTGCTGTAAGTGCAAGGCATTCACTGTAAAGCCTGAATAGCTGGGCTATTTCTGAGCAGGAGATTTCAGCCTCCCGTAATCTCTGTACCAGTTGCAGTGTTGTGTGGGGACCACCCAGTCTGCATGAACATGGCATGGTGAGGGACACATTTTTTACAGGGGACCCACAGGAACAAACGTCATTGAGTGTTCCATGGAAGCCCCTGTCAGACAGCCCATATGGAGACAAATACTGCTTGGGTATTGTGCTAACTTACAGAATTTGGATGTGAAATAGCAAGATGACAGTTCACATACTGCCTTTTCCCCCTGTTCTTCTGTTGCATAACTTTCTTTGATTTAAAAGGGGTTTTTAGGTTCAAGTGTCCTCTTTTTCCTAAGGGAAGGGGGCTCAGCAATATTCCTGTAGCAGCAGCTGCATGCCTGGCATTTGATATACTTTGACGATTTCATTTCTAGGGGTTCATTTGGATCTTTAGACTGTTGGCACTTGCGGGAACTCAGAAGTCATTCTGTCATAGCAGATACAATGCTGTGGGAGTTAATGGAGCTCTTAAATATAGTATAGAGTGAAAGTGGCAATAGTTATAAAAAGTATAAGATGTGTTTTCTTTCGCTGCTTTGGTTGCCAGCTGTGGAGAGAAGCAGTGGGCCCTCTCTCCATCCCAGTTAGATTAGCTAGCAACACTAAGCAGGAGAAGATTTTGATTCAGAGAGTTTGAAGGTCTTCCAAGTACAGGCAATCCCTTCTAGGGTTTGCCAAAAGAGGAAATGTATATGACCATATTCATGGCTGTAAAGTAGTAGTCTGACATCAAATTTGGATGCAACGGGATGATTCACAACAGGGCAAAAGGAAGATTTATTTATTAAAGAGACCAGGACTTTACAGTATTTTCTGTTCATTTCTGATTCATAAGCTAGGAATAGTCAGTGCATACTTTATTTTCTCTTTCCTGTTTCTTACATTAGTGTTTTTCATTTCTTTCTCTGTTCATCAACCACTGATGTCTTTACACGTCTTCTCTCGTCATCCTACACAGAACCAGCTCACTCTGAATGAGAGGCTTCCCAATGTGTACTGAGGAACAAAGGAATCTTAATATATTTTTGATGCTTTTTATTTGCAGTTTTTATTGCAATTCCATATGCATTTTATGCATTAAGCACTCTTACTGTAACACTCAGAATCTTTTGTTAAGGTCTTTGGGGAAGGATCAATAGTCATTACAGCACAAACTATGCACCCTAAGAATTTTAATTGGAACAGTTGTGATTATCTAATCATCTTGTTCACCTCAAACACTATCAGAATATATGTACATATAGTATAATTACATTAACAGAATTATGAAACTGCTTATTATTAAACCCCCCTTGCTAACTAATACTTGTTCTCACACTGAGGTGAAGCTTCCCTAAGCTTGAGAGTTTGGAACAGGACATGAAATAGGGATGAAAGAGAGAGCTGTGATCTCAGAGGAGATATTAGGCACCAGAAATTATGGTGTTCTTGTTCCAGCTCTTACACTGACTCTGATACTTCCATTTCTATAGCACTTGCCATCTCTGGATCTCAAAGTGGATTATAAAGAATAGTGATTTAAACCTTCCTGCACCTCTAGGAGATAGGTAAGCAATATTATTCCCATTTTACAGATGGAGAAATTGTGATACAGAGAGGCTTAGTGTTTCTTATTGAAGTTTATTTATGAACACACATGCATGCACACACACAGAGCCAGAAAGAGATGTCGGAACTTTCATTGCCTTCTGTTTTAGGCTAAGTCCATCCTCCTTTCCATTTAACCTCTCTGATTTATATTCCCCATCTGTAAAAAGACGGAAACCAGTGTAGATGTGGAGAGATTTGCTTGCACATAAATTTCTGTGCAAATACAGAAAAACAACCCGAGGAAGGACAAAAGTTCCCTTTGAAATCCAATACATTTTATGTGTTGGCAGAGAATATTTTAGGGACGATATTTTTTGTAGGTGGGGAGAGTTGCAGGTCTGCCACACCCTGATGTGTAATATTTAGTTGCTACGATAAGATGGCCCAATTGTTTTGTCATATTAGCAAATTAACTGAAGTTCAAAAATTTAAAAATGCATTCATTTACAAGGCAAAAGAAAAACACAGCCAGTAACTCAATCTCTGCACTAGCTGAAATAATACTGTAAACAGGTTTTGCTGTGCACCTCAAGTGCCACATCAACACCACCAATGCACTGTGTCAGAGAGGAGCAGAAGGACTGCAGTTGCCCTGCTGCCCAAGCTGCATATCTGTATAGTTTTCTCCCATTAAAGTGCTACTGTGTCTGTACTGCAGCATGAGTTCCTCAGTGGCAGACAGCAATCTAGACTACTGTACTTACATATTTACAAGAGAACTGAAATTATTAGTGAACTCTTGGAAAAAAAGTTTTGAAGATCAAAATAAGTCTTGTTAATGTTATTACTGTTACTGGAATGATTGGTTCTTGTAATATTTAAAAAGATATTTTAAAAGATGTCTAGACACTTGATTGGTCTGATCATACACTGCATCAAAACATCAGGAAGATTCTGATCTCATTAATCTTAACAAAGATAAAAAATACCTTGCGGAAGCTTTTAAAAATTCTTTCTATTTCTGCTACTAATTTGTTACAGAATTGAAACATCCAGAACATAATATATTAGACATTTTAATTTTAACATTAATAACACATCTGACAATTCTCTGTATGTTGAACACATAGCTTATACGTAAATGTTTCTCACATTTTTCTGTGTGCATCCTATGGCATAAAGCAGGCTAGATCAGACAAACATACAACACCCATGTTAACATTCTCTGTAAGTAATCTAACTTCCCTGTGATACAGTAGACACATTTCGTATGTTTACTTGTGAATAAGTATCACTAATGTATATATTTATGTTAAATGGAATGGAGACTGGATGTGTTTGTGTGTCAGCATGCAAGCATCAACATGCACATATGGATGGCTTGATTCAAAGATTCATTCTGAAGTAAAGATTCCTTTCTGGTTTAGTTGTAACACTTCCTGCACAGAAATACACTGAATTTCAGGCAGGGATTTAGTTCATTTGGTGCTAAGGTAAAACCTGATTTTATCATTATAAGCTTTACTAAACAATAATGATAATGCTGCTGCTGATGATGATAATATCAGCAAGTGAGTTAGTTCCTTGTCTTGACTTCGTGTGTGACTGGGATCAGAATTTAACCTAGGGTCTTTCTGAATGCTAGTACAAATCATTTGTTACCTTTGCTCCCAATTACAGTTAAAATAACCAGTGTCTTGAGGTAATACAGCTACTGCAGCTGGTGGATTAGGATCTGGGTTTGCTAATGCACTGACCTTCTTCATCTGTGTAACAGGAGTTAATTTCCAGCCTGACAGTAAATGCTGAAATTTGAATTGTAGCACTAATGCACCATTTCTTTTGTCTCTGTCAAACCAGACTAAAGGGTCATTTGGTGATGAGGATAATGGTTCACTTTGAAAGAGAAGGAAAACCGGCTTCTGAATCTTTGGGGCATTCTAGATCTTGCTTCAAATAACAAGATGAACTAGGAAAAAAAAAGGATTGGAAATTCCAGTAGTATTGAACCTGCAAGTCAGACTATTTGCCTTGTTCTTATACTGATTTTGTATAGGCACATTGGAATACTTGCCCTGACACATTAGACACAACAATAAAACAGCGTGCGAAGTTTGGTTTTCAGGCTATCAAGCCTCAAAAAGACTTTTCTCTGAAAAGTGAATCAACATTAAACTGTTTGCTACAACGGGAATTTTAAGTGACAACTTGTGACAAGTTTTGATTGTTTCTCTAGAAATACTAAACCTAAGAACTGTTGGAGACTGAGGGGGTTTTTTTGTATCTCAGAAGTGTCTTTCTTTCTTTCCTGCAGCACGGAAAAGGATATGCTAGTCACTTCTACAGGACTTACCTGAAGCAGCATGATTTGCACAAAAGTCGACCAACAAAAAGCATCAACTTTCAACTTCATTATCTTGGCCATCCAGTTCTGTGTAACTGAAGGATTTGTGTGCTGTTGGAGACATGCTGGCCAACAATAGGACCTAATTGCTCTCAGCAGGCCTGAGAAATGAGTTGAAATGTGTAGAACTGTAGAAACTTCAGAGGCAACTGATCTTGCCTCTCCGATCAGTGTGTGCCTGTTTACAGCACTATATATCTTTCTCTCTCCAAAATGTCACTGAGCCCTTTAGATGTTTATATCACCACAAGAAGCCAATCGTACAGATAAAAGAAATGTGCATTATAAATGCAATATCACTGTTTTAAACTTGACTGTTTTATATTATTTTTGTGTGATCAAGTGTTCCCTAAACTATTCCAACTTTACAAGAGAGATTGTGATCATGTTCTTTTCACCTGTGGGTCATAAAAATGTTGTTAATCTGAAGACCCACAAAATTATCAAAGACATTCTGTAGTTTATACACCGTGTTGCAAAGTGTTTACTGTACTATTTCAAAGCTTCTAAATAAATA
>VZRW01003661.1:376086-423630 GCA_013398125.1 Aegotheles bennettii | reverse complement strand
TTCTATGATTCTATGAATACAATCATCAGTCTCCAAGTAAGTCCTTATTTGTATTAGTTTATATTAAGTTGTGCAGGCAATGCAGGAGATTCCTTGATTGTGTTGCTGACACTTTTCCTAGTACTCTAGAGGGGAGGAACAAGAATAATTCTCTGCTTGACCTGTTGCTTACAGCAAGAGAAGAACTAGTGGCAAACATGGTGATAAATAACAGCTGGGATCAGAGTGACCACGAGTTGGTTCAGTTCATGATTCAAAGGAAAGTTTTGACTGTAGACTTCAGAAGAGCAGATTCAGCCTTCTTGGAGAATTGCATCTTGGGATGCTACTACAGAGACACGGGGTTCATGAAAGATGGGTGATTTCTAAATAAACTTACTGTGAACTCAGAAATGAACCATCCTGTTGAGCAGGAAGGAGGGGGATTCAGTAGAAGGCCTTCTTGGCTGCGCAGTGATCTTTCTGATGACCTCAAATGCAAGATGTAGACAAGCATTGCTTGACTACTCAATGACAAAATCAGAAAGCTGATAGATTTGAGCTAAGACGTACAAGAATCATAAAGAATAACAAAAAGTGATTCTGCAGTTGTGATAGTTTCAAAAATGAAGGCAAAATTTGTCAAAGGGAAAAAATGATGAGTGGAGGGGGGTGGGAAGACAATGTAATGACAGACGATATCAAAAAAGCTGAAGTACTCAGCATTATCTTTGCCAGGCATTTAAGGGACCAGAAGGTATTTGGAATAGTCAGCACAGATTTAGCAAAGGCAAGCCATGTGCTTATCCAGCCTGCTTGCCTTTCCTGATGAAATGACTAGCTGTGTGGCTGCTCTGTACCAACCAGTGCCACAGTGTAGGAGCTGCCTTCAGCAGGAATGCCTCATTGCTGGGTGAAAACACTGCTGACTCCAAAGGCATACCTGCCCCATGTCATAACTCCCACAGATGTGTGTCTGGGATCTGTTGTGGGGCACATGGTGATTCCTCTTCTCCACTAGTTGCCCTGAGGAGTGACTGCAAAGGTATTTCTCATACCTCTTCTGTGGGCAGGAGACGCTGTAACACGGGGAGCACCCTTTAAAACTCATCCAGCAGCCTCTCATCCAAACGTGAGGAAGCATTGGATAAACACGTACAACTAATCCATAGCTGGAAAGAAAACATGGTTTGTAAAGGTTTGGAAACCTTCTGGGTATCTCCTGGATTATATGCTGTCATCTTGCTCATTAGTTTTCTCCCAGCATGGCTATGCCTATTTGCATGCAACAGCAGCCTTTGCTAAGGCTTTTGACACAGTGTCCCATAGCACTCTCGTTTGAAAGGTGAGGAAGAGTGGAATAAAGGAAGAGACTAAGCTGGGAACTGACTGAACCAGTGGGCTCAAAGGGTAATGATCATCACTTGACATTTATCAGGTGGGCAGTGATGAGCAGAGTGGCTCAGGATACCTTGGGTGTTAGTGATTATCTTCATCAATGACCTAGATCATGACACGGAGTGCACCCTCAGCAAACTTGCAGAGGGTAATAAATTAAGGGGGAGTGGTTAATATAACAAATGGAAGAGCTGTATTCCAGAGGGATCTTGATGTACTCGAGGACTGAGCCAGGAGAAACCTCATGAAGTTCAGTAAGAAGAATCTGCTCCTCAGGTGGAACAGCTGCACACACTTGTACAAGCTGTGAAACAAACATCTGAAATCGCAGCTTCATTGAAAATGACCTGGAGATTACAGCGGGTGCCAGGCTGAACATGGACCTAGGAATGCACTTTCATTACCAGTCAGGTAATTAGCATGCTAGGCTATACTAGGAGAATCATGGCCAGCAGAAAAAGATGTTATTTTCTAGGAGATTATGACCAATTCCTGCTCTTCTACTTCAAGAGGTATGTGGAAAAACAGGAGAGGGTTCAAGAGGTTCTCAAAGTCCTAAATTAAATGGAGATTAGAGGGGTGTTGAGGGAACCGGGGCTTGTTTAATGTTCTGAAGAAGAGATAAAGGGGCAATCTAAGACCACCCTGTAAGTACTCAGTAGCAAAGATGTTGAAACCAAGCTCTTCTCAGTATAGAAGAACCAATGGCTGTTGACTTTGGATATTCTGATTTCAGTTTGAGAAGGAAAAAAGGCACCAGGAGGGTGGGGTAGTGCTGGAGCAGGTTGCTTAGAAGGGTTGTGAAATATCCACCCTTCAAGATTTTTACAATTAGGCTACATAGAGTTGGCGATAATCCTACTTCAAGCATGAGACTGGATGAGATGACCTACAGAGATGCATTCCAACCAAATTTTCTACGATCGGAGGAAGAAAAAAGTGATTTTTTGTTTTAGTTTTTTTGTGGAACATTCATTAAAAGTACAGCTCAGAGAGAAGTTACAATTTACTCTTTAGCAGATGTCTGCCTTCCTATTTCCAGAAATACTGAAATTAAAGTCTAAAAATCCTGTAGCTTTTAGATGTTCATTCCTTCTGTCTTTAACAAACAACACAGGCAGAAGATCCATAAAAATAAAGAAGCACCATCTTGAGTTTTTACTTCCTTTTAACTTCAGAAAATGGTAACATCGTGTGTTTCAACTGATAAAAAATTCATTTTAACATTTAACTCTGGGTAGATATTAAAGATTCATGGATGAAAAAGCTGTCTGAGTTATCTGTTTTGCTGTGAAAAGCCTGTTTGATTTCTTCTACATGCATCTTTGCAAAGTAACATTTTCTGGATGAGGAGGAAGTGCTGGGGATTGGGAGGGAGAAAAAGGAGAACCATTAAGTTGATATCTCAGTGCATTTTTTCTCTTTATTGAAAGTAACATTCCTTAACTGTTTCTTGTTTACTTACATAAACTTGCTAGTTGAATTGAGGATATTTTATGGAAACATCTTTAAACTTGTATTGATACACATATTTGACTTCAGTATTAAACCATTACAGCTCATATTATCGTTTGTATGTAATAAAACTATCAGTAACAGTTTTCTGACAATGGTTTTATGAAGCACAATAGAAAAAAAGAACTGCAGTTTTCAGTAATGAGTCCTGAAAACTGTTTCTTTGGGATCTTTAATGAGCTGACTTAGATCATCATTGACAAAACATTCTGTATGTTTTAAAAGTTTATATTTGCTGAAAGGAGTTACCTGAATTTTGTGAGGGAGCAGAATTGAAACTCATGTTCCCAGATAAAGAAGATCATCGACTACCGTAGGTAGAACTTGCAGATGTTGAATTTTACACTGTTTTTTTTACTCAATGTTATTATACAAGTGATGAGTAGAAGATACGTAGAAGTACACTGATACAGTTCTATCAATATGACAGAAAATTATGACCTTTCAAGAGTCTGAATCCAAACTCAGCATGTCACCTATACCTTGATGAGTATAAGTGGTATATAGTAATATGAGGAAACTGATAGTGTCTTTTATTTATTCTTAGAAATGTAGAATCATTTAAGTCAGAAAAGTCCCTTAAGATCATCAAGTCCAACCATCTTTCTATTAAATTACTTGTAACTTTGGCAGATTAATTGTTCAAGTTAATACTTTCATGCTGTTTTTAACGGGCTGGATTTGTTTATCTAGGAATAGTAAAGGTTACATGTTTGTTTTGCTTTAAATTTTAGTGTAAATTATATCTATTATTTTTAAAGTAATTTCAGTTAACACTATTAGCATCAAATTAAATTACATTTATTTTTAGCTGCAGCATGTTGATCATTTAAGGGATGGAAGGAGAACTACATGGTTTAGTTCATGCACTATTCTATTCAGTGTTAAAAAGTGTGGTAATACTATATTTTAAATACTGCAATATTCCATACATAGCTTCAGAGTATAGAAATGGGAGCTGATGAAACTGAATCCACATAGTATTTCTACTGCTTTTGTGAAAATCTGCCTAAATGCTAACAAATATAAGTCTTTGGAAAAAATGCAATTAATTTATCCTCCAAAATATTTTTTTTTTGCAGTAGAATTCTTTAAGATTCCATCCTTACACTGCTTTGTATCAAAGCTTCTCACAATTGTGTAATAAAGCCGGCATGATTGAGCACAGCCATATATGCCCAAAGCTAGGTTTTCTCTCTCCTTATTTCTTCCTGTTTTTTCTGAAATAGAGACATAATCAGGAGTGATCCTGGTCTGTGCTCTGTCTTTTCCTTTTAGATTTGAGCACTGAAGAGACTGAAGGAATAGGGAGAGTGTGTTTGGCAAGGAATTATGGTGAGATTGGGTGTGAAAATGAGGGAGAACTTGTCACCAGTTGTGTGAGAATGGAAATCGTAAGAAGGGAAGACTGGTGGTTATCGGGTAAGAAAACTTGGATCTGGAAGGGGAATTTAGGACAAGGAAGAACATAAGCAAGAAATGGGTGAAGAGGAATGAAGTGGTGGAGAAAAATAGCCTGGAGAAGAGCAGCAATGAATTTCAGGGCTGCTGAACCAGCAGCTTCCTCAGACAGTGAGACGTGAGGTTTGGGATAATCAATAGTTGTGCAAGAAGACTGGGGCAAGGAGCAAAGATAGAGAGCAGGTAGGAAAAGTTGCTGATAAGATGCTGGCAGGATCAGGCTGGGGCCATCTCTCTCTGGAAAAAACGAGAGGACGCCAGGTTTCTGGGGTTTGCATGATGTGTGTGTGATCTTTGCAGGCAGACTGTCATGATTGTTCATCTGCATGGCTTGTCCATCTGGAGGCTGACAGCCTGCTGCTCCTGTTGGCTGCTCCTCATCTTTCAAGAGGTAGAGGTCTCATGCTATAACTCTTAAGTTGGTGACCCTGCATTATATTGAATTCAATATGGTGTCTCATAGTAGGATTTCTTTCTTGGCTTAGTCTTTGATCAAGCTAAGGATTGATTAAAAAAAAATAATGAAAAGAACACTATTCAAAGTTACACATTAAATGTTTGTATAGAAGTTTGTATAACCTTAAATTGGACCCTTGGTGAAATACAATGGTACAGTATTTAGTTGTGCTATCATCTAAAAATGTCTACTTGTAGAACACTTGTCAACAGCTTTTTAGAAAAAATAAGGTGACAGTTGTTTTCTTAGCTCTGTGTTGTTATTCATTTCCTTCAATGAAGCATGAAAGTGCTAAATTAAAAAGCAACTATTTTATAATTAATGTATTTAATACACAAATTTTACCTTAAACTGTTTAGTTAAACTTTACAAATACATAATTGTTTGCCTGTCATTAGATTTAATATTGCTACCCCAAATTTATTTTAAATAAAAAGTCTTAACTTGAGAGAGTAATTTATGTTAAAGTAAAAATGTAGTTATTGTCAAGTTACCAGGAAATCTGTTACATCCTGAGTAATCCACGCATATTTAATCAGGCCTATCAGAGATCCCCAAGTAATAGGATTTGACTATTTCTAATACAGTCAGTGGAAGCTACTTATTACTTAACAATTTAAAAGAAATCAAATTTTGGAATCTGCTTTACTGCTTGTATGGAGATTTTGGAAGTAAGATAGTAGGATTAGCAGAAATGGTAAGTAACATTTAATAGGGCACCAAAGGCAAAGGTAACCCTAAGTACGTACTACATGTCATGGGCATGGGCTCTTAAAGCAGCTTGAGAAAGAAAGCACTTGAGAAAGATCCCTTGGGGAATCCTGTGTTCAGTTCTGTGGCATTGTCAGCTCAGTACTCGAGCAGTCAATAAGGTGATTAAGAATGGAAACTGGATCTGATAGGAAAGGAAAAGATTACAGAACACATTGTTTTTCTGTATGAATCTGTGACGCATCCAAGTTTTGAACACTATATGGAGGCAACTGAAAAAAGGCCCAGAAGAGGATGACTGAGATGATCAGGGGTGTAGTGTGATTACCAATATAACCAGTAATTCCAGTATAGAAAAAAAGATGTCAGAGAGAGAGAGAGAGAACAGTGATCTGCAAAAGTAACATAGAGAAGACAACAGTCAACTACTGTTAGCACTTTCTTACAAATTAGATACAGGGAGTTTACAATGCACTGCAAGTTTAAAATACAGAAAATGGAAGGTTTTGAAATGTTACCATATGTTATCAACGTTCAAATGAGTAACAGGCTTACAGTACAAAAAGACAGAGGGTTTTGGGAACATCATGTGATTGGTTTGTGGGACCCTGCCACAGGGTGTTGTGAAGCCTGAGAATACAAAAATGTTCTTACACAGATGAGGATAAGTACTCAAACTCATGGTGGGTAGGCCCGGTAACCACAGTTTGCTTGGATTTAAATTCTGGTCTACATGGTCCCTACCTAACCTGCTGTTTTTCAGCAGCTGAGCAGGGAAGGGCCACTTTTTCCTGGCTGTGTTTTCTGAAAAGTCACTGTAAGCAACAAGAGCCTTGGTCTGATGGTGTGACCGTTCCTATGTGAAACAGCCTTCCTTCCCATTACTGCACCAGAAAATCATTACTGATTTTTTTTCAAATTAAGCAGTCATTTAATTTCCCAATTCCTAACGGCTAAGAATAATGAGTGTAGAATTGGGTATAGAATATTAAAAGTTCTAAATTATACTTATGCCTTTTTGTAGGCTATTTCATTTGAAAACCTGATTAAAATGTTTAAAGAGTATTGTTAAAAGGAACAAGGCAATCCTTAGTCTTCATTATTGTGCTAAAAAAATTGCTGTGATCTTAAGCACTTATTTTGCAGTTATGGAAAACTTTAATGCTTATTAAAATAGCAGTTAATAATAGAAAAGCCAAGAAATCATTGATTATAGAAGGATTTCCAGAAAGAACTAAAGTAATGTACTTCTGGCATTTTCTTCCAGCTCTTCACACCCCTTTCCTGTCTTTCATTCATTTGAAATACACATCATATGAGTGATTTGGTCTTATTTGAATTGCCAAGACACAACCTACAAAATAAAATTAACTTTAATTTCTAAATAAACCTAATGAACAGTGGTTCTTCTAGAAGATTATATGAACAAGAAACTAAAAGAAGTCAAGAGACATATATATATATATATACAAGTCACTGGCTATTAGAAGTGGGAAAGTTAATTTGTATTAAATTGCCCAACATTATGTTAGCAATACAAATGTATTAGTTGTCTTTACTGAATTTGGGTACAATTAAAAATTGCTACTCAAGAAAAATGCTGGAAACTTGTAGCATTGTGAGATTTATTTTGTCTTAGATTGAATTTAACATTTCCTGGATATAGCCCTGCATACTCAATATGCTGTGAGAGCTTAGCTGATTTCCTTCCATATCAAAAAAGATTTTAAAATCCCCAAAAATAAAACTGTTGACATTTAATGTGCTATGTGTTGGCAACTGAACCCTACCAACCAGGATTCTGCAATAAAAGAAGTTAAAATGAAATTGAGGACCCTGCATGATGCTGAGGAGAGAATGGTTTTAATAATGCCATTTGCTTATAACTTCTGCTGTGCAATAAAGCCAGTCTGAAACAATAACACAATGATGATCCAAACGAGGAATAATAAGGACTGTGAACAGCTAGGAAGATTTGCTTTCTTTACAGAATCTGTTATGAAATAAATAAATAAGCCCAGTGTCAGATCAATCCTCTGCCTCCCACTGTTACTGTCTGCTTTTCCGCCAATTAGTTATACCTTTCTGTGGAAATTGTGCCTCATTGCAGTTAGGTCTATACTGATTAACAACTCCAGCTTTCATTTTTTTATTTATTTTTTTTTTCTAGAAAAGTAGTTTATCTCTTATCTGCTGTTCATACTACTGTTTAAAAGCTTAGCTTGTGGCATTGAGTGACTTGATTTCCTCTCCTGTGATTGGATTGGCATGCTCAAGCAAAGCTATGTTACTATTTACATTTTCTGTTGCTTTTCCTCTATTGTTGTATGCCTGATTGTCGTGCTAACTTAATTATTGCTGTCCATCTAGACCTAGTAGTTGCTGCTCTCATTTGTCACAGGTCTTGGGTTTTAGCTCACTGATAAAAACAGAGAATTGTAATGTATGTTTGTCACTAAATAAATGGTTTGAAGACAGAAAGGGAGCAGATCTGTTAAATAAGATGTTACAGCAGCAGTTAGTTATTTTTAGAGTAGAACCATATTAGATAATTACTCATTAAAATAGGTGTTACAATTATCCAAGAAGTATACAGTAATATTCATATATTTGGCATTTTCAGGGGATTTTTTTGCATAAGTAGTTCTTTGCTCTTTCTCATGATAAAAATTACAAAAAATGCTTAGTATTTATTTTAAATAAGACAGCTGTACCTGCTATCCCTGAAAGTGATATAATTGCAAATAAACTACAGTGAATCAATCCTTGATTATTTTGCAAGAAAAGTTGAGGTGACCTTTATTGTACTTTTTTGGAATGGCACATTAGAAACTATTTCTAAACAGCAGTCTTTTACATTCTCCATATCTCACGTTTTAAGAGAAGACAATCTGTCATAGCACTGAAGAAGAAGAAGATATGTGAGATAAGATTCACCAGGTGGACTGATCCCATTGGATAGAAGTTTGTTCTTCTTCTAGTGAGGAGAAATATAAATTACAAGAGAAAATGCTACATTAGTAAAATCATTCGATAAAGCTGGGTGGTCTTACTAATTATCTTTTTTTTATAATGTGGGATTGCTGTCTTCCAAAGTTAGGTAGGCAGTATTGTGGCTAGTTTGCCATAGAGAAGGTGAGGGCTCAAGAGGGTATTTGAAGATCATCCATTGCAGCATGTATCTTGTATGACTTTTAAGGATTAGTGGCCTACATGAAGCACAGTTTGGATGACCAGGACAGACACCTGCCCAGTACCTTTTAATCATTTACCACCTTTCCATTTTTCATCCTAACTTTCTATTATTTTTACACTATTTAATTTATATGTACTAAATCAAATTGAGAGATAAAGTAAGTTTATACTGGTCTGAGCTGAACCCTTGATGTTACGAACTGTTTATTTTTCAAGTTCTTGCTTTTCTGTGCCTATAAAATGTGCAGCCAGGGCCCAGCTTTGCGGCTGGCAGTCTTTTATATGCACATGCATCTGAGTATTCTGGAGGTATTTAAAAACCAGTTCAGTCCATGATCTTAACCTCGAAGAATGACATCTGATGGTAAATCATGGTTATGAGGACATCAGACCAGTTCACAACCCTTACGAGAAGTGCAGTCATAACTGGAGTTAGCTGATATCCTGAATTCTATCCTAATCAGAGTGCAAGCATTGAAGGATAAGAAGTTTGTATTCCTTTTCTTAACCTTAAGACCTCTCTTCAGCTCAGTTACAGAGGGTTTGTTGGTAGCTAGGTCACAGTATCACTTACATAATACCAATGAGTAGAGGACTTTATACATCAGTGCGGAGACCTCAGAAAGGCTTGTTTCAATTTTCTGTTATCTTGCCATCCTGCAAGACTGAAAGGAGTGAAAGATACTAAATATTTTAAAATTTGTTGGGCTTCGCAAGACATTTTGTTAGGGCTCTCTGTTTATATTTGCAGGACTAATTTGGTCTCAATATCTAGGCAGATACTGAATGTTTACCTTCATTTTGCTTTTGGAAGCAGTTTGTAACTGTCAATTAACATAGCAATCCCTTGTATCTGTCCATCTCTGCGGCATGATTTGTGTCTCAGCACAAGGTTGGATGGTCACTCATTGATGACTCAGTGTACTTTGAGCATTCACAATATATCCAAGGGGTAGCGACACTCATGTCATCTACCTCTCAGAGAAGATGAGTAACTTGAATATAGGAAGTTAGCAAGTTGCTTATGGACTGATTAGTGTTTTAAACCATGGAGAAATCTACGGTTTTTATTCATCTTCCTGCACTGGGGCAATATTTCTTCAATTTTCAGAGTAGGTATCAATTATTTTTTATATTTGTACTTGTTCTTTAATATACTGCCTAAGAGCAAAAGTGATTTCTGAGAGAATAAAAGGCAGTATTGCTCTAAAATAAAATAATAGAAGTGTTTTTTCTTCTGGATTTTTTGCACTGAAAGCAGTAATTGATATAGTAAATAAATTATTAAATTCAACCTTCTAAAACAAGTGTGAAATATGCTAATAAAAAAGAATTGCTACCTAAAACATTTCTAAAGGGATTGTACTAAATGCTTGACAGAATGCTTTATAACCAAATGAGTGGCAGCTTTGCTATTTTGATTTTGGTAATCTTAAAATGCCATTTTTTTAACTGTAAAGTTTCCCTGGGAAAGTCAGGCACAGAGAGTTCTCAAATCGCATGTCAGATTGCTATGAACAATGTTATTAGCATTGAGTGAGATGAATTTTTAAGTAAAGCAGCTACTCCTTTTCCCCCAAAGGGCAAAACCCAGAAGCTAATAACAAAGGAAAATATGTATCTGCCCATGCATCCACGACTGTAATAAATTCTGGTACCTGTGAAAGTCACAACAAAAACCACACCCATGCGAGGCACAGTGCAACCAAAAGAACAAAAAGACTTTCATTAGCTGCTTGGCCTCTTGGTATTTTCAGTCTTCTGAAATGTGATTTTCATCTAGCTAGTGCTGTATTGCTGTGATTAGACAGTGGCATGCTCTGGTCTTCTGGTAGAAGCAAGGATATGACAGCAAGTACATCTTGGCACTCTCTAGAACAGAAACTTCAGGAAATGATGAATCAAGTTTCACTCTGCCAGTAGGCCCAGAGGTGTCTGCTGGGGCCAATGCAATAGGTGGAGATGTTGCGTGATGGAAGATGTACTATGTGGTGCATTTTTTGGAAGACTGTTTTCTGGTTGTCTCCTGTGGATCTCTGGCTGGTTGGTACTAAAGGCTGCATTCCCTTCTCCCCTCTCCCCAGGTGGCTGCCTGGGAAGCTCACGGTAAGTATTGCCTCTCTCAAGTGGCTGGCCTCTAGGCAGCAGAAGAGAAATGCTAGGTGACCTGTCAGCCTCAGTTTTGGGATCTTGTTCTTTGTATCTAGCTTCACATATTGTTGTCTATAATTCGGAGCAGCAGTGCAAGTGCGATTGCAGTAGCCTTGTCAGCCAGGCTGACCGAGATGTGGTCTGCATAATCAGATTTTGAAGGTTGAATCTGAAAAGAGAGCAAAGAACTCCTGAAATGAAATTAATTGCCTGCCAATGGGATTAATTGCTTACACAGTTTGTTACCATCAGTGTTATTATAGGATATGGCTCACTTTTTGACCACAGCTCTACTTGCAAAGCCCCAGGTCATTGGGGCAGGAGTATGTTGTATTAACAAGTAATATGTATTTCATCTTTATCTTAAATTAATGAGTAAAAAATACCTCTTTTCAGGTAAGAAAAAAAGCAGAACGTGTGGGAAAATTCACTGATACTCCCTTTCAGTGCAAGTTTATGGCTCATTTACATTGTGTACATCTTTACATGCAGTTGGTTGTATGCCGTAATACTGTGTTACCAAATTCTAATGTTTCCTTTAATAGCACACTTTACTTGTCAGAATAGCCCTACTGAAAAGGTGTTGACAGATTTGCTATGCATGCTTTTAAAATGATTGCTGTTTTTTCTCTATACACTTGGCCACTAATACACACCTGATCTTTTACTCTTGTCTCTGTATCACCAGGCCTCCTGAACCTGTTTACAGCACTGTGAACAAACTGTGTGATAAACCACCTTCTCCTAGGCACTATTCCCCTGTCGAGTGTGACAAAAGCTTCCTTCTTACAGCTCCCTATCCCCACTACCACGTAGGCCTGCTCCCTGACTCTGAGATCACCAGGTACTGCATGCGCTTCTTCCTCACCTCCTTTGTTAGAGTGCATGAACATCACTAGATTTATCTCATAATTTGCATCTTCACCACAGATCTTCTTTTTCTACAGCTTATGCTTGTTTTTTAACCATGCTTTTCACATCTGCACCACTGGAAGATATATGCTACCTTGGTATATAATTTTGGTCATCCAAAATCCAGTGATGAATACAGGCAATGGTCTGATCCATTGGAATGGTGCTCTGCAATAGGTTATGTAATTTGTATCACATTTTACAACTGAATTCAGTATTTGTTTCTCTCTGAGTATGAAAAGTGACTAAGACTTCACTGAAAGCTGTAGTAATTTGGATTGATTCAGTCATTTTATTTCTGTGTTGTGCATACTTTGTTCACGGAGCATCTCTGAGTTTATGAGGTGGCTGCCTAAGCCATTCAGAAGAAATTGAGCAAAAAAATAACCTCCCTCACCAAGTCGAGGTTGAGAATACATCTAAATTGTAGCTTTCTCTAAGCTAGGTGTGATCTGAGAGGACAGTTAGTAAAACCTGAAATGATAAACATTTCCATAACTGAAGTAATGGAAGACATTTCTATAAAGTATTGTCAGTGATTGCCTCCTGAGAAATACTTGATAAAGGAAAACATATTATCCAAACCTGTATGCTAGTATAACCCAACTGTTCTTTTATAGTTTCATTAGGATAGTGGTGAACTATTTGCAAACAAGACTTGGGAGATAGAGGAGGAGTTAGGGACAAGTTTTCAAGAAAGTGTTGAGTGCTTCCTTGATCAGAGAAAAAAACTATGATCTTTTATATTGTAGAGTAGAAGAAAAATAATTATATTTGGAACTTTGATCATAGACACTTTCCACAGAAAATACTCTTCAAAGAAAAAAGTAATGTAGGAAGAGAAGAGCAGAAGTGTGTAAGTGGAAAGTAAAAATGATAAATTAATGTAAGATATAATAACAGAAAGGAATCCCTAGAGATTGGACAACAGCTGTGAGAAGCATTGCAGTGCTGTGAAACAGAAAGTTAAATTAAAAAAGCAGTAAGACCAATTTCTCTCTGGAAAAACAGAAAGAAGTGAAGAACTAGTGAAGAATGTAACAGATGTGGTAAGACCACGCAGAAGCTGTCTGTTTGCTAGAAAAAAAAAGCGTGTAGCTTCTAGAATTTGTAAAAAGATGTTTAATCACTGGATAGAGTGATTAATCAAGCTGTTCAGACCAGTGCAAGTATGGGTGAAAAACAGTGATGAGGGCCATGTTTTATAAAGGTGTAAATAACTCCAGAAGGGCACCAGGCGCTAATAGACATCCACAATATTTGAATTTCTCTACAAATATTATCCTAAAGGAAATAACTAGCCAAAAATTAATAAAATTACTTTAGGTCTTTAGGTACAGAGCACACATGAGTAATTTATCTGTAAGCATCACAATGCTTCTGTGTGTTTAGAGACAGTAAACAGGAGAGATCATTATGAAAAGATATCTTATTCAGCTCTTACTTTTAAAATGGTCCCTTTAGAAAGAAAGGGACCAACTTTAACTAGAAAATTGAACAAGCAGATTGTAGGAGATTTTGCAGCCATGGAGTTGTGTGTTGGGAACACTGAGGATTAGACTGTGGCTTGCTAACCATAGAGAGATGCAGTTCATTGCTAAATGGTTGATTTCTATAGACACAACTGTCAGGACTATGGGGATAGGTTTGGGGAAAAAGGGTGAACCTGCTAAGGCTACTTCCTACAGACCAGATACTAAGATGCCAATAATCAGTGGAGCCCTGGAGAGCTCATAGAACTGGGCCATTTTGCCACCTGAAGGTATAATTCTCTACATTCTTCTGCTTTATTGTGTGATTGATTGAATACTTGGTCATCAGACATTTTATGACCTCACATCAGGGCTTAAAAAGATGGGTTTTGTTCTACTGAATAGCAGTTAACAATTCTTTTTAAGAACAAGGTTCCATTTCTCTTCATTCCACTTTGATGTAAAGTTCAGCTCTAGTCCCTGTATATTTAATCAGTTTGTTTGTTTCAGCAGTCCAACAAAAACTGCAAAAAGAACACAAAAGATGAAAAAAGACACAACTCATGGTTAAATGCTCTGCACTATGCTCTGCTACATGCTGTGGTAGAGGCAACTGATTGCTATAATTTATACTTCCTTCCTGCTGTGAAATAACATTGAGATGAAAAATATGACAGTTTCTTATGTTCTCGAATACTGTCATCTTTTCCACAGGACTATTTGAATAGTTGACAGTGGAGGAAGACATTTGAAATAATATTTTATGAAGTACCCTTGGTGAGGAAAGTGACAGCCTTGCAGTGTATACCATAATGCAATTTCCAAATAACCTCTGTATTCACAGTTGGAGAACAAATTTTAGAAAAGTATTAATCCCATTTTAAGCCTAATACAAGAAGTTGCTTTTTCAGAAGTGTTCATTGTACGCAGGCCTAAATTTCAGGAAGGTGATGTGTCTCAGGGCTGCATTGTGTTAAATATGTGGAAGATTTAATCCATAAAAGGATGTAGTTTTAAAATGTGCAGCTGTCATACCACCATTTCTATTGGAAGTTGTAGTAAAAAAAATCCTCTAAATACTGACCAGGTATTTTACAAGGTCTCCCTTTACTCACCCAAATTCCTCAAAGCCCTATTCCTCTAAGTTACACACTTCCATTATCTCCAGGCAAATATAAAAAGGTGTCTTCCTGTCTTCCTGCAGGCTTCCTAGAAAGAGTTTTTCATCAGAATTTGTCAGCCGTAGTTTTCAGGAGGAAGGGACAGGGATTATTTGCTTGTTTTGGTAACTGCAGTCATTGTCGTAACCCAGTGCTCCAATACTGAGAATCCACTGCTGAATGGCAAGAAATTTGGTTTGACAGATAAGTCCTTCAGGTGAAGAGGAACATGATGCCATGTTCTCCCAATTGAAATGCTTGTAAACCAGCCATCACCTTTCAAATCGATGCTTCAGATAATTTGTCAGCTACTCCTCAGATGATTGTTTTGTCAAGGCTCATTAACTTAATAGGCAAGGAGAATTCATAGGCCAAAGCCCTAGTTGTCTTTAATAAATTCAAGTTTATAAACCTTGCTTTTATGGTAGCCTGTCTTAACTCCTAGTAGATTTGGAGGTCTAGAGCAATATACTCCAATTTTAGCATAAAAGTAATTTGGTTTTTGATTGAATTATCAGTTCAGGTGAATTGATATTAACCGAGCTGTGTCAATGTGCAACAGCTGAAAATCTGTCCTGTTGAAGGGAAGAGTAGAGAAGGAATTTTGGAGTACTAAGCTTTCCTTTGAGAGCACAAGTGGGAATGGATGCAGGGTATTCATATTCTGGCCTCTGTCATTATTGACAACTTTGTGCACAATTAGAAGATTATTAGTAGCAAAAGGAAATCACAGTTTACAGATGAAACACATTCTCCAAACACAAGACTGTTTCTGCATTATGTAACACAAAACATTGTGTTCTCAGTCTTTGCACTGAGATCTTCATTACATTCACCACTACACAGACACACTTAAAAAGTGCTTCAGTTTTGCCCAGAATTAATTTCCCTGTCTTCGCTGAGATCTTTTTGGCACTCTAGTTGCCAGCACAGTTTTTGCCAAAGGGTGGCACTGATATTGTTGGTTTGTGTGATTTATTTTTTTTTAATAGGTATTTTCTTCTCTCTTAAGCCTTTAATCATGTGATTGCATCAATATTTTTTAGTACATGTAGGGAAAGGACTAAGGGTAAGGTTTCAGACTTTGTAGTCATGGGAGAAAAGTTTGGGAGCATGACTCCTCCCAAGAAAATAAAAACCGGTGAGAATTTCGTTTCTCTTAAGTCTAGCTTTTGTAAACTTGCAGATCCTCCTTATGATGCTTGGGTGCCTGGCTTGAAAGGACTTGGCTTACATTGTAAATCAAGATTAGTTTCTTGAAGCGATCCCCAGTTTTGGCTGACACTGTGATCTGCAGTCTTAGGCAAGGTAGTTAATGCTTTTGTGCTTTGTTTTCCCAGTGTTTGAAAGAGATTCAACAGTGATCTCATAGAGCTTCTTTGTAAACTAATTCTACCTGAGACAATGGCATCCTGTTACTAATGGCAATTTGTGTTATTATGTAGTAACATGAAAATGATTTTAAGGCATTTAATTAATTAATTTAATGACACCAGTTCTTGGGACCACCACTACTTTCTCACTGATGGGGATTAGGGAGAGAAGATAATGTTGGCACAAGGCTCTCAAGCAAAGCCTTTAGCAGAAAAGAAGCATGCCGTTTGCCTAGGGGTTCAAGGGTAACTGGGCATTGTGTAACTCTAAAGAGCTTACACAAATGAAAGTGTGCTGAAATGTGTGCAGGACATATGGGTAAGGAGACTACAACATCCAGAATCTTAATGATTGATGCGTGAGGCTGCTTCCAATGTGTGGCTGAATTCCCACAGCCTCACACTGCATTCCAGTAGTCTGTGCAATCAGACATGTGTGTGTGTGTCTGCAATGCTAAGTACTACTGCTTGTATTCACCTCACTTAATTTCGGGGATCCCTGGGATCCCTCCGCAGGCCATGAAGGGACAGCTGAGAAGATGCTGATCACTTTTCACTGATCCTAGCAGGTAACTAAACTTGAAAAAGGTGTGACTGATGGTCCTCTCTCATACTGACTGCTATAGTGTCCTTTCTCCTTTGTTAATATCTGTGCAGCCTTTTTCACAGCAACCTGCTGGGAGCAAGCTTACTGTCAAAATGATGCACACAATGGTGCTAGTGTGTGGCTGCCTTCCAGGGACATCCTTGTCATCTTTATTGAAATTCACATTGTACAGGAGTTATCATCGTCCCCTTTTCAATCCCATGTGTTTAATATGGGAATTCTGTCTCCCAAAATGCATCTTGCCATATTTTTTGAAATGCCTGTCAACCTGAAAATGGGACCTATCAAAAAGCAGTAAAAAGAATGGATAATATGAAATCAAGTCTTCAACTTGCCCCACGTAAACACAACCACCTTTCCTGAGTTGAAAATGAATATTTACTGTTTAGTTGTATTCATTTACTTATTTTATGGGAAAATTTCTAATAATAATTAAAAAAAAAGGAAATTAGTCTGTTTTGGGCAAATGGGTTTAAATGCTTAAATATTTAAAATCAGAATTAAAAAATATTTAAAATCAGAATTGGAGCAGATTTGTACTTTTTCTGATGGTAACCCCTTAGAATCAACTTCTGGACTGATCTGTGATTTACACAATGCAACTGCAGACAGCAAACTGTAAACTAACCCTACTAAATAGCACTGCTTAAAAACATTGGAAAGGAATAAGTGCACAAGACTTCCTGTGGATTTTTGAATAGCAAAATAGGCAATGTCAATGGAAACAATTTAATCACAGAATCACAGAATTCCAGGGTTGGAAGGGACCTCGAAGGATCATCTAGTCCAACGCCCCTGCAGGTTCGCCTACAGAATAGGTGAATTAATCCTATAGTCACAAAGAAAAAACATTTTTAGAAAATAAAAGACACCAGGTTAAAATAAGTCTTGATAAAGTAGCTCCCTAAAATCATAAGGTGGCATTTAAAGAAATGAATACTGTGCCTTTTTACTTTGAGAATTGACTTTAAAGCATATCTATACAGAAATTTAGGCATTCAGAGGCACAGGGCATGTAGCAGCCCATAAGCAATTTAAGAGGTTAAACTGGTCATCACAGAGGCTGGTTTGGGTACCAATGTTCATAATGATAGGAATTGAAGCATCTCGGGTTTCTGATTTCCGTAAGAATTAGGTATGTAAGTACTTACTTACAGTGAACTTACTGTTCACTGCCTGAACAACATCTTTAGAAATTCAAGTATTTTTTTAACTCTTGACACCTGGACCTTTCTAAAAATAAGCTTGGAGACCTTGACTCAGAGGCAGGAACACACATTGCAGTGGTTGACAAGGTGCAACTTAGATGATACAACTACATACCATTATGCTTGACTGGAGTTCTGCTTTTGAAAGCAGCTCCAGAACTGCAATATTTCATATGTATATATTATAAGGTAAAACCAAATCAGCATAAACTGTTTTGATTAACTGTCTGCAACTCAAATGCAACGTCTCAACATAGATTGTCTCTGCTTGTGAATCAGACTCTTGAGACCTTTAAATTATTTAGAATCTTTTGGAAATTATACAAATTAATTGTGGATCTTCCTTATCACTTTCAATTAACAAATTAAAAAGTCTTAACTGGAACAGTTTCCTATAATTTCTTTTTAATCCTGACTCAAGTGTTTTCTTTAAGTAAATGATCCAGTCACATAACCTTAGTAGTTAATGAAAGAAAAATGATGCTGCCTTTCAGCCTCAGCTTTCATGTTATTTTGCATGGATGAATCTCTGACCCTAATACAAACAAAAACTCCTATGGACTGTCTTACATGCTTTCCTTTTTTCTAATGAGGAGATTTCTACTTCAGACACTATTAATTAAAATGATTAGGAAGATGCACCTTTTAAAAACTCAGAACGATGATTGCAGGAGAATCAACCTGTAAAGGCATAAGATCTCTACAGTTCAAGTGTTTAATTATTGTAAAGTTACAGAAGACTTTTGGTTTAAGATGAGATGCTTCAGGTTAGAGCTGCTGGGCTTTATTTCCAGTTGTGCTGCTGACTAATTCTCTTTAGTTGAATAAATGTTAATTCTTAATTCTATTTGATTTGCTTTACCTATCAGTAAAATAATCTTCTTTCTCAGTTATATTAAGGATAACTAATATTTTTAACAGAAGAAAAAGTTAAAAAGGGGAAAATTAAGGTGTTTCGTTTTGTTCCATCTTTTGGGAAATGTTTCAGATTTTCAGAATATATGGTTTGATTTTCAGAGATACTGTGCTTTGTTGTAATACAGATGCTCTTTTGCTCATATTTTGCACTCATGGAAATTAAACTGTATATTCTTAGCTCATAAAATAGAAATATTAACTCGGTTTATTTAAGTAGCAGTATTTTCTTTATTATGTCTTTAGAGAAGAAAAACATATCAGTTCTTGGTAAGAAAACATCTGTAAATCACTACTATTAAAATTTTCTTGTTGCTGTGATTACAAACTGAGCTGCAGAGAGACATTTGGGAACAAAGGAAAGATGTTTCTTTCCTTTCCGTGCCTAGAAGCAAGCTCTGAAAGTCAGTCTCTAAGTAAGACACAGGAAACACTCCTGAAGTAGCGAATGCCAGTCAGTTCCTACGTCTTTTTAGGATTAATGGTGAAGACTGAAACAAGGAGACTAGAAAGGTATCAGGCCACTTTTAACTGGTTCCTGCCTGAGGGGTGATGCTTCAGATTATGTCAGGAAAATTCAGTCAGTTCATAACTAAGTCCACACCATAACTGTGTTGTTTGAAAGGGTCATTTCTGTGAGACATGTTATTGTTTGTTTTCAATATATGTATGCGCCATCTCAAACATCTTGTTCTGGTCTCTGGAAATCCCCTTGAAGCAGTTCTTCCAAAATGTTAGAGCACTAAAACTCCAGGCATAATGCTCAAATGCTACTGAGTGTTGGGAGAAATTTAAACCCACATTTTTAATATTGGTTCCATATTGGTTCAAGTGTATTCAGAATAAATGACAAAAAAATTGAGAGAAAATATCATTCTGCATAGGAGTACTACAGTAACAGGCTAATGGAGCCATTCACTAGTTCAAGTCTTGTCCACAGTGCTGAAAATTAATGACAATTATTACCTGACAGCTGTCTAAAGGGCAATATGAGAAATGGGTTTGGAGATCTCAGTTTCATTCCTGTGGACAAGTTTCCACATCATAAAAATCATATCTCCATCTGTCACAGTAATTGCTAGACTCTCAATTCATCAGAATAACCAAGAATAGATTTAACCTGGAAAATAAATTACTGGTTTTACCCCAAGAGAGTTGTTTGAGCTTAGAAATGAAATATTACTGAGGAGACAGGGTAAATAAAGCTACCCCGTGGCTACCTATGGGGGAAGGGAACCTGCCTGTTGGGGGAAGAATAATTTCCATGGTTGTAGCTACACACAAAAGAGCAGAAAGCTTACTGGTTGCAGCAAAGAGCTGGGAACTGAGAAATTTGCCTGTACCACTGACAGCTGGTATGACCTTGGCAAATTAGGACTTTCCTTCCATTTTGTCCAATAGTGAAATAACACGACACACCACCAGCAGCCCTTGGAGTTAAAAGATATTTCCAACAGGTGCAGATATTCATGATTTTCTGCACTGCGTAAAAAACAGTGATCATTAGTACCAAGTGGTACTAATACAAGGCATTGTGGAGAACAGGTGGGACCTCTAATTATAGCAGTGTAATTTGTCATGGAAATGCTAGAGAATTATAACAGTAATAATGAACCTTCCCTCAACCCTATGCTACTCTTGATTTACACTACAGTTATCCCACTGGAGTAATGTAGTGCTGACTCAGGCCCTCAGATTATTTTGTATCTAATTATCACCATTTATTATTGCTGACATGAGCCCTATATGTAGATACTTGAAAATATGTAGATTTTTGTTACTTTTGCCAAGTCAAGTAAGATCTGACTTTGACCAGGATACATTTAAAAATGAGAGCAGCCCTGTGGAGAAAGGCTTGGGGGTACTGGTGGATGAAAAACTGGGCATGAGCCGGCAATGTAATCACATCCTGGGCTGCATCAAAACAAGCATGACCAGCAGGTCGAGAGTTCTGCCCCTCTACTCTGCTCTGGTCAGACCCCTCCTGGACTACTGTGTCCAGCTCTGGAGCCCTCAGCACAGGAAGGACATGGACCTGTTGGAACGAATCCAGAGAAGGGCCACAACAATGATCAGAGGCCTGGAACACCTGTCCTACAAGGGAAAGCTGAGAGAGTTGGGGCTGTTCAGCCTGGAGAAGACAAGGCTCCAGAGAGACCTTATTACAGCTTTTCGATACTTAAAGAGGGCCTATAAAAAATGGGGACAGACTTTTATAGCAGGTCTGTAGCAATAGGACCGGGGGTAATGGTTTGAGGTTTGATTCAGACTAGATACTACAAAGAATTTTCACCATGAGATCGGTAAAACACTGTCAGAGATTGCCCAGAGAAATGGGAGATGCCCCATCCCTGGAAACATTCAAGGTCAGGTTGGACGTGGCTCTGAGCAACCTTGTTTGGTTGAAGATGTCCCTGCCCACGGTAGAGAAGGCGTTGGACTTGATGACCTTTAAAGGTCCCTTCCAACCCAAACCATTCTATGATTCTAAAAATACAGTTGTGATACAGAAACCAGGAGGTAGCACTCTGCAGAGTCTGTGCTATGCCAAAGATCCTGCAGGCCCATTTGAGGACACTGTTCTGGAAGGTGTTGCAAAACTGAATGAGCTGCTTAAACTAGATCCTCATCTCTTGTAGTTGCCAATTTCACAGCCTTTACCACTTCTGTCCAAAAAGAGTAAAATACGAGTTAATGGAGTAGTCAGAAACACAGAAGTGCTAAGATTAAAAAAAAAACCTCCTGAGGTGATGGCATCCACCTCCTAGGTGTACTCTAAAATTTCTACTCTAAACCTTCTGTTTCGCATTTCAATTTTTTTCCCCCACTATCAGAATGTACTGTACTTTTATGGTCTATGAGGATAATAATTTTTTCCCATGGTAAAGGAAAAATTTCTTTCAGTAGCCAAAGGCTAAAACAGTGGGAACAGATTCTTCTGCCATTTCTTTGTTTTTAAAAGGACATATAACCATCATTAGGAAAAAATGTAACCAAATGGTTATGTTTGTCTTGTTACTGCAGAAATATTTATTGATCAGTACTCATTAGGTTTCCTTTTTCAAAAAAGCTTTTGTTGCTCTTTGAAAATATTGACCATATAATTGGAACCATCTGTTTGCAGAGACTTCAGTGTGATATAAATAATGATAACCATAACCTTGAAAACTTTAAGATGCTTATCTAAATGTAAATAGAACTCTAAAGAACTTTGGGGGTGTTGCTTTACATTGTTCCCCGATTCAGTTTGGCAACACAGCTACTACAAAGGGTTTGTGAAAATGGGAAAAACTGTGGGAAACTAAGTTCCCCTTTACCTACATAGTACATTTTAGTACATTTGTTACAGCTAATGAGAAGGTTTTGAATACCATTTGGGCTTTGAATAAATACCATCCTTATTTTATGTTAAGCTTTGTGGAAAGGACTGAACTTTTTTTCTTACTGATTTAAATTTATTTTCATGTAAATATAGCTAGAAATGTTTGTAATAAGACACACTGACATAGGAGTTAATCATAAGGCATAGTTATAAGCTGCTGTATCATTCTGAAGTCACTGGGGAAGGTTTTTTTCATTGTGCTAAGAACAAAAAGAAAAAAAAGACAGATGCGCAGAAAGGGTTACAAGCTCTAAACATCCCTGAATTTTGTGAAAATCTAGTTATGCAGCAGACCTTTTTGGGTTGAACCTAAATTTAGCTAAGTTGTCGTTGTAAATTTGCATGCACATTTTGTTAATGTTTTGGGATCTGAAATAATTTATTCTTTAAAAGTTTTTTATTTAATTTTTAAAGAATAGCAGTAGAAGCAGCTAGCTTATCTGATTTTTAAAAAATAATACTTAGCGTGCATAAACCCACTATTGTTACTGCATAAAAAGCAGGGAGAATGGAAGTGACAGGATTTTAGAGCAGAATAGAATCATCGAGGTTGGAAGAGACCTTCAAGATCATCCAGTCCAACTGCCTACATACATCACAACTAAACCATATTACCCAGCACCACATCCAGAATACATTTTTTTTTAGCTGACAAAGGGAATGAGAGGAAGATTTAGTTTGCCTTTCAAAATTAAATTTTCAATATTGTTAAGGAAGTGCATTAACAGAACCATTAAAATCCCCAGACAATTTCTTTTTCCAGAGTATTTCCATACTCCGTGCAGAAAATGAATCATTCCACAAATAATTGGAGTTGCTTGCTGTATCTTTTGAGGATCATTACAGTTCTTGCTTTTATGCTATTGAAATCACTACACTGATGAAGTAGGGAGCAGGGAAAAGAATATAACTATAATGTGAGAGTACACTTGTGTATGTGGTTTTGCACATCACAAATTGCTTTTGATTTGATTACATTGATTTCTAACAAATCTGAATTCTGAATAGCAATGACTGTATCCTTAAGACAAGCTTTCCTAAAAAGCAACCTAAAACCAGCGCAATGTATTACACTGTGTAAAGAGAAAACATGCCAGCACGCACACCTGAAATGCACTGAAGTCCACACTGGGGGTGTACACAGTATGGAAACCAAGCATCACTTGTTACTACTCACTGGGTGCATCTGCACAGACCAGTGCTGACTATTCAGATACTCCTGAGCTGTTTCTAGAAGTTAGGTTAGCTGATGAAGCAGTTTAACCTGCTTCCAATAAATGCCCACATTGATTAATAGTTGACTTGGACATAATCAGCAATATGTATAGATCAGTTGCTGATCTGATGTGGATTGCATAAGCTGTAATCAGAACTCAGCCTATTCAGGGTAGAGTGACTAAGAGTTGAAGGTAGGAGGACTTCTGTAGTATCTGTGGCAAGAGTGTGGCTATACAGGTTTGGATGGAAACAGAAGTCAAACAGGTTTGGTTAGGATACAAACTCACTTAATACTGTCATTGCGCCGTGCAGAAGAGAATTTGCTTTTAACATTTCAGATTCAGTAGTGTGAGTGAAGGTTGTTAATTTTTCATATCAAGCCTTTACAATCCTTTTATGTATCATACTACTTCAGTGAAAATGTATAAAAAGTCTTGTTTTATGAAGACATTTAAATTAAGGCAATGAATTCATGAGTGGCATTGAAATCACAGGTGCTGTCTAGAATCTCGAGGCTCAAATGATTGAAACTTCTCCTGATTGGTATGTGCTCAGCAATTAAAAAAGGAAATATGCAAGAGGGAAATTTACTCCCGATGGAAATTTTAGTATATTTATCCTAATGGATTTTGCCTGGTTTCCCATATACCTCTTGTAGTAATCACTCAACAATTAGCATTCGCATTGGTGTGCCATGGATTACAGAACTGGGTCTTTCATCTAGGGTACTGTAAGGTTGCATTTTGGAACCAAAATTCAAGTTCCAAACCTTGCTGGCAATGATCAGAATAGTGGAATCATATTCAGCCTATTTCTTTTCCTTATCTTTTCTATTTTTTTCTGGTACAATCTTGTACAATACCATATTGCTTTGAATTAATGACAAGAAAGGTAGAATTTTCTGTTTTGACAAAAGTGGGATTAGGCAGCAGGTGTCTGCAAAGGAAAACCAGTACAATACCAAAATGAAAATCATAGCTCAGTGAAGTCAGAAGGAGAATGACATTGACGTTTTTTTAGCTTGGATGATCCAAGAACAAGCCATGGCAACATAATACAATAAGCAGGTTCATACTTTCATGTCAAGGCTAACTCTCAAATCACAAGACATCATCCTTTGTAGCATCTCAAATATTGTTTCTCAAAAAGTCACAATTTATTTGAACCTACTACTGGGTATCCTTCATAAAGAATAGCATCACATGGAAAATAATTTCTTAAATGTTTGGAATGGTAAATCCATTTGCTCTTGAATTACATAAATCAAGCAGCATGGACCATTGCTGAGGAGTAAACCTTAAAACACAATGGTGCTGTATGAAATTCTAGTTTTTAGTAATCACTGCTATGATACGAGGGAAGATTTTTATAAAAGCTAATGTAAATTAGCTCTTCAGTAGGATAGAATATGCTGTATTTTTTTCCCATCAGTTTTATATAATTTAGTCCAAGTCAACCTTTCATGTTCTCGTGTTTAACTTTTCCAATTCTGCTATTCTTGCATTGCCAATTTACAATGAAAAAAATCAGGTTAATTAGTGTCAGCTAACAGAAATGCAACATTTGTGCTACTTACAAAATAACAGGTTTCTTCAGCTTGCCCACAGAAATGGTGAATAGCACAAATTAGTTTTAGTCTTGTCTACCTAAATGTATTAATATTGCTCTCATAAATGTAACAGTATGGACATCTCATTTATCTTTGCTTTTTTAGAGACAGGGAGCTGGCAAACAGAGAGACTAAATGGCTTTACTGATGTCCTGAAGGAAATCTAGAGTGAGTCTGGGAACTCACTTCAGACCCATTTGCCAAAAGGAACAACAAACAAAGCACACATATCAAGAATATGTTGTACAAATTCAAATTTTGTTAACATACATATGAATTTAAATCAATGTCATTATCTTTTTGAAGATCTGAGATAGCTTCAATTGACTTGTAGAATAAATTGCTGGAAAAAAGTAGAAGCAGCTATTTGATTTGAGAATGTTGATTCACAGGGTGATTAACCAATGTGCAGGAATTTGATAGTTTTGTAAAAAGACTTCATATTTCCAACAAGAAGAAGCAAAGTCAATTAAAATAGGTCCTATTAAAATTTCTTTGAAGGGTATTAGCATTTAATCTCTCAAGGTTTAAACCAATATCTAAGTAGAGAACAAGATGAGCTGCTCTGTGAGGAGAAATTATGTTTTCTTCCATAAAATGCTGGCTGGTTTACCTCTGCTCTCAGTCAGAGGTGTGCATAGTGTAACACTTACTGGAAGAATATTTAATGGGTCTGGATTGCCATCTGTGAAATATATAAACTGAAATAATTAATCTTTTTCAACACTAATTTATACATTCTACATTTGCATTGAAAGGGGAGAGTTGGTGTTTAGGATTCTGCAGCTAAAGTGGCTATTGTAGGTTTAATAATAAGATGCAAATTTAACTGAGTTTATGTGCCTCAGAGGTGTAGAATGTCTCCAGACCTATCTTTGTGTCGGGAGCAAAAATGACAATGAAACTGTTCCACTTAACTTGAGCATTTTATATCCAGGAGCAACTGATGAGTGAAAGAATCTTCTTTGGGTTTCTTGATATCTGTTTACCCAAAGGTATTTCTAGAATTCCACTGGTTAAAAGTACATTTATTTAAAAAGATATTTTCTATAACAGTAGATATCCCTGATAATTTGGAAGAGAGGCATAACTTGGAATAAAATCATATTTCAAAGGAATTCTAAACACAAGAGCCTATTGCCATGGAATTTCCTGCCAATCTTGCAAATGCAAGATTGGAAAATATGGATGACCATCCAGTGCATGGGTTTATCCTACATCAGTTTTTTTGTATCATCTAAGTAATCCATACTTCATACATGAAGTGTTTCATCCCAACAGGATATTCATAGGTTTTCAGCATAACTACTTTGCCCTCAAAAATAACACACAGAGAACTGAAGCAAAAAGCTGCAATGCTAGCTCAGTTCATGTGCACAGGATAAATATGGACACAAGGTGCCCATCTCCAAAAGCAGCTTCCTTGCGTGGCTATTTCTTTTTACAGTGCTAAATGACAATGGAATTCTGGTCTTAGCCCTAGTTAAGATTGGATGAGTTGTTGATATAAATCCAACTGTGACCATTTTTATTGCTTGCTTCATGCTGCCTGGTGCTTCCCTGTCCGTCTGGTTTTCATATGTTTTCCCTCAAACAGCAGTGTTTTTTCTCTCTGTGTGCCCAGTGCAGTTGTTTCTGGCCAAAACACTTGGGAGCCAAAGTATGAAGATACTTGTAGAGACCAATGATTAATTGGAAGCAGCAAAGAGAGATTTAGTTCTAGATAAAGCTCTTTAATAAATGGAAGCTGAAAGTGAAAGAAACATGGCAGCATTTTCACCCTTCACACTAAAGTAAGCCTGGAATAACCCAAAAACCTTGGGTTTACTGGCTGGCTGATGATCGTAATTACAGAAATGATCCCTAACCTCCATGAAATATTTGAAAAGTTTAGTGAAGGAATCTCAGGCTGTTGTCCAATGCTATTAAGTAACTTAATAACATTAGATCTGTTCCCAGAAGGATCACAAATTAACTGCTTGTCAACTCAGTCACGTATGTGTTCTTGCTAATTTTGCAAACCTTTTGAAACCAGTTCCAATATTTTACTCAAATTATTTATTTATTAGGTTTGTAACAAAACAATTCACAGGTTTAAGAGTAAAATTCTTCAGTGATTCCTTGCACAGTTCTTTCATAAATAGCTAAATTTCTCTGCAAAGATTGAATTTAACAAGCATCTTTAAATCATATGTTGATTTAGGGATATAAGGATTGACATAATGGAACATGTAACTAATCTATCTACCCTATCATTCATATAATCCAATCTATGGCCTATAATCAAAGGCAGGCAAAATTAATTACTGATGTTCTTGGAAAATATTACAGTTATCTTCTATGGGAGATGCTTATGCCTGACACTCCCACTGTGAGTAACCACATTTTTAATTTAAAAAAAAAAATCTAGTTCTAGTGTATACTTCCTTCTTAAAACTTATAGGGTAAAATGTTGAATGCTACCCAGGAAATGCTGAGTAAATCCAGCTTCTGTCAAAGAAAAAAGATCCAAGAATATAGATTAGATTATGTATAATTATAATTATATATTATACATATTAGATTATATATTAGATTATAGTTCTTATAGATTCGATTAGAAACAGAAGAGCTCAAGCTGTTGGATTTCTTCACTGTTCATCTTTCATTTTGGCAATATGTTTTTCTGCATTTTCAAATTGCCATTCACTGCTGTTTGTCTGTATTCTGTTGGGATGTCATTTGTTTACGTGCACTGCGTTATTTCTACTTTTGTGTTTCTCTGTGTGTAAGTCTGTAGGATTTTTGGTTTTGTGTTTGGTATGACTGCACATGCACACATGCATGCTGGGCTGATTTGAATGACATAGAAGGTGAGACTAAATGGCACCTTATGTAGGGTTTCATTCTCACCTGTGGTCTGTTAAAAAAGGCAGACATTTAACCCATATTCCCAGCTTGCTCAGAGATAATGTGTATCCAAATAGGAGGGATAACATTATCAGAAGGTATCACACAGGTGCAGTAAACATTGTATCAGGAGTAATTACAATATAAAGAGTGCTGTTCTGATAAATTTTAGATCGTAATCGTAATTTAACGTCTTTCTGTTGTGATTATTCATTTTGTTTTAATGAACCACATGTATGGAAACTGAATATACGCCCTTTTTGTCTGTTTCATCTTGATAGTTCGTGTAATTCACTGCAGTGCAATGTGAGAGTTAATAAGTAGAGAGGAAATTAACTTGGCCTCATGCAGAAACAATATTAAAACTTTAATTTCTGTAGGAATGTTTTTATTCTGAAAATATAGTGATACAGAGTTTCATGGGATATAGAAATATTTGTTAACGGAATGGTGCAGTTTAGTATCAGACAGCTTTTCATTGCTGTTTTAAATCACTTTACTCATAGAATCATAGAATGGTTTGGGTTGGAAGGGACCTTAAAGATAATCTCGTTCCAACCCCCCTGCCATGGGCAGGGACACCTCCCACCAGCCCAGGTTGCTCCAAGCCCCATCCAATCTGGCCTTGAACACTGCCAGGGAGGGGGCAGCCACAGCTTCTCTGGGCAACCTGTGCCAGTGTCTCACCACCCTCACAGGAAAGAATGTCCTTATAATATCCAATCTAAATCTCCCCTCTTTCAGTTTGATCCTGTTCCCCCTCATCCTATCACTACATGCCCTTGTAAAAAGTCCCTCTCCTGTAGCCCCCTTCAGGTACTGGAAGGCTGCTATGAGGTCTCCCTGGAGCCTTCTCCAGGCTGAACAACCCCAACTCTCTCAGCCTGTTTTCATAGGAGAGGTGCTCCAGCCCCCTGACCATCTTCATGGCCCTTCTCTGGACTCACTCCAACAGCTCCATGTGCTTCTGTGTTGCAGACTCCAGAACTGGACACAGTACTCCAGGTGGGGTCTCACAAGAGCGGAGGGGGAGAATCAACTCCCTCAAGCTGCTGGTCACACTTCTTTTGATACAGCCCAGGATACTGTTGACTTTCTGGGCTGCAAGTGCACACTGCTGGCTCCTGTTGATCTTTTCCTCACCCAACTCCCCCAAGTCCTTCTCCTCAGGGCTACTCTCAATCCATTCTCTGCCCAGCCTGTGTTTGTGCATAGGATTGCCCTGACTCATGTTTCTACATGATCTGATTTTTTACTGTCTCCAGACATCCTTAATAGAAGATTTTTTTCGAAAGTACATCTTTCTGTTACATTACAGAAGACTTGACTGATTAAGACAGTTTTCTGTACTATAATGGGTTTCCCTTAGGTGAAACAGATTTCGTTTTACCCAGCAAGAATGCTCGTTGTTCTGTCACATAGAAATCAAATCATCTCCAATTCTATTACACCCTGTACGATTCATTGGAACAATAATGCTTGGAAAACACTAATGCCAGAAGAAAATTAGAAGTGATAGCAAATAGTAAACGAGGTATGGTGTTTAAGTGTAACAGCATGGCAGAAAATCCTTAGTGATGCTGAATTACGTAAGCATCACGTCAAAGAGCAAGGAGGAGGACAGCAGCTGCTTTTCATTTCCACGAGGAATTGAAAACTTGACATTGTATTAGACACTGGTACCAGGGTACCATGGGGTGTAAGTAATTGGGAAGCCATGCAGAATGCATCAGGAAGTTTTTGTTAATTCCTAAACAAACGCTCCCTATTTAAATACATGAAAGTAGCACTGCATCTTCTTCCACATCTGTAATTAGAGCCTAACTCATTTGTGATGTTCATGGACTATTTCCATCTGATGTGTGTAAGCAACTGAGGAGGTGAGATTTTCTCTTCTCTACCCTTCCCTGTCTTTTCCATGCATACCTACATATGTTTTTCACATGTTGCAAATATTTTGACAGGTAAACCTCAGTCCTCAGCTGGTGTAATTGTCAAACTGACTTCATCAGGGAGTGTTTCAGCTCCCAGGTGGAACTTTATAATTCTTCATATTCATTACAGTAATATAAAAAACAGCAAGAAGAAAAACCAAGAGGCTGGTAGAAAGACCTGAGATTTATTTTTTCAACAGTAGCAGAATGTCTTGGAATACAGTGGAGATTTAAGTGTCCCACTTCCAAAAAAACAAAGGCTATCCAAAGTTTGAGAAGATATGAATAAGGAACATAATGAATTCGGAGCATGACAGGATGAAAAGGAGGAATTTAAGGAAAATTTCAAAATATATAACAGAAATCAGTATCAAACAGTGACATCTAGAACAAAATAACCTCCCAAAAGAGCAAGGTACCATGTCTGAGTCATTAAAACAGGTCTCATGTTTCCTAAACACTTATGTCCAGACTGGACAAGTCCCAGACTGGGCTCAGCGGTGGATGCAGGTGCCTGGGCCTGGTGTCCCAGTGACAGTCTGCAAAAAAATCTCAGAGCAGCCACACTGGTCCTACTTGAGGAGGCAGGGGAAGGTGAGCTGCCCTTGTGCACAGTGTTCTTCTCCAGGCTGCAGAAACACCAGCAGTGTAGGGAGGGATGGCAATAGGTGACCCGAACCCCACCAGCACAGCAGCTCCAGGAGCCAGGGGCTCAGGCACCTCAGGCACCGCTGCCCCCCCATGGCCATGGCCCCATGAGCAGCAGCAGCCGGGGGGGGAGGGGGGGGTCCTGGGCGGGCTCAGGTTAGTCCTGAAAATTCATATCCTGATGCTCTCAAACCAGGACAATGGACACTTCAGACTGTGTGTGCAACTTCATCAGCAGTGTATCCTCTTCACTCTGCTCCTTTCAACAACATTCCTAATTATTTTCACTTCCCCCCACATTGTTCCAAACTCTTTCAGCTGTTTTAAATATTGTATTTCTAACTAAAATAACAATTCCTTCCCAGATAAGCATACTTTTTGTCTTTTAAAGCTTATAATTATCTCCTGCAATTACCCAAGTGGTAAGGCAGCAGGTTTGAAGTCGGTGGATGTTTCACCACTTTGAAGATAGGTGCTGACTTAGGCTCACTGCTGACAAAGGTGGATAATTAGCTCCGTTCCAGGGGCTGAAGCATCCCTCTGAGTCACAGTTTCACCTTGGATTCTTCCTTATTGCTGTAGGATGCTAATTTAGGGCTGCACTAACTGAAATACTTGAAGTTGTGGAATGTGGCTAACCACTTGTGTTTGGTTCTTGTTTGGGGAAGGGAGGGAGGGAGGAAGGAAGAGGTCAGCAGCCTTGTTGGCTTTACCCGTGCAAGTGAAATCACTCCAGAGACCCTGAACAGAGATGCGGTGTGGTCCTTATTCTGCATATTTGTAGGCAGAGTGACAGCCTAATCCTTAATTTTGTTTTTCTGTTTTCCACTGGGTAGATATTTAGCTTAGCAATACTATTTGTATATTATATGTACAGATGCCACTTAAAAAAAATGAGTTATGGTTGCTAAGTCACTCCAGGAGTCCTCACTGCATGTGCCTGTGCATGAAAATGGCGTTACATCTCATAATGTGGCTTTGTTGCCTAAGGGTGATCTTAAAGGAGCAGGATTGAATGTCCTATTCTCTGAAGGTTCTCATTTACCTCTGATGGGAGTCTGTCTGGTTAGTTTGACACTTCTAATATGGGTTAGTAACTGTCAACACTGGATATTATCAAGCTGTTGCTAGCTGAGATAAAATTAATATCAAAAAAGCACTCTCTAGTCTTCTGATTAATCCCACAGGAGAGCAAAAACTCATTTAAGTTAGAAGTTTAGCTGTTGGCAGCATCAGGAAAAGCTGGTTTCACTTCACTGAGCTGAATTAAAACTCCACATTAATGGAATTAAAGCATGTTACCTTCTTAAACTCTTACATCCATCAAAGCGAAGGCTTAGAAGGTTTATAAACAACTGCACTGCTTCCTCCAGTCTTGACATAAGAAACAAGCTGAGAATACATCGTAAACCAGAACAGTGTTAGTGTTCCCTTCGCTGTTCTCCAGTGGAACTTTTTCAATATTGTATTTATCAAGCTTTTCTTTTCATATTGTGAATAACAAAGAATACCTTGGAGCTGTAGTTTTGGGGGATTTGTTTGTTTGTTTTGCACAGAACCTACTGATTGACAGATGGAGTTTGTATACTTTTTTTCTGTGTGGCAGTTTCTGAATTGGGACCTCAGCGGTGCTGCTCCACAGCCAGTGTTCAGGGAGGTTTCTATCCAGCCTGTGGCAGTAGCTGTGTCACTGCTTCTTTAAGAGAGGATGCAGGTCAATTGACTTAGGAAGCAAATAATTGCTTTTATGCTGTCGTTTTTGACTTGTCAAAATGAAGATATATGAAAACAAAAGGTTTCCTAGATCAGGGACAATGGACAAATACAGGATAATGGTTCTTTGTCTGTAGAAGAAAGCTGATGACTTTTCTAGTATTCTGTGTGTAAGGACAATGTGTGTTGTTTTTATATGAGCAAAAGGGACCAGGAAAAATTTTAGATTGTAATACCCTCCTTTCTTCCACTCTCAGTGCAGTAGGCAGGCTTCGGGATGAACTCTGATTTGAGCGTCATCAACCTGATCCCTTAATGGTGGCTTGTCCTTATTTTTAGTTGCCAAATTGCATTATAGAAGTTTAAAACACAATAAATATTTCCCTAACGTGATTGTTTCATCCCAGGTAGGAATTTCACTTGGATATTGTGCATCAGGGAAAGTGTCATTTGTGAAGGCAAGGTGGTAGTTCATGTGGTCCCTACAGGGAGAGAAGGGTTTATAATGCTGCCTCCAGTTTCAGCATCACCCACAAAGCAGAAGTGCCTCAGAGCATCCTTGGGCTAGAACAGAATTAAAATTAAGGAGGCTGGCTACTCACCTTCTTGTTACTATAATTCTTATTAAAATTATTTTTTCATAATAAACATTTAAAAAATGTGCTGACACAAGGCTTCTCTATTTTTAGTATTTAACAAAGTCATCAAATGACAGGCCTTGCTTAAGAAATAGATATAAACCAAAAAAGAACTTTAACCCATGGAAAATAAGAGGTTGGCTTCTTTGCTCCTTCTTTAGCTCCTCATTATTAATTTATAATCTCATTCTCTGTTCCTTCAGTCATATGAATCGTCTTACAAGAATACTGTGTTCTTGTGTCAATGAACTAAAATTAAATGGAATTAAGTTAAAACTGGTATTTTACAAGATACGAGATTCATTTCTTTGGGGAAAATTCATCTTGTGTGGCTGGAATACTGAGTAATATTATTGCTTTATATTATTAAAACTATTGAGATGTTCATTTTGTATCATTTCAGAGAAAGGGTAGCATTTTTATAAGCCTGAATATCCAACTTTGAATACTTAGATCTGTGAGCGTAAGAATATGCTACTTACCTACATATCTCAATAAGAATGTGTCTGTGTTTAGGCATTCATCATACAAAACATTAATGGCAGTAACTCAGAAGTTTTATTTTCTTTTGTGATACAAAGGCATGACATGCACATAAGTGCATTAGGCATGTGATTGAAATGACTTCTTTCTGCTGGTTCAACCACTTTGGCAGAAGTCACCAAGAGCTTTATCTATTAAATAAGTCAGTTAAGAATGATATCAGACTATTCTTTCTGGCTCCAATGGGATAGCCACTTGTGTCAAGAAGTGATGAAACTGCATTTTTGATTTTTCGTTGTTATTGTGTTTATAGTAATGCCTTAGAAGGCTTAAGCTTGTACTGAGCATCAAACTTGATTTTTATAATTATGTACAAAAATGAGTTTTCATATCACCAGTTATGAATTATTTTCATGAAAAAAAGCCAGGAATTCATTTGAACTCTATGTCACAAATACCTAGGATTGGAAAAGGGTTTCTGATGAGTGGAATATTGCCAATAGCTGATCCCCCTCACTTGGAAGGAGGGAGGTGTAAGGTTCTTTGCACAGTTTTGCATTGCCAGGCAGTCATTCCAGTCAGGGATACTGATGACATCTGGTGCTTGAGTGGTTTGGTAATTTCAGGAAAATACTGAACTGCTTTAATTTGTACTTGTCATGGAATTGCATAACTTAATAGAACATCTGATATAATAGAAAATTATATTGCCATCCTAGTAATTTTTTTTTCACTCCCTCATTGAAATGTGTTTTGTTTTCCCAAGAATATGCTCTTCCTTCTGAATATTCTTCTTTTGCCCACCTGTCTGGATAATCTTTTGGTTGATTTGCTTCTTCTTGCCCTTGCCATAGCAATACTGTGTGAGGGTAGCTACCATGATGGCACGACACAAATTCTTGAGTGGTTGAAGAGAGGGTTTAGTGAGTTCTGCCCTCTGCTGAGATGTTACACATCTGATTTTCTGAAAGGGATGAATGTCTTCTTTTGGCAAAGCAGGGGTTTGGAAGTGGTTTAGACTGGACACCCAAAATCACGGAACCTGGTGCTCCTAATCAATTCTAGAAATGCTGTTTGCTCTGATTTCAATTTTGTTTCAACAATGATTTTCCTTAGGAAGTTCATAAATAGCGTTTTTCCAAACCTTTCTAAATAAGAATCATGTTTTAAACCATAATCATTTGCATTTGTAAAGAGATGGCCTTTTTTTAACATACATGAACAATGAAATCCAAAAATAAATTTATGAGACTGCAGCCAATACCAGCTTCAGATCTGGGTAGGCCTATGTTTGGAAAGGTAATTTGTCCCATGTCAAAGAAGAGTGTGTGAAGTCAAACAGAGATCTTTTATAAAGACTAGGAGTTTTTCCTAATTCTTTAAATGCCATTATGAACAGTATGGTGACAAAATTAAGTCTTTCTTCATCCATTATATAAAATATTTAGAAACAGACAGGTTGTAACCTTCAGGTTTTGCATGAAGTAGCCTGGGTTAAGTACCAATCCTCAAAGGTAGTTGAATTCATCAGTAAAATGCCGCATTGCTATGGGGACTGAGAGTCTATTACAGTGATCAGACTGGTCCCTTTCCTCATTTTGAAACTTCCAGTGCAGGAGCAATAATTCACAGTTCCGTAAATTACTTTGGTGAATATAGCCCGTTTTTATATTTGCAACATCCAAACATAGTCACATCCCAAGTGCTTACTATTCAGTATCTTTGTGACCATCATCACTTATTAATTCAGTAGATAAATGGGAAATTATTTGGGCTTAGTACTTAGTAGCTGAAAGTCCTAACTTTAATGGTTTTGTAATTTTGTTCCTTTTGAAGCTGGTCAGAGTTATATAAATAAGTTTGCTTGTAGTAAAAATAGGGCAATGCTAAAATCTTTTTTGGGAAAAGAAAGAAGTTTTTGGAATTCAAGCCAGTTCTGCTAGTTGTGATTACGTGTAGGTATTTTGGCTCTGGTCATAACATGTGCTGTGGCTCCAGGAAAGAGGAGATCTTGAAACAGGGAGAGGTAACTTAAATGTTTTAAAGCAAAATGCCATCTCAGCTATCGTTCCTCAGTTTCCCTTTCCTATGACAACATTCCTTTGAAAAACGGAACACTACACAACATCTGTGAAATATTTCTGGATGAAACCCTCAGTTGCTACCGAGTCATGCTTTGATGATAGATTTTTTTCCCTGCAGAATATGTAGCATATGTTGCAAGAGTAAGAACTGCTTCTTCAAAGTCTCCATTGTGGGTTTGGCTCAGGAACGACTTTGCTGTTATCCTTCTCTTAGAAACAGACCTTGACATACAGTGTGACTTAGAGGGCCATGATATATATCGTTGTCCTGTGTCTCTTCTGGGTTCCTGTTCTGTGTACCAGCCGTATTCTTGCATCTCTTGATGCAACTTCAGGGAATAAAGTTTCTGAGAGTCAAGCTGGAGTTACGGCACTGCTGTGCCACTTCTGTCTCATCTATACAGGGGGAAAATTCAGGGGAGAGGCTGTTCCCTTATTAATTTTGTGTGGGTAGCCAGTACGGGAACATAAGGATGAATGTTCCCTTCCAGCTCTGTAGGGAGTGAGGGACAGAAGATAAGTCATAACATAAACTTTAAATTTTTAAAAATGCATAAACACTAAAAAAACGGTGGTTTAAAAATACTCATTTGAAGTCATTTGTATGATGCAAACTTGATGTGAAATTTTAACCAATATTCGTAAAACAGCATTCTGCAATGTTTGTCCAACTCAACTGCTCTGTTCACACCGTGATACCAGAGACTCATGGTACTCCTGTACATCCTATGTTTTGCTATAAAACAAATAAAAAGCTCTGTAGTACTTAAAGGGAAATATACTTTCCCACAAACCTTCTTCAATGCTCAGAACAAGGATGAACACAGTAGTTTACTAACATGAAACAAGAGCACAATGGTCACAACAGAAAATACCAACAGGTAGCAGGTCTTCTGTTTGTTCTGTGGCATATTGTGTGTCCCAACTCTATATGCTACACAGAAAGATCTAGCTCTTCTGTCAGACAGTATGGGCTATGCTACAGGAAAAAATGCATATAAAATAGGTATGTTGCTCACTGATGTTGAATATTTTAGTTTTTACTGAAAATAAGGTCTGCTTCTGAATAAAAGCTTGAGTTGTATACAAAGCTTGAAAGCAAGACAAAATCTGCAGTTAGTAGAATCAGTGATACAAAACTGACTTAAGGATTTATTTTTAATGTGCATTTTGCAGTATTAGTACTGAGCCTCATTATGTGATGTAGTCATTAAAACTGATCAGAAGATACATCCAGATGCTTCTGCTTTTTTTTCTTTTTTTTTAAAAAAAACCCCAAGTTTTCTTGGATAAGGATCAATTTATTATCACAGAACTGCCCTTGACTGATGCTGTTATTTATATTTCTATGAACAGTAATGGTACAATATTATTATACAATAATGCTGAAGGTAAACTGTGTAATTTATTTCGTGTATGTAATATAGTAACTACTTTTGAGGTTCCTTAGTCATGACAATCCAACATATGAGAAGCCACTAGATCTCAGGATTTGCAATCAAATATTTTTCTCTTTCAGAGACTCTGTGTTTTGCTTGGAAAATATCATGGTTTTTTTTAAAAATCTTGTGTCTTAGATTGATAAAATTTCATGTGGAAAAACTCAGGCTACTTCAAGTCTGATAAAAACGGTGAACGTTGGGTGAAATTTGTAAAATTCAAAGTTACATTTTGGTGCAATTGTAAGCAGTGCATGCCCTCTTTTAATGAGCATTCTGCCTGAGAAACATTGAGAATTAGGTTGATAACATTATCATTTACCGATTTACCTTCTGCTCTGAAATTAACTTTGTGTTTATGGTTAGTATATTTAGCAGAACAATTAGCATCTAAGTTATTTTAAGTCACTGAACTGTGTGTATATGTATATTTTTTTAAAAGAATACGAAAGATAAGGGGAAGTTATTCTCTTCATTATCTGCTCTTAATGAGGAATGAAACCTGATTTTAAACGAGAGATTGCAGGGTTGAGCCCTTTCTTGAGGAGATGAGCATCCATGAAGTCAAAATGCTTTAGACACGTTTAAAACAATCTATGGTTATTTCTAGTTTTGCATTATCTAAACTGCTAAAAACAGTAAGATAAACTTGTATTTCTTTAACAGATGTTTTTCTTTATTCTTCCTTGGTCATACAGTCATTCCCAGCACAGCACTGCAACCCGTCCTCCCACAGTGAGCTTGCAGCGGACCATTTCTGTGGAAGGGTAAGATGATTCTCTGTTGAAGCTGCCTGTAGAGCTCTCAGATACCACTAAGCCAGACACTCAACTACTCACATACACGTAAAGAGTTAACTAGATGTATTTTTGCACACCATAGTGTTTAAGTCTATGAGATGGCAAAATAAATACTTTAAAATTAGTACTGATTCTTTCTAACTACTTACACTAAAAGGTTGGGTTTTCATGGAGATGAGAATATCTGTCATGGAGATACATTAACTGCGCTCTCTTCAATTCATCTCACTTGACTACTGTTGATATTTATGTGTTTTAGCTGTAAAATGGTTCCCTCTAAACATGGAAATACCCCATGAAGTTTCACTCTATTTTCCTAATGTATGTACTTTTTACAGGGGCATGTTGTGATAGGACAAGGGGAAATGGGTTCAAACTAAAGGAAGGTAGATTCAGATTGGATATTGGGAAGAAATTCTTTCCTGTGAGGGTGGTGAGACACTGGCACAGGGTGCCCAGAGAAGCTGTGGCTACCCCCTCCCTGGCAGTGTTCAAGGCCAGGTTGGATGGGGCTTGGAGCAACCTGGTCTAGTGGGAGGTGTCCCTGCCCATGGCAGGGGGACTTGGAACTGAATGAACTTTGAGGTCCCTTCCAACCGAAGCCATTCTGATTCTATGATTCTTTTTGACAAAGCAGTGTCCGAAACTAAGATTGAAAAAGTACTGATAGAGAAGAATAATCCCGTGCTGGTGTGTATCTGTGTATATTTTTGCAATATTCTCACATCTTTAAGATACTAGGAAAACTGATATTTAACACTGAAACACTCGGAGTTTGGTTGCACTGATTGGCATAGTTTACAAAAAATGTTAGATTTGTTTCTCTCCTCCCACAGAAATGTGGAACTGTTTGAAATATTTTGTAGGCATGGGTAATAACTTGTCATTGGCTGCTCCCAGGTCCTATTTCAAAGCTTTTCTTTCTTGTGATAAAAGTGATAATTCAAAGTTTCCACAGAGGAAAGATGTCAACTTGTTTTATTTTTTTTTTATGCTACAACCTTACTGTGGTGCAGTGAGAAAATAAAATGTTAAATATATGAAATAATCCACTCTTAAGTGAAGCCTGAAATGTTTTTCTCACAAGTCTTAATTTTTTCTTTCTGATTTAGGACTAAGATCCAAGATTTTAAGTTTTTACTTAAAATGTATAGGACAGCTGTAGTAATTATTAATGGAAAAGAAGACTGAATAATCAAATTGCTATAGGAAAAGTGCATATGGCTTGAGTGCTGTCATCTGGAAGGTAATTCTATAAATGAAGCCCTGATCATTTAACCTTCTTGCTCAAAACAGGGCTAATTTCAAGTTAGATCAGGTTACTCTGGGTCTTCTTCAGTGAAATTGTCACTATTGCACAAGTTCTGGGCAACCCATCTCAGTGCTTAAACACCCTCATTTGGGATTTCTTTTCTTTATCTCTCTCTACTGAACAGAGTCATAATAAATTCCCCTGTCTTTTCTTCAAATCAACTCATGAATAAATTGATGTTTGAAATACAATTGAGCTTCAAGAAGAAGTTTATCAATTAAAATGGTGATTGGAGGGGAAAAAAAGGAAAAAGAAAAAAAAAATTGCTAACTGGAGATTTAAGGAAAGGAATTCTATTATGATGTCTCTAACTTTGTCTGCTGGACTCCATAATTCAGGAGGTATCTTACAGGTTTAAACTCCTACTGAAACTTGGAAATCCATCTGTCTACATGAATTTTAAGATAAATTACAGAACCTGTACTGGCCACACAGACAACTTGCATATGTGTATGAATCATTAGAGCACAGGAAATCTGCAATTGATATTACAGGTCTCCTGCTGTTCAGGAGGTAGAGGAATATCTGGCTTGTAATTATTACTAATCAACTTAACACTGAGTCATATTTCATTTCACAGAGGAAAGTGGGACTGTTAGCCTATTACACCACTGTGCAAAAATAAGTAATCATCTCAGCCCTAAATATTTCATTATGTTAAAGCTTTAATTTATTCTAATGCTTTTGTGAAGTCCATGCTGCTAAGTATGTTTATAGCTGATACAATTTGAGGTCAAAACAAAGTTGTTTTTCTCTTCTAGGAACCAGGTTTCCATCAACAGAGTCCCATATTTGGGTGACTCATTGTATTGCTTTTGAGATGCACTTTGTAAATAGCTGCTTTACCTGCAGGCATCCCTAGCACACGCTTAGATTTGTGGCCCGCATGCTGGCTCTGTGTGACCAACTCTGTAGTCACTGAAGTAATATAATTATTGGGTCCTGTGAAGGAGAAATGAAATATGGGAGGGTTAAAGAAATATAGGGGGAATTGCATTCGCTGGCATTTATTCCTTTCCATTCTGTTGACTATGTGATAATTGAGCTGGCTAGAATAGATTTTTTTAAAAACTTCAATAGTTTTTTCATCTAGATAATGGATTCATATGTAAAATGGGTTTTTTTAGGGAGTGCTTTGTGGACTTCATGAACAGCAAAAAAAAAAGAGTAGCGAGATGAAAAAAATAAAGATGCCTTTAAAGATTAAATTTTCTTTATATCCAAGCCATATATTCTTCGCAGTTTAATAATTACATGAGGTGAACAGATTTATTATGTGTATAAAAGCATGAACTTCACAGGTGTTTGATGTCATTGTTAGTGCAATCTAATTAGTAACTTCCCTAATGGTTTACTTGCAAAGTTTTTTAAAAAAAGAAAACTATAATGTTTGGATTTGAAAATATTGTTGGTCTGAGTTTTTTGAAATTATTTTAATAAACAATTTTAACTGTGAGTATTCAAAATAGGAAAAATATTGGATGAAAGCTAAAACCTGTTATTTGGAAATCCTGCTGTACTATCGCATGAAGCTCTAATGTTAGTGGTATATGATAGCTATTCTCTCTGCAGTTGAAATTCAGACTAAATTGTATTTTATATGCTGCCAGTCATCTCTTCTGCTGAGCTGCTTAGAAAATGGCATTTCAACTTATTTCATCAAGAATGTTTTGATGGAAATTTTAAACAGATTTATCAAAGTGACTGAGTATCTCAAATACATATAAATATTTATACATACAATAAACAGCTTTTGAACCATGACTAAGGGTAAGAATTTTTATTCTGAACAGGACAGATACTACAGACTCCTTTGTGTTTCAAAAGTGTCTTATATAAAGTAATTCTGGATGCTTGCTACTGACAGACTGTGTATTGATATTTCGAAACATGGCTTAGAGGCACTGCTATTTTTAGGTATTCCCTTAGCCTTTGAATACATCCTGTCTCCTGACAATGCAATGCGGTTGCCTATCACCATTTCCATCTCATCCATCTTTGTTTACAAACTGAAAAGCTGGAGCATTCATAGTAAGTAAAGCCATCGAGTGCTGTAAGTAATGGTTTGTAGAAAAGTGGTTCCAATATGTAACCAATAGTTTTTAAGAGCAGGATGCAAAGCAACCTTTCTGTTATGGAGCTGCCTGTGTTGGGTATAGCAGGTGGAACAGAGATGCAGTTTTCAGGATTTATTTTTATTCCTAGCATGTAAATAATGCAACTCTTTGATCAAGGAAGAGAGACAAGTGCTTATGTTAGACAAAGTATAAATGAATAAGCATACTGGAATAATCATCTCTACTTCAAAGTTAAAGAGGATATTAGCTGTCCTACATTGTTGCTCTAGAAGTCAATGAGATTACTCAAATCTAGGAGATGTATTCCTGTGCGTTAAAGTACATGTCAGGTGTCATGGTAAAAATACAGACCAGATTCACTTTTTGAATAAAAAATTACTCCTGTAAGCCAATTCCATCTTGCTAGCTGTAAGCAGAAAACATTGCCTGGTGTGCGGGCTTTAATTTCTCTGCAAAAGACAAAATGAAAGACTGTTAAAGTCCATAGGGGTTCCCGCAAAACAAATAAAGTTGCACATGTATAAGGCAGTGCACTCATGCATGCATCAGTCAGGTTGAAGTCTGCCTCCCAGCAGGTTTCCTGTATTAAATATATTTCAAAGTCTGTGACAAGTTAGACATGATATTTGCAGTATAAATGCATAAAAAATGTAGTCAGTATTAAAGTTGTGAGATTAAATATTGCTTCTACAGTTAATGCCAACATTTGGTCAACAAGAAATGCCAAGGAAGCCATAGTCAAATAAACAGATAAAGGAATTGTTTCAAGCAGAATCGGTAACTGTCAGAAGCAAAATTATATTTTGTTATGTGAGGTGATAATTGAACACCTCCTAAATGTTGCATGCTTAGTTGTTAGTATGTCAGTGTTTAGTAAAATGAAATGTCACTAGTCAGTTACACACGATGAAAATGAATGCTGTGGCCTTGTGAATTGTGTCACCTGCCCTAGGCTGTCCTGCTCTGGCAGGGGGGTTGGCCTAGATGATCTTTCAAGGTCCCTTCCAACTCCTAACATTGTGATTCTGTGATTCTCTGCACATGGCCAAAACACTGTCTCAGTTTAAGAAGGCAAAGTTACCCCTCTGGACTGTGATGCTCAATGTGACAGCAATAGATAACAGGAAGTTTTCCTTATTTTTGTGATTTTCAATCATAGTTGAAATCTTCATAATAAGAATTAAAGTTACAAACCAGGGATCAGACCTCACTGTGTCAGGTGCAACACTGATGGCTAACACCGATATGTTCAGCCTCTCCTAGGCTCTGAGATAGGTAAGGACCAGGGGCTGAAGGGAGGAAGGTCTGCCAGCTCCCTACCACTGCCAAAGTGGGGGGTTTTGGAAACCTCAAAAGAAAGGTAGATCAGAGGGAGGGCTGGGAAGGAAGGCAAGGGGTAGTGCTAGCATTGTGATGGAAAGATTTTGCCAAGCCTAAGAGGGGAACAACAAGGGGAAAAGTTAAAGCCAAGATGCCACAGAGGTGATATTGCAATAAAGCAATAAGTGAGAGTACTACAGATAGATTTTTCTCTAAATTGTAGTGAAGCAGAGTTGTAGAAGGTATTAAAGAAAATTTAAATAAGCCAAGTTTGGTTTTGCCTGAACTTGAAAGTGTTAAAAAGGTGTGTGTGCATATTACAGGTGTTCAGCCACTTCAAATTCTCTCTTGTGTGATTGATCAGATTTTAAAACATCATACACACTGGCACATTCTCTGTCCATCCTAGCTTTCTGTGTTAAATGCTGTGAAGAATGCTCCATCTGTTAGGATTTTTTAGGTCCTTCCAGTATGAATGTCCTTTGGCTGTCTGTAATAAACATACAGTTATTTATCAGGATTTTTTGAAGCATGAGAAGAAAGCTAGAAGTATTGTACTGAAAAAGAAATGGCTTGATTAGCGATCTGAGTCCAAACAGGCACAGCTCAGTGCTCACACAGTGAATTGTGAGAAGCCAAAAGCCACACTACTGAGGGTGCTTTGATCCCTTAGATTTGGGGTTTTGTTTTGGTTTTTTTTCCCCACTGATGTACTTAATATGAATGTGTGACTTTAACCAAATAATACATTTTTTCTCTACTTCAATATTCCCTTCTGCTATTTGCTACTTTAAGTATCTTGACTGTATTTTGTTGCACTGTACATGTGTAGCGCTTTGCTCAGAGGGTATGGGGCCCTGGTTGGATGCTGGGTGCTACCTAATCCATGCAGTAACAAAAATAAATATTCTCTGGGCTTTCTGTGATGTGTGCAACACATTAGAGAAACCACAAAAAACCTTCAGCCAAAGCAAGATCAAAGTCATATTTCTAAGTCCCTGCTGATTTGGGATACCTCATTGAGTGTACATAACTGAAGATCTCTCTAGGGTCTGATATTTGAAAGCACCCAGTGTGTTTAATATTTCTGTAGATGGTCCAAAAGGCACAAAATCTTCGCCATGCCCCAATTTTTTAGATGGTGCAAAAGAAACGGGAAGACAGAGCTGTGTCAGTGTGAGATGAATACTAAAACTGACACTATTCTTTAATGTAGTCAGAAGCACAAAATAAGCAAATTAAAAATGGATTTTCTTTCAGTTAGTTATTATAAGATTTACTTCTTTTCAGCAAGCTCTTCCCCTTCATTTATCAGGCCATTTTTTAATCTCTTAAATTAAATCTATAATTACTGTGGATACTCACAATCTATAGAAGAATGATACGGACACTCTCATTTTTTGTATTGTCATTTTCTTATTGTAAAAGAGTAAACTGATCAAAACAAATATTCAGTGTAAATGTAGTAGATATAAAACAGTTTTCAAGATAATGAACAAATAAAACAAACATGACCAAAAAAAAGTATTAAGGAGGAAAAATGCCTCGCTTTTTTGATTTACTTTTGTTAATCATGTTTTTATGACAGGAGAAATTTTCTTAAGTGATGAAGTTTTGCCCACTCTAATTTGTTACTATTTTATTGACTTCAAAAATTAATTTAATAATACTTTGCTCTGACATCAGGCCTGCAATTTATAATGTGCTTTACAGAATCTGATCTGATGCATTCCCTGAAGCAAGTAACCAAGTCCATCCAAATTGATTCTTCCATTGTTTTCTGATTCTGTAAATTTGTGTGCATTTTAGCACTTTATTTGCTCCTTTGCTCCTGGCTCTGTTCTAGTGAATCTTCCTTTTATCTTTCTCTACCTTTTTAATCCCTTCCTGGTTCTCCTTTACAGATGCACTGTCTCCCTTTATCCTGTTCTCTCTTTTCTGTTTTTTGTGTGTTTGTTTGTTTTTTTCCCCACTCTGCTGTTTTCTGCCAGTCCAGGAATGTTTTCATCTCATACTCCTTTCTCATTCTTGCCTGATTTCCCCTGCTGCTCTTCTCTGTTTGTATTTGGTAGAAAGCTGCAGGAGGGCATGAAACACGCACACAGAGAATTAAAGTGCTGGTATGCTTTGTTAGCACCTTGAAACGTACCTTCAGCCTTGTTTCTCACAGAAGAAATTGTAAATGGGATAAGTAGTTAAAGCAGGAGGCAGAAACATGCATTTCAGCAACACTGCTGTTAGACTTCCTTTTTACTGGCTGCAGAGTGCCACCTATTGCCTTCAAAGCAGTGAGCGTTTAAAATAAGTTGCACTGAAATTTTCTTTGCCTCAGTTGCTTTTTTTCTGCAGAGAACTGCATGTTTTTACTGATTGCATTTACTGCAAGAAAACATTGTTCACTTTTGAGTTACTTTTCTTTCACTTCTTACTCTTCTATCACCTTGCCATCTTTTAACTCTTTGATTCCATTAAACCTTCACAGCATTTATCTGCATTCTCTCTGGAGCTATTTCATAGAATCCTAGAAAGGTTTGGGTTGGAAGGGACCTTAAAGATCATCTGGTTCAAACCCCCCTGCCATGGGCAGGGACACCTCCCACCAGACCAGGTTGCTCCAGGCCTCATCCAGTCTGGCCTTGAACATCTCCAGCTAGGGGCAGTCACAAGTTCCCCAGGCAACCTATTCCAGTGTCTCACCACCCTCACAGTAAAGAACTTCTTCCTAATATCTAACCTAAATCTAGCCTTTTTCAGTTTAAAACCGTTACACCTCGTCCTATTGTGTGTATTAAAATTACCCTCATAAAGAATTTTAATAAAGGCAAAGGAGTTTTTCCTAATCTTGCTTCCCATATATTCAAGAAAAATTCACCTGTTCTGAGATCTTCTTTACCATGATATTAAATGACTCTGAACTTTTATACCAAGTGAATAAATATGTAATATTCTCATCTTTAGCTTTATCAAAACAAGCCTTTTCTTTGACTGTGGCTAAAGCATTGACAGATAACTCATTTCTGCATTATTCTTAAGAGAGGACTTTGTCAGTGACTGGTATTGTAGTTTGTTTTCTTGAGAAACTTTTTCCTACTTTAATTTCGAAGTATGCTACAAAGCTTTTCTATCATCATAAGGGTTTTTCTGCTTTTATTTTCATACTGTGTAAGTGTGAAGTGTGAAGAATTAAATCTTAGGCATTTACTGTACTATGGTGAATTGGCATATACCTTCTGTTTCCTCTGGTTTTTGCGCTATAGTCATGGCTAAAATTTATTTCTATGATGGTGACAAAAACATTTGTGTGTTCTAGAATCCACCTTTCAGATTCTACAGGATACTCAGATATGACAGAAACATGAAGACATGTTACGGTTGGTCAGTCTCTATACAGCCAAATATGAGTCATGACCAAAATGACCTGATTAGGCTAAAGAGCAGGACAAATCCCATTGTGTTCTAATCACAGTTTCTGACATTTCCCCATTATTGTTTGAGCTTCCTCTGAACATAATCATCCAAGAGCAGAAAGTGAATTTTGCTGTCAAAAGGCCAAAATTACAAAACAGCACTGACAGAGTTTTAGGCATAAATCTGCTGACTTGATCAGAGACAGGGATTAATAACTGGGCCAACTTTTTGTCGAGCTGCACAGCTTACTATTCAGTGGATACCCTATTGTATTGACCTAGTTTTGCCCATAGCACTGGCTTTCAACTTCATGATCCAAGCTGCCTGTCATACGTGGAAATACTCTGTTTCATTTTGAACAAGAGCTCTTCTGAATTCTCACTGGCAGAGCATGCAAATATCTTTGTTTGACTTTACTGCCTCTTTTTCCTCAATACCCAGGCAAATAATAATGGCAATAGCTCAACTGTCTCAAAATATTTTTGATATGTAGGACTCAAAGACGACAAGCATCATTGTATCAGTTTGTGGATAAGAAAATTGAAGCTGGAAGAACAAATTACTTGCCAAATCACTCGGCAATGCATGGGCTAAGCAGGGGAAGGAATCCACGCTTCCATCTCACTGGCCTAGTTTTGCTCCAACCCCCAGGCCACCCTTCCTAATTGAAAATCTGTTTAGACTTCTTAGGTCTGGATTACATTATGTCTAATCTGCACGTATTTAAGAAGGTGCTAAAAGTGTTGCTACAAGGCAAATCAACAGCAGTGATGCAAAAAAAAAAAAGAAAACCTTTATTTTCTGATTGGTTGCAAATACTTCTAGAATACACAAAGTCATGGCAATACATCTTTTTCTCAGCTGTATTTTAAAAAGGTTGTTTTGTGACTATACAATGTTAGGAAGAAATTATGAGGTGGAGGACCATATAGAGTAAGACTAATGCTTTTATTAAAGGTTACAGTCACCTTTAAAAATGTTTTAAAAAATTGTTTTAGTCTTTTCTTTCAAAAATACTAAGCTTTGGTTTCAGAAAGTTGAGATGTTGTTTTAAGATCATGATCAAGCTGGGGATACTATTTGAACATCAGCACTGGGCTAAGATGAACAAACCTACTGATATTGGAATTATCATGTAAAGGTTAAGTCCTCATGTATACAGCTGTAAGACTTAACTTGCATCAAATAAGACACCCCTTGATGCATCACTTCTCTCTCTCTCCCTTATTTTCTCTCCTTTAAAAACAAAATGGAAATGAAAAAGCCATTCGTATGGTGTAGGACTGTTATACAGTGCACAGGAAATATTGGATCTTTTTTACAGGAAGCATTCTGGAGCATGTTCCTGTAGATGGTTTGTGTGTGTGTGTGTATGTGTGTGTGTGTGGTGTGTTTGTGTGTGTGTGTGTTCACAGTCGTCATTTCCTGACAACTTTTATTTGTAAAAATTGAGAATTAGAAGAACATCTTATTTCTGTGAGGAGTCACAGACGTGTAAATGTATGTGTTCGTGGGTAGTTGCAGGACTGCTCTTAAGCTTTACACATACTGATACAACAGCATTTACACTTTTTCTGAAAACTAAATTGTTAGAGGGATTTATCTCGATTTCAGTAAGGCATTTGACACTGTCTCCCACAGCATCCTTGTAGATAAGCTGATAAAATATGGGTTTGGTGATCAGGTAGTGGGGTGGATCAAGAACTGGTTGAAGGGAAGAAGTCAGAGAGTTGTGGTCAATGGGGCAGAGTCTGGTTGGAGGTCTGTGACTAGTGGAGTGCCTCAGGGGTCGGTACTGGGACCGGTGTTGTTCAATATCTTCATCAACGACCTGGATGAGGGTACAGAATGTATCCTCAGCAAGTTTGCTGATGACACTAAACTGGGAGGAGTGGCTGACACACCAGAAGGTTGTGCTGCCATTCAAAGAGACCTTGATAGGCTGGAGAGTTGGGCGGGGAGAAATTTAATGAAATTCAACAAGGGCAAGTGCAGAGTTTTGCATCTGGGGAAGAACAACACCATGCACCAGTACAGGCTGGGGGCTGACCTGCTGGAGAGCAGTGTAGGAGAAA
>VZRW01003661.1:291157-376020 GCA_013398125.1 Aegotheles bennettii | reverse complement strand
CAGAGCCACTAAGATGATTAAGGGAGTGGAACATCTCCCTTATGAGGAGAGGCTGAGGGAGCTGGGTCTCTTTAGCTTGGAGAAAAGGAGACTGAGGGGGGACCTCATCCATGTTTACAAATATGTAAAGGGTGAGTGTCAGGATGATGGAGCCAGGCTTTTGTCAGTAATGACTAATGATAGGACAAGGGGCAATGGTTTTAAACTGGAGCATAGGAGGTTCCATGTAAATATCAGGAAAAACTTTTTCACTGTGAGAGTGACAGAGCACTGGAACAGGCTGCCCAGAGAGGTTGTGGAGTCTCCTTCACTGGAGATATTCAAAACCCGCCTGGATGCGTTCCTGTGTGATGTACTCTAGGTGACCCTGCTCTGGCAGGGGGGGTGGACTAGATGATCTTTCGAGGTCCCTTCCAACCCCTTAGATTCTGTGATTCTGTGATTCTGTGATTTGAAATTGGGTAAGTACCAATAAAGATGTGTATGTGTATATACTTGTGTGTGTGTGTATATCCAAGATCTGAGGCCTGGTATGTAGAGGTTGGGAAGCAGAATACCTGGGACACTTTCTCAAGGGTGCTACCTTGATTGCTTGGGAAAGTCATCTGTTTCTGGACATCATTGGACATCACATCATGTTATTATGTTTACAAGCTTTGGTGCCATATTTTCAATTTACAGATGGAAGGTTCTGTATGAGATTTCGGTGTTACTATTTATTGATTTCCATCATAATGAACAACTTTTTAAACCAGTAAGACAAAAGCAGATGTCTCTCAGTCTGGTTCAGTGACAAAGAAGCTGGTTCAAACATTGAGTTTTAATTTTTTTTGCCTAGAGTTTTAAATTTTTTCTTCATTGATTTTTTTAAAAAGCAAGACTAGAACTTAAAATAAAAGTGATAGCATGGAAGGATCGCTTCTACCTGTATATATATAGTATTGCTATAAATTAGATTATAAAATATGGGTTTTTTTGGTTTTAATTTTAATAAATCCATCACTTAACTTAGTGAAGATGACTCCAGTGAACTGAAATTGATAGATTGTTTAGATTCAACCATGAGGAAAAAAATAATAATAATGCTGGTTAATTCCTACCTTATCTGTTCTCCATTCAACAGATTTATCTTATTTGTTAAATGGTTTCTTTAAGCTATAACAAGTTATTGTGTCTTAAGCAAAATATAGTATGCTTAAGATGCCTTGAAAAATGTGTACACACTAAGAGTTTTGAATGGATAAACATTATCATTTTGTTTCTATACAGAGAGCCTCGAAAAATCATCCTGCACAAGGGCTCCACAGGACTTGGTTTTAACATTGTGGGAGGAGAAGATGGGGAAGGCATTTTCGTGTCTTTCATCCTAGCAGGCGGGCCTGCCGACCTCAGCGGAGAGCTGCAGAGAGGAGATCAAATTTTGTCTGTAAGTAGTTATGTTGGGCTTTGCTGGCCAACTGCTTACTCTTGTTCTTTGTCTATGCTTCAAGGGACACACAAAGACAGCTTCTTGATTTCTGTGTTGTGAAATCCAAGCTGGAAACAGATTGTCACTGAATATTTCGGGTTTTTACTCTTGGTTTTTGTTGCATTTGTTACCTGCACTTACCTCAGAGTGAGTTTTCTCTGCTTAATGCTGTCTACAGTATGACAACACTGCAGAGAGGACCTGAATACAGTGTAGACTCAGCATCTCCCAGTTTAGCCCATCATCCATTTTGCCCAAATGCACTGCTGAATCCAAAGATACTTCCCAATTTCAGCTTTTCCTTGAGGAGAAAAAGCAGTAGGATGAAATCATCTAGACTGGGTGTGCCATCTAGTGTTCAGTAAGCTGCTTAGCAAGTGGCCAACACAAGAAGATTAATTAGGTTATGTTAGTTATCTCTGTGCCTCTAATGAATTTGATGATCACTCTGAAATTAATTTTCAAATTTTAGAAGATAAAAGGCTTTGTAGCTTCAGGTTATATTTTACATACTTAGTTTCAAAAACATCTTAATTTCTCTTTCATGTATATATTGATAGCATGAATTTAAAAAACAGCATTTATGTTTCAGGCTCTGTCAAGCAATTGAACATCTGTCTGAAACAATGTGAACGTAAAGGATTTTGAATGACAATGAAAGCCTTGAAAATGTAGTTAAATATCTGTTCACATTATGCCGCCTTACGGAAAAAAAAAACTATACCAAATTGATACAGCTGTGGCTGTTTCATGTGGAGTACAGAAATAGCCTTCGGGCGAAGAGCTGAAATGCAGGAATTGTTGATCCCAGATGAGTGATCGACTCAGGAGGCTGCATTGCCACTCTCACTTTCACTGCCGTGTGTTCTGTCCCTGTGAATCCTGCATCCCTGGCTGTGCTTTGGTCAGCAGCAGGGGCAGAAGGTGGCTATGGCCTGGATGGTTTGTGGCATGGTTAAATGACACTTTCCTGGTTAGTATTGAAATCCCTTCATGAGAAAGCTGGAACTGGTTTTCCTACATTGCTTAGGAGTTTCTTGGCCACTTGCCTGTTGTATGAAAAGTGAATTTATCTTTCACCTGTCAAAGTTCTGCAGTGAAAAGGTGACTGGGTTGCTTTGTGATGTATGGAAAATCTTGTTAACACCAAAGGGATGCAGTAACCTGAAGTTACAGTATATTTTATCTAGACCTGTTCCTTGAAAATGCTTTAAGAGAAATTGAGAAAGGGCAAGTAAAAGTTGTGCTATAAGAGATCCCTGAGTAGAAGGTTTGTAGGAAACTGCAAGAAAACTAAAATAAACTCTTATAAGGTTACCAACATGAAGAGACAGGGAGAGCAAATGCTTGTGCCAAGAATACAGACAAGAAACCTGGAGAATAGAAATGGAAATCTCTTCAGGACAATCATGCAATTTATTTTTTTTCAGCTAGATGCAGCAAAATAGGGCTGACTGAAAGAGCATTATGAGATCAAAGCCTTTCATGGTACATACTATTCAGAAATACAGCAGCTCAGATACAATTTAAAAGTCTATTTTCCTTTATTTTTAAGCAAGGGCATATTTCACACTGTAGGATACTGCCACAGTTGAATTTTTAACTCTATTTATCATCTTTTTCATGACAATGTTTTCCATAAGTTCTAATTGAAGTTACCAGTGCTGCAGCAGCATTTACTTCTCAGGGAAGAGTGGTTTATTTGTTCACTGAGCAGAAAGGGATGAAAATTATTACTCAATTAGGCTGCATGTGTATCCCCAGGCAATCACCAAGTCAGGCACTGCTGACTTATTTAGTCACAAATAACTATTATGAATCCATTTTTCCATATTCAATGAAACAAATTCCATGCACAGCCTACTTTTCGACCTGATTAATATTAGACCATTGTTGCTGAAGGGTCCTAGACACCTTAATTTTATAAGGGCTGCACAAAGTAGGTCTGTTTCTTGCTGTTTATCCTTTGTTGTCTCATCCCTCAGAAACACTATTTTCTTACAGAAATAGTTTTCCCATTTGTTTCTCAAAACAAAACATGACAAATCTGATCTGCCAAGAACAAATAGTACCATTCAGAGCTAGTATTTCTAATTAACTCAAGCTTGGTTAAATTTCTTTCAGACAGGAACCATAGTAAGTGATCTAAACTTTGGAGATCTGGATTTAATTCTGTGATTTAACCATTGTGTTTTTGTGTGACCATGAGTGAGATGCTTTATTTTTCTAAGCCTCGATCTCTCACATGGAAGAGGAGGATCACAACAATTCCTAAATTCATGCCTGTGCTGTAAAAATGGTAAAGTGTTGACTGGTTGAGATATGTGTTTACTCACCTTTAGAAAAATATCTATAAAAATTCCTTAAATATGCTGCAAGTCTGTGAGTGAGACCCAACAAAGCTAGGAAAATGAGTTGCCTTTGGCTGGCACACTAGATGTGTACTTAGTCCCAGATGCATCCCACAAGGCTTGGACAAATCCTATTGCCTCTCTGCTTCTCAATCTGCCTGATTGCTGTTATGGGATAAGGAGGACTCCAAGCCCACAGCCCTCCAGGGACTCTATGAAAGGTTACGCCACAGCCTTGGACCCATGTACGAGTGAAATTTGAGGTTATTTTTCCCAAATGCCACCAGATGGCATCACAGGATCAGTGATGACAGAAAGCAGTGATAGCCGAATTTTTCTTTTTTCATTTAATTGCCTGGAAATGTTTAAAACTTATCTCAGAATGCAGGCTGATATTCCCAGTGCTTCTGTGCAGAGAGACAAAATGAACCTTGAAGGCAAATTGAAGAATAATGGAAAATGTTCTGTTTCAAATGGTAAGCCTTTTCAAATAGCAAAAGCAAAGTGTTACAATCATGATAAGCTGGTTTTCCCCCGAAAGGTAGAATTTTTTTAATGCTAGTTTCTTCTTACTATAGTTCATTCTGCTTTTGTGAGTTACCACCAAACTAAACATTTTCCTTTTCACTTCTGAAGGGCTTCCAAAGGTAGTAATGCATACATCACCAGTGTACATTCATCACTCTAATGGAGTATGCACCTTCCTGTAGTATTGTCTTCTTATTAAGTAAAATGTAAATATTATCCAGTAGCATTTGGAATACTAATTGGTATCAAGACCTGATTTGCTATGTACACACAGATTAATTTTCATCTCAGACAAGTATAACCCAAATGAAACAGCTCAGAAGTAGTATTTCAATTTTAGAGCAGTGGAAATGAGGTGCTGTTATGTTAATTGATTTGTTTAAAATCATGTGAGAAGTCTGGGTCAAGTCTAGGCTTAGAAGCTGCTTGAAGTCTGATCTAATCCTAAATTCTGCATCTTCCATCTGTTAGGAAAATGGAGTCTCCAATAAAAATAAAATGTAATGTTCCTTGACGCCATTCTTGCAGTTTAAAATTCCACTTCCAGTGCTAAAGGATATATCGTCTACTAAAACAGAAGTGGGAACCCAGTGTTGTTTAGTTAAAATCACCAGCATGAGAACAAATTATTTCCAAGAGCATAAAATGGCCACACATTGTACATACACCCTTGCTGACAGAAAACAGTACAAATTTTATAATTTTAGGAAAGAACACATTGTGATTTTTAGGGGAAATTCCTAGGGAGGCAGGAGGAGGAATATGGCCCTATTCAAGCAAAAATTGCCATTTCTTGTCTTACAATCTCAAACAAAAATTACAATAAAACATACCTTCTTATTTTAGGTGTCTTAACCTGTATGCTTCAAAGCACTCTCAGTGCCAAGTGGGCAACTTTATCTATAGGTACAGTACCTAAAGCACAGAGGGTTCATTTACACATGCAAGTTCAGCAGCAAAATTCCGATTCACAGTTTACACACAAATAATTAGTGCATATTGCTCCCTCAATTCCTACCATGAAATTGTTTTTCAAACGGTTTTATAATTTTCTATAAGACAGCATCAAGTTAAAAATGTATATAAAAGAGAGAATTAAGGTGAATTAATAGCCATAAGGAGGCAACAGCAAATATTAGTATTTGAATCTTAACTTTTGAAATTACTGAATTTTGTGTGTTTGGACTAAAACTCAGATTAAGATACTTAAATTTAGACATCTACATGCTTGCTGGGTGTCTGGTTGCCATTAAAGTCAATGGAGCCTAGAGAAAAAAGCTGGCTAAATATGAGTTGTGTTGAGCAAGCCTAGTTTCTCTGTCAGCTTTATTGCCTGTATTGATTGGATATCCATATTCTTTAAGCTAAAAAGCTTAGCACATGCATGCCTGTCTATATTTAGGTGTCTTAAACAGAGTCTCACATTTCATGTGTGTTTGCCCTTGTAATATGTGTTTGCTTTTTCTTTCTTGCTTCATCACAGAGGAAAGTAAAATAAAATTGTGGACTGTAAAGGCAGTATCAGTTTTATTTTCATTTTCCTGTAGAAATGCTTTAGTTCCGTGTAGTTCACTATGGCAGGATGAAGTGTGGCTGGTAGCCTGAAAGTAGAATCAAAAGAAAAGGGAGACTGTTTTCTCTGGAACAAGATTGCTGCTCCCACACAATGCATACCTCAGGTTACCTTAAGGAAATAAAACAAGTTTCCTAAAGGGTAATTGCTCAACAGCAACAGGAAAAAGAGTAGAAAAGGAGCAGGCTGCACTGTGAAGAGGCAGGTAGTACTCTAGAAATACTTCTAGTTTTCTTCCCATCTAACCTGAATCAGATGAATGAAGTTAACTAAATTCTGTATGATTTTCCTCTTGATCTAGCAAAGTACTAGGCTGTATTCATATACAGGGTAAGACAGTATCTTTTTTCCCCTGCTGCTTTCTGTGAACCAAATAATTATGCATTGGGAAAGGGCTACCAGAGATAATCAGTGGGGTCACTGCTTCATGACATTGTATGTGGTGCATCTGCAACACTGCTATTTCAGCATCTCACATCAGCACTACCTCTGGTCTTTTATACAAGGTTCTCCCTTGTAGAGGGAAGGTGTCTCTTGTATCAGATTTTGTCTTGTGTCTATGCATCACAGAGTCATAGAATCATCGAGGTTGGAAGAAGCCTTCAGGATCACCCAGCCCAACCCCCACCTACATCACCACTAAACCATATCACCCAGCGCCACGTCCAGATGCATCTTGAACACCTCCATGGGCGGTGGCTCCACCACCGCCCTGAGCAACCCATTCCAATACCCAATCACCCTCCCAGGGAAGAAATTTTTCCCAGTATCCAATCTGAATCTCCCCTGCTGCAATTTAAAGCTGTTTCCTCTCCTTTCACTATGGGCACAGCAGAAGAGACCAACCCCCACCTCACTCCAACCTTCCAGGGAGCTGTAGAGAGCGATGAGGTCCCCCCTGAGCCTCCTCTGCTCCAGACTGAACAACCCCAGCTCCCTCAGTCGTTCCCCATCAGACATGTTTTCCAGTCCCTTCACCAGCTTTGTTGCCCTTCTCTGGACACCCTCCAGCCCCTCGATGTCTTTTTTGAAGTGAGGGGCCCAGAACTGAACCCAGCACTCGAGGTGCAGCCTCACCAGTGCCGAGTACAGTGGGACAATCACTGCCCTGCTCCTGCTGGCCACACTGTTCTTGATGCACCTGGGCACACTGCATTGTCCTGCTATCATTTTTTTGTGAGAATTTTGCTTTCCCTTATAAACCGTTGAAACACTCCTTTCTACTTAGTTTCTCCCACACAACTCCTACCCACCTTCTCACTCACATCTGTAGCAAAAATAAAATATGTATTTGAAAAATATGATCGCCAAATTCTACTCCAAAATGTGTGTGTATAGAGCAGGATAGAATGTAAAGACTCAATGTTTATTTATAGTAAATATTTATGCTTTATGTTTGCTACAGTTAGAATTGACCTTCAGATTGACTTCCCTTACTTCAGTGCAGAGAACCTTTCAGCTTTCTAATTTAAAATGACTTTTTGCTCATGGTAAAAGCGGTAAAACCGCTTAGGGCAAAGAGTGCATTTTGTTACCTAGTTACAAAACTAAGAAAAATGGCAAATACCATTTGGTTTCATTTCTCAGGGTTTTTTTTCCAAATTGCAACTGGCTTGGAAAATGTTTGAATCACCTCTATAGGGCCTGGAATCTTTTCTCCATGGAGCATCAGTGTTACTCTTGTGTAATAGTGTTAGGATTATAACAGATACTCCCTTTGCCTCACAAAACTTATTTGCAGAGTCACTGACCCATGTCCTGAGGATGCCTGCTTCCCTGTGATGGTGAGGATGATATATGACTCTGTCCTCTGGCATAGGAGAGTTTATCAAATTCTGTCAATGTTTATCAAATTCTATCAAATTTAGCTGCACTTGTCCATAAAGTCTCCCTTTATGTTTTTATCCTTAATTCTAATTAGTCATTAGGAAAAGTACAAATAGGTAAACTTTCTTAGTAGTAATGTATAGAGCATTGTATCTTGTATATTGGGAATGCTAGTATATATCAGTGTGGTGATTTAAATGGGTGGATCAATTCACATGCTTGGACTGTTTTAAAGAAGCAAGACTTGTTTGAAAGTCAAGGGACAATGTGTTGAAACTTATCCAAATGATAAATAACTGCATGGTAGGTGATGTATGTGACAGATCTGTTGAAAGAAAATCGCTGGAGAGAAAGGGAGCTGTGAGCACAAGGTGCTGTCGTATGTTACTAGGATCACACCATCTAGAAGGACAGGTGGATTAAGATTCTGATGAGCAAATGGTGGATTGATCTAAATTCAGGCTTTGTTAATACTGGAAAGTGCAGGGCATATCACCCTTGAGGCTCCCACTGTTGCTAGCAGAAAGATGTAGCCACTTCTGGAGTACCATTTGCCTTGTCCTAAAGTAGACATCTTACACAGGTCAGATGACTCTTGTGCTGTATAAGTCTACATTTCTTTTCACTGATTATTAAGAATGTGACATGACTTCCCTTTATTGAAACAGATCCCATCCAAACTGACCAAGCATTCATGAATCTTTTTGGTAGGGAATATGGAAAAAGTGTAATTCCAGATTTTATTATGACCAGTAGAGAAGAATATCCTGAAAATGGAAGGATGAAGCACAACTTGCCCTTGTTTGACCATATAGTATAGGGGCAAATTTCTAATTTTGTGCTGGAAGGGAATGAGGCAATTGAGAAGAATAAGTAACATGCACTTCAAAACCAGTCTGCTGTGCATTCACAGCTGATGTGGAAAACCCCACAGGGAGCAAGTTTTAAAGCAGTAGTTGATTCAGAAGTAGTAGCTGTTATTTTAAGAAAAAAAATATTAAGAGCACAGTGAAAAAACGAATGGTAGCAAATGTAGCAAGAAATGAACCTCAGTACTTGAGAGTCTTTTGAAGATATGAAGCTCAAGTAATCACCATTGAAAAAGTGGAAGCTGAGTCAAGTTACAATGTTTGTAAAAACCTAAAATGTAAATTTATTCTTTTGAGAACCCAGTCTTTTATATATTTAAAGAAATTGCTTATTAAAGAAAAAAAAGGGTTTTTTTTCCGTGAAGTCTTGGAGTTTATAACCTGTGTCAGGAAAGCCCTAGCATCCTTCTTGATCATAAAAATTTGTTTTAATGAAGCATGAACCGTGTCACTGTAAATACTACCATCTGGAAATACTTCCCAGTGGAGAAGAGCAAAGTGTTTTTCAGTGCTGTTGATAAACATACATTATCTGGTGTCTGGAAGTTGGACTGAGAATCATAGAATCATAGAATATGCTGAGTTGGAAGGGACCCATCAGGATCATTGAGTCGATCTCCTGTCCCTGTGCAGGACACCCCAGGATCACACCATGTGCCTGAGAGCATCATCCAAACACTTCTTGAACTCAGTCAGGCTTGGTGCTGTGACCACTGCCCTGGGGAGCCTGTGCCAGTGCTCAATCACCCTCTGGGTAAAAAAACCTTTTCCTGATATCCAACCTAAACCTCCCCTGATTCAGCTCCCTGCTGTTACCTTGAGTCCTGTCATTGGTCACAGGAGTGAAGAGATCGGTACCTGCCCCTTCTCTTCCCCTCATAAGGAAGCCTCAGACCGCAATGAGGTCACCCCTCAGCCTCCTCTTCTCCAAGCTGAACAATCCAAGTGACCTCAGCCACTCCTCATAAGACATCCCCTCCAGACCCTTCACCATCTTCGTGGCCCTCCTTTGGACACTCTCTAATAGTCTGATGTCTTTTTTATATTGCTGTGCCCAGAACTGCACCCAGCACTCAAGATGAGGCCGCACCAGGTCAGAGTAGAGCAGGACAATCCCCTCCCTTGACTGGCTGGCCATGCTGTGCTTGATGCACCTTAGGACACAGTTGGCCTTCCTGGCTGCCAGGGCACACTGCTGGCTCATATTCAGCTTGCCATCAACCAGGACCCCCAGGTCCCTCTGCCACGCTGCTCTCCAGCCATTCGTTCCCTAGTCTGTAACTTAGGCATATTCAGCCTCAAAACATGATGCACTTGTTTTGTAGTGAGGTTGTCTGGGTTATGTTGCCATAGATGCTCATAAGCTTCTCACTTTAGGACTTCAAAATAAAATAGATAACTTTTTAAAATACAAGTTAAAGGAGCTTCTAGGGAAAAATTTACCACTTGTGTATGCTGGAATACTATGTATGTTGGTGACTATAGAGCTCCCTTTTGTCTTTTACTAATCTAGGAATCTATCTTCCAGCTGGATTTCTCTCTCTCTCCCTCCCCCTCGCCCCCATCTTTCTGCAATCTATAGCATGTATTGCAATTGTCTTGATGCAGTTACTGTTTCCTAAATTAACTCTGACATTTCCAAGCACATGATCAGAACTTAATAAATTATACTAACAATTCTCATGAATAAGGTATGTCTCTTTTTGCCAAGCAGGGTTAGCTATCAAACCTGTCAGTTACATGTCATGCAAAGCTAGTAAATTGGCCTAGACTAGAGGCTGTGTATTTTCACTGTGATGAATTCATCCGTTGCCTCTCAAACATTCATTTTACAATTGTCTCAATGAGCAGAAATGTTCTGATGCCAGATTGCTTGCTTTTCAATTCCTAATATTTCAAGGAGAAATTCACATTCAATTCAAACATTCTGACTTAGCAGATTTTAAGAATGTCAAACAGAATTATGTCACATCTGATACACTGAAGATTTGGAGTGAGTGTTACACCCCTCACTGCAGCCTTACTATCAGCCTCACAATAAAGGAAAACAGAAAACACAAATTTCAAAACCAAACTGCTACTGCTGGACAAAATGGCTACATCCCTGAGCTTTATTCATTCAGAGATTTGCCTCAGGCTGAGCTTTTGCCTTTTGCTTAGACAGATTGGACCCCAGGCATCATTCTGCTCTACTGCCCAGCAAGTTTTGGGTTCCTGAATGATTAAAAAAATTATCGTATGACATGAGCTTCAAAATAATAGAAATCGGCCATCCATTAAGTAGGGTATTTGGGGGATATCTGCAAGAATTTGTTGGAGGAGGTTTTGGAGATCCTTCTGAAAAAAACAAGATAGATATGCCCTTTACCTGGACAAGCAAGCCACCAGGACAATAACAAAAGCAAAATCACAGAAGCAAGGGCAATTTCCTTTCCATTGTTTTTTTAAAAAATGCTTTATTTGAGAGTATGGAGCATTGTCTATTTGAAGTGTCTGTGCCACATAATCCTAATCTGTAGATCCACAATTAAAATATGAATGTTGTGACTCGTGTAGTTTTTATAAGAAAAAAATGTGAGCACGGAACACTTAACTTCATCTAGAACTGAAGATTCCAGTTAGACAAGCTATCATTCACCCATTGATACGTTGCCTCACGTGCTCTGGATTGAATCCAGCACAAATTTGCCATGACACAAGCCAATGGCCATCTCAGCTCTCACAGACCACATTGCCATATTCTGTGGTCATGGGAATATGGAAAAACCTATCAAGTAGAGATCAAGGCAAGGATTTCCATTTTTTGATTCACCACTGACACAGTGCTTGGGGTCAGAGAGGTCAGCAATGCCATTCTGTCTCTAAGCAGCCTTTATAATTGTTTTACCTTTTTATTTCCGTTCCTGAGTACCTATTGCTTATTGCCTTCAGCTGGAATTAAGTTCTTACAATCTTTAAATTATAAGGCACTTGTTAAAATGGAAACCTTTGCTTCATTTCAGAAGCAGGAGAATTGCAATAATTATTTCTGCTCATACCATCCTTTGAAATTCAAATGTGAATCAAGAACCTTGCAGCATTATGCACAAAATTGATCAGTGGTAGTTTAGCTGTATCCGTATACCAGAAGGAAAATTACATTTTAGAATTGGTATATGGAATAGCTGCTACTCACAGGGTAATGCCTAAATGACCCTGGAAAAGAGCAGGAGATGGGGAAATCTGAATGCTGAAAAAAAGAGTTAGGGAGAGGGGGTTAATTCAGAAAGGGAGGAAAGTGAATGGAAGTGACAGTCGTGTAAAGCAAAAGCTGTAGGGGGGAGGAGGGGCGGTTTGGTATTTTACCAGTTTGGAGTAGGAAGGTAACAGGTACTGCAAAGGAGAGTGAATGTGTGAAGGTAGGGTTGAAAAGACGACACTGCAGTGTGATCCGTAAGATTAGGTGATGGCAAAAATAGAAGGGTATTTAAGTGACCACACGGGAGGATGGGAGGTAATAAAGCAGCAACTAGATTTGAAGAGCTAATGATGAGCTCTCCATTTTATCATAAATGAATACTCTTACTAAATACTGTGTTTGATGGATGAGTGTTTTGTGTATAAAATGAATGAAAAACAGTATTTATATTTATTTTAAAATTAACGAATAAATATTGGCTTGTGTTATTAACTAGCATGGTACTCATATATGATAATCTTCATTGGTAATACCAGTTCTCTTAATATGAAAAGACCACGTGTGCGCCTCTACCTAGACTTTGCCATTGAGCAATGAGACAAAATTAATCACCTGATAGTTGCTGGATGACATCCAGTCCAGGTTGGTAATAGAACTAGCTGGTAGCTATTTAGTGTCCTGAATGGTCCATTCAGGCTTCAGTGAGCCTATGTGTCCTTTTCAAAAACTATCACTTATTTCAAACCCAGTTTAAACAGGTTTTGAGGAATTCTGATGGAACTGAGGTGAAATGGCCCTTAAGGTGTCACTGCAGTGAAGAGTGAAACTATTTTAGTCTCAAAGTTTGCCAATGTGGCATCATTCACAAAAGCTATGATCACATGGGAAGCAGATCTTCTATCAGAATGATTTCTGTACAGTTTGGATTAAAAAATAAGTCTTTAACTATGGTATAAGCTTAACAGGTACCATTTGGAATGATTCATGTGGTCTGGTGAGTCACAAAGCTTGTTGCTTCCTACTGTAAATGCAGTGTGTGCAAGACACCTCTTCAATAACATAATATTAATTTTCTTCCTGCTTCAAAGATGTAATGCTTTGATACCTCTTTCAGCTGGTTTAGCTGCCTCCTTAAGCTTCCTGGCAGAAAAAGGCATATTAAATTATATAGCTCATGCCCCCCCAGTAGTTCTTGTTTTCCAGAGACAGAATTTGCCTCTAGAATGCCCAGCTCATCAGAGCATAAAGACCAGCTTACTGGAGGCAGAAGTCATAACTTGAAGGTAGCAAGACAAGGAAAATTGAAAAGGTCATTGAAATTGCTGGCCCATAAAAAGAGAGAAGAAGGATGAGTATTATGTTTTCAGTGGAGTTCAGGATGAGATAACCACTGTGCCTATATGTGCCAGACTAAAGTTTTAACTGATCAGAAGACAATGTAGGCATGGAAAAGATAAGGAGAGGTGAGAAAAGCGAGAGAGAAGCAATAAAGTGAGTCTGGAAATTTAACAGAAGCTAAGCTGGAGAGTGAAGACTCTTTTCCCCCTGTGCATTTCTCCTTTCTTTCTATTTTTAAAGTTTTTCTTGACTATCAAGGCAAAACTTGTCCTATACTGGCATTTTTTCCCCCAGGGTGCCGAAGCTGCCACGGGGCTGAGTGCACTCTGTTCCCTGTTGGCTCCCTCCTGCAGCACTCTGCAGAGCTCATGGTGGATGTGTGGGCTTCACTTTGCAAAAGGTGACCTGTCTAAGCTGAAAAAGATCGCTGTGCTTTGGCAACATGCATCAGTTTCTTAGAATTCTTTTACTTACTTGGAACGTCTCCCTTATGAGGAGAGGCTGAGGGAGCTGGGTCTCTTTAGCTTGGAGAAGAGGACACTAAGGGGTGACCTCATTAATATTTATAAATATGTAAAGGGTGAGGGTCAGGAGGATGGAGGCAGGCTCTTCTCAGTGATGTCCAGTGATAGGACAAGGGGGAATGGGTGCAAATTGGAACATAGGAGGTTCCAGGTGAACATAAGGAAGAACTTTTTCACTGTCAGAGTGACAGCACTGGAACAGGCTGCCCAGAGAGGTTGTGGAGTCTCCTTCTCTGGAGACATTCAAAACCCTCCTGGATGCATTCCTGTGTGACCTGCTCTAGGTTGTCCTGCTCTGGCAGGGGGGTTGGACTGGATGATCTTTCGAGGTCCCTTCCAACTCCTAACATTCTGTGATTTTTGCTGGATTGTATTCAAGTGGTCAGAGTTGTGTGGGCCAATGTATAGAATGATTATGCCATATGATTGTGAAGAAAGTTTTCCACAGATATGTTTAGGGAAGGTCATCCCTAATGTGCGTTTTTCCAATGTTCCCAGTCTTGCTGTAAGACAGGGCTTCCATCACCGAAGAGTTGATGCTATATATTCCATTTCTAATGACTAAGCAGGACTGCTGGAGAACATGGTTCAGATTTCCTCTCCTCTCTTGTTAGTGTGCTTGAGAGTAACTAAGCTGACATGCAAAGTTATGGCAGATAAATAAGGTTCTTTGTATGTTCTTTTAATGCAAGTAAAGGCAATTCTGGCTGTAGAGAGTTGTCTTTATTCAGACTTCTGTTTGCTTTTTCAGACAACAAAATCTATTATTTTATGAGTTCAATAAATAAAAGCATTCAGCCACAACTTGAAAAATATGCTGAATTTTTTGTTCTGTGATAAAAAGGTGCCATTTGTTCACCATTTAATTTACTGTATAAATGCACTGTACTATGTCCATGACAATTCAAAGAAAAAATGAAAAGAAATCCTGTATGTTTCTTCCCCGGAGAAGGGATGAGTTTTTCCTTTCCAATTCAACAAGATGTTCCAAGTATTCATTTAATCACTGCACAAACACAAAATAAGGTAGCTTAAATAAATACATGGCTAAATAAAACAGATGATTCTGCTAGCCTCTATTTGAACAACCTGTGTGTGAATCATGCTCAAGCATTCTAACAGAAGACAACCAGACTGTAGTAAGTCTTTAAATGACACTGTTGAGAACTGAACCAATTTGTGCTAATATGGGCTATTCACATATTTTAAAGGGAATATAACTCTTCCAATTTTAGAAGAGTTCAATCTATCAAAGATATAAATAATCTTTTTCATTTAGATTATGATTTATTATTTAATGAAGTAGATCATGCTTTGAGTCAATAAATGCAAAGGCAATTACTATTATTACTGTGAACTACAATTGCATCTTTCTCTCCTTCTCAGTTTAGTTTTGTCTGTAGTTTTAAACTATAATCTTCCACTGCAGCACTTCTTTTTATTTGTAAGCTTTCTAACTGCTTTTTACCGCACACAGAAGAGACAGACATTTGTATAAGCTGGAGGCTCTTCTTATTTCCATTATGTCAAATTCATTTTGGAGTTAGGCAGCAGAAATTGTGCAGTCAAATTCATTCTGGGCCAGGGAATCCAGATTGTGCAGTCAAGCTCAGAACAGCCGTGCTACTTTGCTTATTGTATAATGCTTCTTAAAGTAAGCCAGCCCACTTTAATGGGAAAAAAAAACAAACTACCTTTGATATGCATTAAACTTTCCTGCACGCACTTGCAAATTTTACTGGGTTTTTTTTGTTGTTTCTTTTACTGATTAGTCTTAATATAAAGTACATTAAATTAATTGAAAGCAGTAATTGAGAACAGATTTAACAATTTGCAATGAAATCATGTCAGAGAAAATATCACTGCAACAATCATTATAATTAAGACATTGTTTTGGAGGAAGATGCAAGAGAGAGTATTATTTATTTTACTCTTTCAGAAACTCCTGTTCATTTTGGCCTGGGGGTAAAAATTTGATTAAAATCTGTAAATTAATGGTGTCTTTCATCAAGATTTACTGTTGCTATGTGAATGTGCTGTTTTTTAACTGGAAGGTTTGGGACTTTATTATGTTTACTTTTAAATATTGGGAAATAATACCCAGAAATCAAGTTAGCATCTACTCTTCTTGCTCTTTAGAAAGTCAGATTAGGTTAGAATTAATTTCTAAATTTGATGCTTATTATTCTGCAATGAGATTCTGTCAAGTATTGGTGAGCAAAATAATATGCAGACTGACTTCTACCTACCTATTTGGCAGCGATTGTTTAATTTTATTCTGCAACTCTGCATCTTCAAGAGGGAGATAACTGTTTTGGCAACCTAGTGTAGTCAGGTCATTTATCTGTTCAACGTTACCTGTTTTGTCTAGCTTGTTTTTTCATCTTGATAAAAATTGCAGAAGATAGAATCAATGTATTATTTTCTCTCTGACATTTCTTCTTCTTGCTCTTTTGATTTCAGCCACTCAGACCTGTAAGTCATCCTCAAGTGTCCATCCCAGCCTATATCCTAGCAGAAAAGTGAACTTAAATTGAGAGGAATTCACTCACTATAATGTGTTGAGTTTGCACCTTAGGCAGTCATTTTTTCCAGAATAACTGTGCAAAGGGCAGAAAGAAGTCAAGTGCCATTTCAGTGGCTTCTTGTTGCTCTGTGGGAAAGTGAAAAAATATTTGTGTAACTTTGGTGGAGTTCCTGTCTTACATTTATATTCTTGATGTGTTACTAGGATCTTAGTTATTGGATCCCATATAGATAAAATTATTTTTCAGAGGAGAGTAATCATGCTGTTTCTTTATTCTTTCATAGGTCCTCTCCTTCTGTCTACACAGAGATTATCATGATTAGTGATTTTTAAAGCTTCATGTTCTGTTAACATAACTCTTACAGACCACCACAATGTTTTCCTATATTGCTTGAGAGGCTTGTATTCACCTGCAGTCTACAGTCTTCAAGTTTAATCCTAAACAAAATTACTGGGTTTTTTTATGGACCTTCTAATTCTGACTAGGTGACATTGTTCATATCCATCTCCCCAGCTCAGGAGCTCAGGGATCCAGGAATGTTCCTTAAAGATTTTCTTCACTCGATCCTATTGCTTCTTTCTCAGGACTCTCTCAGGGACTCTAGTTATGAAAGGAAAAAACATGTAGATAAAAGTCAAGCTCTCTATTTCAGGGAAGATGACTTGGCTTCAAAATTGTCTTCCTCAGAGACACTGAATCAAGGCTGAGGTTTCCTGTACGGCACAATAGAGGCACTGTGCTGCCTAAATTTAAGGATCCTGCTTGGGCCTCTGTAGTACCAAAGTTGTGACTACAGTGCTGAGTAATTGTAGTGCTGGTACATCTGTGCCCATGGCAATGCAGCATCAAGTGTGATAACGCCATCATTGAGCAAGAGCAGGGCACAACTCTGCTTTCTTCCACAACAGTAGCCTAAATTTAGTTCCTTTCAGGAAGTTTATATTCTCCACAGAGGTTGAAAACTAAGTCCTAACTGACACCATATTCCTCTTCAGGTATTTTCAGTGTTGTGCATTGAAATGTGTTAGATTTTATGATACTGGAAACTCTGAACCTCTCCTTTGTTCTTTTAGAATGCACTGTTCCTAGACTGAATTTCAGCAAGGTTTTTCTGGGGTTTATGTTAGTCTGGCCATCTACCGAATTGAGGTTGATATACACAGCCTTGATGAAAGCATTTGAACCTTTGACTCATTTTTTTGGAAAGCTTTCATCAGCCATTTTTACAACCATTGCTTTTCAATAGGAGGATGGGACAACTGAGAACTCTTGTTTTAGTCAAAATACGAAGTTTATTGTCTTACCTTATGCTCAGAATTTCTTTTCAGGAGCATTAGAGCATTACTTGTGACTAAAAATATTCACTTCCCTTTACACAATCTAGATAGAAATTGTAAAAACAACATGAATTTCACACACTTCAAATGACAGAAATGTAGAAGTTATCAGAGTGCATCTGTCAATGTATAGTGCTTTGAAATATATAAGCCAAAGTCACTAATACTTGACAGTACCAGAACACTGAATTATTGTCACAGCTTACCCTTGGATTGTCTGTACGATTGTAACAACATGGGGATATGTATATACCTATTCTCATAAAGCATCATGTTCCAGCACAGACATTTGCTTTGAATGTCCCATATTTACTTATATGCTTCCTCAATCTAAAGATAAGGCAATGTGTAATTATTTTGTATAACATGGAAAGATTGCAACAAATCACGCTTCTCAAAAATTCTTCTATAGTTTTGAATTATATTAAAATAATATAGACAGTTGAAATTGAGACTAATTTTTTTTTTTAGGAAAGGGGAGAGCTGAGTTTTGTGAATAGGATGGGAAGAAATATTTAAACAATTGTCAAACTGAGTAGCTTAAAGTGTTCTTGAGGGAAGAAAGCATGAGTTGTTTGGAAAAAGTGTGGGTTTTCCTTGTCATAAAGAAAATAAACCTAATTGAGGGAAGATGTTTTTCTAGACAGGTTGAACTGTGAGAACTCTGATTCTTATGGAATCATATTTTCAGGAACCTGAAAGCTCAGCTAGACAATTACATTTGTGTGTACAGTCAGCAGTTCTACTGCATAATGCAGTCTTCTGGATATGAAACTGTCGGATCTTCTGCGTTTTATATTTATGCTATCACAAATTAGTTTTTTGAAGAATAATAGTGTAAATGCTGTTCACGTACTAGTAAGGACTAGATTTTATCATGCAAATAAGCAACATTTTTTTTACAATGCAGGAGGTGAAACACTGGCATAGGTTGCCTAGAGAGGTGATAGATGCCCCATCCCTGGAAACATTCAAGGTCAGGTTGGACGGGGCTCTGAGCAACATGATCTAGTTGAGGATGTCCCTGCTCACTGCAGGGGGGTTGGACTGGATGACCTTTAAAGGTCCCTTCCAACCCAAACCATTCTATGATTCAGTTAAATGTGTTCCTAAAACATCACATTCTCTTAAGATACCAAATTTCCAAAGAAATTGGTATTACCAAAGAAAGATTTCTGTCCTGATGAGGTTGTTTACATGTCAAAGTTTTCTGTTCTCCACTGAGACATTACAAAGTGGAAACCTGGAGAAGTGAAGAGGGAAGACAGATAAATATATAAACAAATATATAAAAGAAATCTCACACACTTCAGTGTAGCCAGACAGTAACACTCCCACTGGAAAGCAAGATTCAAGTTACTGGAGCAGTTAATAATTCTATGTGTTAAGTCTGTCTCTTCCTTGGGATGCTGCTGACAAACCATATAACTTCACAAATACAAATCAAAAGAGTTCTGAAAGTGCCCTTGAGTTTTAGGGGTGGATTCCCTACTTTGTTCTACCTTGTTCCACCTCCTCTGCTTATGCAGCAAAAATTATTAACCCCTTGGAAAGATCTGTTAATGTTGAACAGCCCAAGGTGGTGAAGCTGTATCTGATAGCAACCCCACTGCTGTCATGTGCAAGATACGGGGATATTTCTAGGCAATGGGAAGAGGGGTTGCATGAAAAGTAAGTGGCAGATGAGGTTTCTACTCTGGAAGTTCTCCAGCCAGCAGTTTTTGTTAGAGATGCTCTATGTATCTCCAGGATTCCCTGATGCTACAGTCTGGGCTTGGAGAGTCTGGCTGAAGGTGCAGTTTCCTTGCTTGCAGTATTCTACAGTGACCCTCAAGCACTTCAAAAAAACTTACCTTTTAGACCTTATATATTAAATTGAATTGACTGATAAAGAGATTACCACAAATGTAAACTCAGTAGAGCAGGAAACCCCAAAAAGCAGTGGTCAGAGAATATTCATGGATAAGCCTTGGCAAACTATGATGTGCAGTATTAGTGCAGATCCTCATGGCCACTCACAGGTAACATCCTCTCAGCCTTTTTGATTTTGTACTTTCAATTTGCAGATATTTTAAAAAAAGACTCCTCTGTCTTTCTGTCTAATGTTAAAGTACTCAGATCTGTTGTTGTTTGCATTCCTTCTGTAGGTGAATGGTATTGATCTTCGAGGTGCTACCCACGAACAGGCTGCAGCTGCACTAAAAGGAGCAGGGCAGACGGTAACAATCATAGCACAATACCAGCCGGAGGGTAAGCAAAATAATAAACTTAAAGACATAATGTATAAGATAAGTGTTTTAAAGCCACTCATTTAACAGGATGAGGCTGCTGGAGATAGTGCTTTTCCCAGCTATCATCAGAAGTCATCTAGAATGAAAATCTAAGTGGCAACTCTATCCCAAGGAAATGGATGTATCTTTATCACAGACATTGCCTTTAGGAGTATTTTATGGAACTGTAAGAACTATCTTTAAATATGCATATAATCAGACAGTAATCAACACTTAATCATTTTATTTTTGTTATTGCTTATTTTATGTTCTTTTCTATTCTCCTCTGGAGACAGATAGTGCAAAAGATAAGTTAAAAATGAGCAGAAATGCCAGGAATATCTGAAGTCACTAAGTCAGGTCAGAATTAAATAAAGATAAGTTCTTCCTGCCAAATGCATAGAGCCTCTGTTACTTTTGGATGACGGTGTCCTTGTACCTCTAGGGCAATTAGCCCCAGACAACAAATACTTACTAGAGAAAATGACAGCTTTCTAAATAAAGGCATCAACAGAAAATTCAACAAAATATAAGACATATAGAGTGGCATGTATATCATCCAGCTTTTGGTGTCTAATATTTAGCTTTCTAGAACTTAAGGTAGTTTGGAAGAAGTAGGTGTTGATTGATTTTGTGAGTAAAGTGACAGAACTCCTTCTCATTGTCCATGAGTTTTTTCCGGATATGACATTTTTTCCTGATACGAGGCTCTCAAGGAATTCATGAAAGGAATATTACTTTCTGATAGGAACTAAAGATGGTTTTTCTTCACAGTAGTTGCTACTTCAAAACTCTTTCCGGGTGAATTCAGCAACTAGTCTGTGAAGACTTGCTGGCACCATTTTATCAGGTTTCAGTAAACAGCTGTAGCTCAATTCACAAGTCCTGCTATGACCTGTCAACACAAGTTGTTGGTTCTGCCTGATTGCACCCAACCTAGGACACATGTAGGTCTCAGGTGAAACAGAACAGCTCTAATAATGGGTTCAGCTAGTCATTTTTTTTCAGAGACACTGGGGAGATTAATTAGTACTGCCAGAGTTTATCCAGCATGATGCCTTATTTATTGCTCTGAATCCTGATGATAACACACAAAGAGAAAAACAGTTGGTATTTTAGTCAAACTTACAATTGAGCTTCAGATCTGGTATCATGCATCCATTTATTTGTTTATCTGCACTTGAGTCACTGTGGGCAGATGAGAGCAAATAAAATTTCAGGTTTCTATCTTTAGTTAAATAAAGGGAACATATTAATATAAAAATGCATGAGCAATAATCAGTTATTTCAAAGAAAAAGTATTGAAAAGCAATTCCATTACAGATAGCTACCCAGGCTGGATTCTGAATAAAAACACGTTCCCATGTTCTGGCAGTCTTTTTTGCTGTCTGGAAATTTTATACTGCAATTATCACCATGGTGTCTGAGTACTTTAGCAATCACTGGCATTTCAGCGTTGTTCTATGCCCTTGTTAATACACAGAAAAATACATCACTTGACAGATTTTTCCTATTATACTTGAACTTTTAGTTGACATACATTTCCCCTATATTTTACCAGCTCTCTTATATGTCAAATTCAGTTTTGGTGAACATGAAATTCAAATGATTCTGATAAAATCCATCAAGTATTATTTTGCATATTTACTCTGTTTTCCCAATAACACTTCTTCATTCACCAAAACCCCTGTTGAGGGCAGACTAGTCCCAGCTGTGTGACTTGTTGTCAGTGAAGCATAGGCAGTTTTCTGTTCAAAAATGGTTCAAACACACTGAAAAGAGTGGAGCTGGTGAAGAACAGGACCGGGAAGTTAGCATTTTTATAGGAAATTATTGATTTTTTTAAGGTAGTGAGAGCATTCAGTAGTTGTCCAGCACATGTTGTCTTACAGCTGAAGTATTTAATTTTAATCTGAGATGTTGGTTAATGCAAACTATATAAATGTAGATATGAAATTGTCTTTCTTTCTTTAAAATTTCCTTAAGAGCAAAGAAAAATGAAGCAGTTTCAAAACAGTTGTTTAAATAACTTTCACAGAGAATTATTTAAGGATTTACAGGTCATATGGAAAGACAAACACACTCAGTATCAGCATAAATATTTATTTGATTCTAAAGATCCTGCACAACATTTTTTGACCTTTCTATGTAATTTATATCTCATCTCTTTATTTACCATATCTTATCTTGATGCATATATTGGAACAGTCATAAAATACAGTCTTAAAACTGCACAGCCGTGTTTTCTCCAGGGCCTCCTCACTTTAAAATGCTTTCAAAACTAGTGAAGTGGATAAGCGAAGTAGGCTTGTAGCTTGATTTTTCCATTTTCTTACTGGAAGCTCTGAGTTGTTACTACAACTTCGGGTGTTTTTGGGAGATTCAAAAACAACCACTGCAATTGTTAACCAATATCTTTTTTTTAATCTTTTCTAGCTTATTAATCCTTTAGATGTTGCAAACAAAAACATTCATTGAAATCTTTAGCTATTGATATTTCAGGTATTAAGTGATGACGAAATGAGTACCAGTCAATACTATAAGCCAGTTGATGATTAGCAATTAAAATTGTTAGTAGAAAAACTTACGTTCCAATAATTTAGGTTTTATGCAGTAGAGAAAAGCTTACAACACACTTATCTTGGCAATAACATGTCTCCAAAACTAAAAAATATACTTTGCTGTGGGAAGAAAATTAGGTGCCTATTACAGAAACAGCTTTCAAAGTTTAATTTTCCCTTTCCTGTTTCAGTCAAATGTTCATCTAAGTTTATATGAACTCCCTTCACATTTATGTGCATTGACTTGGCAGCAAATCTCCTGAGAATGGCAACTCCTGCAAAAAAATCTAGTGCTTGCCATCAACTTGAATAGCTTTTCTGCTTGATATTATGGCACTTTGTTTTCTCATCCTCTCTGGAATAAACAAATGCAGAGAGCTCAGATAGAATAGCATCATAACATTTTTTGAATGTTGTCAAACACAGGGTTTGTGATGGTGCTTATCTGAACCATGCTGCCTGTCCCTCAGACAAAAGTGGCCTTGGAAATAGGAGAAAATTCTGTTAGAGCACAGATACAGTGAACAAAGGGAGAATGGCAGATACGAGCAGTGATCTCATGAGAAGGAGCTGGGTGGAAATACAAGGCACGGTATGAAGAATGGAGAACAACTCCTCAGCTCTCTGCTCTTCAATCCCTGCTTTCCTCCTGTACACTCACCATCTTTATTTCCCTCATCTCTCTGAGAAATAGAAGAGAAGAAAGATGTATGAAGGTCCAAACAGAAATGCAAATTCTGTAAACAAAACTGTGGAGAGATTATTAGGAGCAAGATGAAAACAAATCACAGAGATTAAAAAATCAGAGTTCAGTGAGAGTATACATTTACAGCTGTAGGAACTCTGGGCTTTTTGAGTCATTCCATACTTTTATTTTAAAAAATGAAAATAAGCTGTGCACTGTATCTTATCTCATGTATTGTGTAAATGGATGTCAAGTAATGTAAGCATTATGATCTCTAATAATCATCGTGGATGTCGTTCTTATGGAGGTTTATGCAGGTGTTCAAAGCAGACTAGCTGTGTTGCAGCCTTCAGGAAGACAGCTTCTTGTATTCATGTGCTGCTCACATCTTCTGCACATGGTTGAAATGAAATTAAAGAGAATTTAAGGACCCATACCTACTTAGAACAAAATTAGAAGAGAAAACAATCACTTATATTTAGCTTTGCTCTCCAATTTTTATTGTTTTTGTAAGTATTTTGACTCTCCTCCCAGGTTAGCAACTCTCAGATTTCTTGTAAAACATTGTACAAACACGGAACTAGTAAGGAGGCCCTTCTCTTCTGCAAAATAAAAGCCTGAGTCTGGCAAATAATCTTAGAGTAGAACAGTGTGTCCTTATTAAATATTTAATTAGAAATTAAAATAGAAGTATATACCACATAGGGAAGCACTTTTACACTTCCAGGTTTTTATGCGGGGCATATTATGATTTTAAAGGTAATGCCTGTAAATTACAGCCAAATATGGAAGGAGCTAAAAAAAACAAAAACATTTTGTCCGTGAAACTGAAATACATTTTCAAAGGAAGGTGAACTTTGGTTGGATTAGTGAGTTTGTCCTGAAAGACACAGCTAAGGAGTGAGGGTAGACAGAATACTGGACTCCTGATGAAGCTGCTAAAAAGCTTTATTGCACATTTTAGTCTCAAATGCTCATGTTCCTTCCCCCTGCAGCAGTGTGAAGGGGTAAAACAGCCCTAAGATTTTTGCAAAATGTTCAGTGTCAGTGGTCTGGGAGCTGCGTGGTGCTGCATTGCAGTATCTCTGCAGCTATTCCTTCACAACAGCCCCTGGAAAACTGTTAAACCACTCCAAACTTTCATGTGCTTTAAATCTTTCAAGTGAGCCAATTAACTTGCTCTCTTAACAGCTTGCATGTAGGGAAAACACTCATTGATTACAGTTTGATTAGGCCAGCTGACAACGAAGAGGTCAAAAATTTGTTGCAGCAAGAGAATTTGTGCTTTATCACCTCTCGGATTAGCTGCTTGCTCGGTGGCTGTGCTCGGTGCCTGCTGTGCGGTGAGTAGCTGAGTTGTAGAGAAGCAGTATTGGACAGAGATACCATGGTAGGCAGTGTCTTGCTTTGCAGACATTAACTAAGGAAATTATTGGAGAGCTTCACCTACAGCTATGAGCATCTCATGGCAGCTATGGTAGCAAATTAACTTTATAGTTCTTTCATTCCTGAATCTGGCAGGCTCACATAGTGCATTGTAACAGAGCTCACTTTCATAAGCAGCATCAGCTTTTACGAAAGCATACTCCTTGTCTGACCTACTGAGACACGAGATCTGTTTTTAAAACATCAGAGTAATAATTCAGGGATCACTTTTACAGGTCTCTCTCTGAACAGTCCTGGATACTTTCTAGCTCTTTAGCCCATTTCGTTCCCTGTTCCTGCCTCCAGATACAAACACTGTCTCCTGCTTTGTACAACAGTCACATATATTCCTGATTTATATGTTTAACCCTCGCAGACACTGTGGGAATAAGGTAGATAATAAATATATGGGAAGAATAGATAATTGTATTTATTAATTTAAGTTACTTCTATACTTTGAAATGTAGATACTTGTGTTAAAGGCCTCTTTTCCCAGCTGTTGAAAATCAATGTAGCTTAATTACTTGGATAAAGTTACATTACAGCAGTTGGCTTTCATCTGGAGGCCACTGTACCCAGTTGCCAAAGAATGCAAGATATTAAGGTTATATTTAATGCATGTGTTTTAAGGAATATAGCATAATATTGGAATGGCCAAGCTGGATCTGATCAAAGGCTCATTTGCTGAGGATCCTGTCTCCAACAGCGGCCAACAGCTTAGGGAAAGAATGGAACAAGCACATAATGATACCAGCACTGAATACTGCCCTACTGACCAGAGGGGGCTGAAAAATCCTCTCCTTGTCCTCAGCTGGAAAATACCACTACTGCAAAGATTGATAAAAAAATTTAGAGGTATGTTGCATTGATTGTCTTGCGGAAGCTCAGTGAGTGAATTTTGTTGAGAAGTTGAAAGCAATTTTTTAAGTTAGGGCAATTTAGCAGGAAGGAATAATACAAATGAGAAAGGTGGCTATTATGGTAATATATACAAATGTGTTTTTTCTTGTCCTAGAGCCTTTTTTTTCTTATCTAACAGCATCAGAGAAGATGCCAATTGCACTCTAGAGTTTCTATTTCAGATCCTAATTTATTGATAATAGTTGATAACACACCAAAGTTCTCCTATGTGAGAGCCAAGGACTGCAGTCTCATTCATGTAGCAAAATCAAAGGCTGCATTTTTTTTCTCCTTTTTTTTCTGCCCCTCTTTTTACAGTGGCACCTCCAACTCTACTGTTTCCTTATTTACTGATACAATTTTTTTTAACAAGTTACAGAGTAGTAGTCTGTTTTCTCTAGCTGATTAAATGTCAGGCCCATGCCTCCCTTGCTTGTCCATGAAGTACCTGCTGAAGAGAGGTTAGCCTGCTTGCAGGTGGTGCTGTCAAAACTAGTTCTGCTTCTAATAAACATGTTTTGTTTCAACACAAGTGCAGAAGTTCATCAAGCAACAAATTTCTTCTTTGTTGCAGAGATTTATGTATAAATTAAGATGTTTAACAGTAGTGTGTGGCTGCAATACACAACTTGATATGCAGCTACCATGTGCATCTATCTGATCATACCAACTGGTATTCGTGTGCTCAAAACGAAAACTCTGGCACTTAAACTAATCCTCGAGTGCTCCAGATTATGTCTGTGGTTAATGTACATGGTTAGGTGTTGACATTGGCATTTGCTGATTTTCTTTCTTTTGATCTGGTTAATACGACTTTAGTACCCTTAGGACAAATGCAGCAGTTGCCAAGATAGTTCCCCACATGCTTGGCAGTGTGAGACCACTACCTGAGGTGTAGCTTTTATGCCTTTAGTTGCTGCAGACTATTTATAATGTACTGCTTTTATTTTTACATTGTTTTACAAGGTCAATTTTATTATTTCATTGCAAGCTTTACGCTCTTCTTACCTCAGGTAAAGGAAGCCCAAACCTACCACAAGCCAGGTTTAAAATTAAAAGGACAGTTTACAAATCTCCTGATCCACTTTCAAACTATTTTCTCTTACGACAGCATTTCCTTTCTGTTTGCTTGAGCTGCCCTCTCCATGGCTTAAGTGACTCTGCCTGTGTACATGGGCATTGCCACAGCATGGAGAAATATTTCTGAGGCTCTTCAGATGCCACAGCTGAAGAAGCACCAGAGATTACAAATGTTCTTGTAAAGACAAGTCTTTGTAGGTTTCTCTTAAGATGCAAAAAGTTATATTTTAATTCCTCTGTTAAATTTAAAGAACACATTCTCAGTGTAAATCATCCAACGTTGAATATTTTATAAAAAGCAGAATTCTAGTATTTTTTTTTACCTTGTCTAAAATAACCAGCACTCAATATACATGAAACAAGTTATAGCTTTGATATATTTTCTTAATATTTTTGTGTGGAATTGTTTGTGTTTAATGTAGTCATCCCAGTCTGCTAGATTGTATTCGCTGTTTTCTTACTGATTCCTGAGCTTTCTCTATTCCCATTTTCGTAAATGTTTCAATTACGTACTTATTTTGTAATACAGTCATATTTAGCTCTTGTTTCTTTAAATAGTGTATTCTTCCATAAAGCTGTCAATGTCAACTGTAGGACATTTTACACAGAAAATTATGTTTTTCTTTTAATACCTCTCTTTTCTTGTTTTCATTTTAAATGTGATAACATGAAGTTATGTGGGGTTTTTTCTGTAATTCTTTCCTCAAGCTTCAGTCATAGCACAAGTCCTGTTTATTTTTTTTGTTGCTCATATTCAGCCTTCTCTGCTTAATTATATTTATATGTATATGGAGAAAAAAAAAGCTTATCTGTGAAATTCCCATGCTGGAGATTACTAATTGCTTTTCTTTGGCAATTTATTAATTAAAGTTTAGTAATTTTGTCTTTTTACTGTTTTGTTAAGTTAATCATTAATAAGTTTCACTGGGAATACAAATAAAGAGCTCGTTTTCTTTTTTTGGAGCAGCTGTTACCACTTGCAGCTGCTATTTTAACTGTTAAGTATGGGCTACAAAATCTTCCCACTTTCCTTCCCTGTTTTAGAGTTCACTAAACTGAAATCCATTTCACCCGTGGTTTTGCCCTTACATGATAGCTTGTTCAGAAAACAAGACCTTCCAGCAATGGAAAAGATATGTATGGATTTGTGTACTGGCCTCTTAGGAGTTTCTAGGCAGTAACAGCAACATTTTTTTTTTGTTTGAAATTAAAAGTATGTTCTCATGGGGTTTCCTAGAGAGCTGCTTCTGAATCTGTTAAAAAGCAAAAAAAGAATTATGGTTTTCAAATCTATCCTGTAAGGTCAGGGTGCATTTGCTCCTGTGTTTAGTTAGAAAGAGACAAATTGTTCTCGGCTTGCAAGATGTCAGAAAGGGCAAAAGAGCAACTGAAGAAGAGGATCGAGGTCCGTGATGTGAAAGGATGAAGGTTTCCCAAAGGATCTAGGGATTATCTTGCATAAAGTGACAGTAGCGTTGCTGAATATTGCAAAAGATGGTGGCGTATCATGGATTTTCTTGGCCCAGTGCTGTCAGCATAAAATTCACAGTGAGGTCAATACGAGTGTTAGGGACAGTCTTTCATAATTCGTATTTTTAAATTTTATAGTTCTTGACACATACAGGGAATTTCTTTTAACTCTATATTCCAGAGCTAGGCAAATACAAACTAAAGGGTAGTATTTTTTTTCAGTTACAGTGGTCCATTGGCTAAACTGGTTGCCCAAGGTCTCTCATTGGAAAGGCATAAGCTTCTCTGAGCTCGTTCCCCCTTTTTGGATGAGATGAGTGTCTTCTCATTAGCTGCAGAGAGAACTTTGATGACTAACTTAGGCCGGACAGACAAAGCTAAGGCCAGCTGAATTAACCTCTTCTGGGGTTCCTGGGAAATAGCTGCTTTTACAGTGTGATGCAGACAGATGAAATTGCTTTCTCCAGCTCACCAGGTGAATTGCTAATGAAGCCAGAAATAAATGCTTTGAGCCCTATGCCTTTGATTTAGTCAATAGACAACACTTTCTCTCAGGAATAATTCTTGAGGCAAGTTAGTACAATCATTGTTTTGATGGAGGGAGAAAAAAATAGGAAAAATCACTGACAACTTAAGTTGTGATTTCAGCAGAAAAATAAAACAATTTAGATTTTTCAAGGCAAGATATGAGATTTAAAGATAATTATTTAGTTGTAACTTGAATTTTAGATGAATTGGTTGATTTGAATTTATTACCTACGGGTGAGAATGATGGCAGAGTGTGAGAGGTAAAATCCAAAGCATGCACTGTTTAACCAGAGAGGGACAAAGAGGTAAAGGGCAGATCTACTTTCAGCTGACCCTGAGCACTGCACTTGCATGCACAGCTTTTTAAAGGTTTTCACTTACAATAGTAAATAGTTACCCAGCTCTGTGTGACTTCCTAAGTCTAATCTCTGCTTGCTGAGAGTGGTAACGTACGGGATATTTAGTGAAAGTGTAAATACTGATTTGAGGTGCACTTAATGGATAAGTGATTGTGTCATTATTAGGGAAAAACAGAAATGCTATTGAGTAGACTGATACACACACACACACACATGCATGCATGAAGCTATTGGAAACTGGAATTTGGGATCCACAGGGCCAGATTTCAAGAGCTGCATGTGATGCCTGCAATAGATTTTTCACAGCTGTCATAAACCAGACGTTCTTAGATTGTAAATGCACATGAAGGATAAGCAAGAAGCTACAGAGCATCAGATTGCACCCTAATCTGTGCCTGAGATAAAACTGCTTTTCAGCAAGTCAGTTCAAAACCTCTGAAAATCTTTTCTACCTGAGCTACTTCTATAATAACTTCACTCTTTTTTTATGCTCTTGATCTACGCCATTCTTTCTTACCTGACTTTCTTTTCAATGGCTGCTAACTTGGCAGTTGACAAGAGACATAAGAATCAGGTTTAGACTTCATTGTCAATCTCAATACTTAACAGCAGAATCATTGAAAATAATTAACTGCAGAATCATCGAAAGAATGTCATATGTCAGCTTCAAAAAAACCCCTTTCCTTACTTTTGAGTAAGAAAACCTGTTACATGATGGATGAATGCACTGAAGATACATACTGTGGTTGATTCTAGCCTCTCTCAGCTGGATGGGTTACCATGTAAAGGCTTCATGAGAGACTTAAGTGAAAGCTGAAGCAAATGGAATATGTTTTAGTATATATTAAATATTAACCATAGTTCAGTGTGAAGAAGCCTATAAAGATAAAACAGCATTTATCTATAAAGTAAAAACTTATATTTATTTTAACCTGAGAATCCCTCTTCTTTTAGAAACTCTGGTATCTATTGAATATATGCATTTTTTTCCACTAGTTTCAGTGTTAAAGATGGTTTCAAAGATGTTATAGTTAATATTTTCTAAGCCAGGTGCTCAAAGTTAAGCTCTGAAACAGTAAAATCCTGATCTGCTTCACTGCAGAATTATGTAAATAATCACTTCTCTTAAAATACAGTTTAATCTTATTTTGTAGCTTAAACATGGACTTAGAAGTCTAGCATTAGTCGCCTGTTCTGGAATGTTTGTTATTAGACATCCTGAAGTGCTTTCTAGTGACTTTCTAATTTCCTTTGCGGTTTACAAGGGAAACATGGGAGACTAACTCAAGTAATAATTATTATTTTTAGCACTCAACATATTGCATATTTGCTTTTAAATGATTTACACATAATAGCTCAGAATTCTACAGAAAATTCAGTTTTTACAAACCTTGAACTACGTTTGTAAATGTTGAGTTTGGTTGTTTCTTCAGTGTGGTTTGGTGCCTAAATACACAAAGAAATGTGTCACAAACATGTTAAGAATCAGTCAAGTTACTCTAGATTCAGTTTCATGTATATGCCACATAGAAAAGAGTTGGGTTTTTTTAATTGGAGGGACTGAGAGTAGGGATTTTTGTTGCTATTTTTTTGTCTGAGTTTTTTTCCCCTCGGTAAATACAGATCTTCATGGCCCCCAAAACTAATGTTCTCAAACTTATGAGCTGCTTTTGCAAATCTCACCATACAGTGTTTCAGTATGACTTTATGTGGTGATAAAACTACACAATAGAGATCAGGGAAGGTTTTTCCTCGTGTATAGTGGCGTCCACCTTCACCAGAACTTTATAAGCCTTGCTAAATCTTTCTTCATTGTTTTGTGTCAATAGTGCCGTGTAACAAGCTCCTGTGTATATGTACATAGCACTCGAGCACATTCCAGAGTCGTCATTCCATTTGCAGTGCCGTGCCCTTGTGTCAAGTGTGGACAGCACGTGTGGGAGCATGCAGAGCAGGTGACTGAGGCTGGTGGATTGCCAAGAACTGATTTTTTTCGTTTGTTTTTGCACCAGTCTGGACACCGACATAAAGATTATATGAAAATGGGTCTGCAAAGTAACTTGGCTGTTCCCAGACTTGCAGAGACATGCATGTGGCAATGGGGACTGAGTGTGAAAAAGTGACAGAAGAGAGAGTTGCAAGTACCTGATACCCTGACTTTTTTGTTCTTTCATTTGTGAAGCAAGTGCTGACAATTTGTTGTGTGGCTGGGTGCTCCAGCGGTGGCTGTGAGGCTGTGTGTGTGAGCGTGTTCATAATACTTTTCAATATTGTTCTTTTAAACCTCCATAGTCTTACACATGTGTCTCTGTGTGTTTGTGCAGAATTCTGTGTGGACATCCCCACCACCTACACCATTTGAGCAGCCTCTGGTATAAATTATGTAAGCTAGGTCTGAAGAAGGGTGATCTGCCTACATGGCTTGGAGGGGAACACACATACAGTATAGCTTGTGCCCCAAGAGTAATGTAGCTGCATTACATTTTCCTGCAACTCTGCTATATGCTCTGAAATTTGCATCTATCGTAGAAATTCAGACCCTTTATAAAGGAAGACCAGTAAGGTAAGTGTCTGTATGACGGGTTGCTAGTAGTCATTCACAGTGGTATGTAAGCCTGTCTCAGTATTTACTACCAGCAGAGAGTCCACATTCTTGTCGTTCTTGGCTTTGATTCAGCAAAAATGTAAATTATGCAGTCTGTGGTTACAAAGATTCAAAAGCAAAGTGTAAGGAACAGGTGATGTTGGGAAAGAGAACACTGGAGTCAGTGGGTACTGACTCTCTCCTTGACTTTGCATAATTCTCTTCTGATTATTTTGTTAACCAGCACAGCCATCCTTAAGAATCAGGAAAGTGTATTATTATTTATCCAATATTTGTGTTTTCAAAGTATAGAGAGCAATATAAGTGCTACTTATTGTACAGAAACTGTAAGTGTCAATGTTAGGAGCCAACCTGCATTAGAATAAAGAATTCATAAATCAATGCATTACTCACAAACTGTATGTTTAGCATTGTTATATAATAACCCAAACAGAGGAGAAGGATCTGTAGCACAATGGAAATAACTGCTGCAAAGGAAAATGCTGAATATCATGAGCACAGCAGTTGCCTTATTCTGTCTTGTTTGTGCATTCCCCATAAATATATTATTTCAATTAAAAGAGATAAAATTGCAGAAATTATGTCTTATGAGTGATTATATGAAATGAGTCCAAAGCACTGGGAATGAAGCAAAGTGACTGCATCATCAGTTCTGGGCTAAAGGAGCTGCAGTCCAGCGTGTGGACAGGGACAGGCCTGGCTGGAGCCTGGGCTTCACCTCCAAGCTGTTTTCTAAGCAATGACAAGTGCTGTCACCTCTTTTCTGATTAAATCCTTTCACAATGGAAATTTATGGAGTTTTACCAAATGGACTTTTTCACAAATCCAGCTGGTTTCCATGGAAATTTTCATCTGCCGTATGAAACTTCTCACTTCAATATTGCAGCAGTTCAGAAAAAGTCCTATTTGAAAGCACTTTAGTGATACATTATGATTTATACAGTTTGGGTGCAACATCTCCACGCTTTCTGCTCCTTGGATTGCAGTCACTTCTCCCAGGATATACCCTAGACAGGAGCTCATAAGATGCCTCATTTCTTGGCTTTGAGAGTAGAGTAGAAGCATAAGAGTGCAGCAGAACTATTTTCCAAATGACAGTATTTTCAATTGAGGATTAAAAATATAAACATTTTAGGAGGAGTAAGGGAGAGAAACCAGTTCTGATAAACTTGCTCTTCAGAAAAAAGGGTACAGATTACTGCTATCATGAAATAAGTCAAATTTATGCTATTTAAGTTGCATTTCATTTCCTGACATGCTTCTGTTGGAGATCTTTCTGTGATGTTTCAGAATCAGTCCTAAGTGTCTAGAGAGCCGTGTAAAAATCTGGGGGTGCTGAGAAGTTAAACAGTATTACAAGCATTAGGCTTGACTATAAGGTAAAAATAAAGTAATTTATATATAAAATAAACAATTTATATGTTTATTTATATGTATATATACTCCCTTTCATGTAAACAAGAGGAAATAAAGGTAGTGGCTTTGTTGATATTATTAAGTCCTTCTCATAGTGAAAAGTGCTGGTAGCGCCTTTTTGCACTGAAAGTCATAGAATCACTGCACTGGGATGTTATGCTGGAAGCCCAGCTTCACATGGCTTAAAGCCAGCGTGCCTGCCAATGTGCCTACCAATATGCTAAATATTATTATTATGTTTAATATTATCTCTTTGAAGATGCCAAGTCACCTAATAGGAAAATAGGGAAGCCTTAGGCTGTCCAAATCTGTGTCCAAAAGCAGTAACAGAATGGTTGATAATTCTCTTCTGTGTAAATAAAGGTCCAGATGTGATACTGTGCTGTCTGTTAAGATGGGTCTTATGGTAAGAGGCTAATTAAAAACAAGTACTAGAAAAGTCAATATTTACTACTAGTGTAATTGCTCTGGCTCTTATAATAGAGTTTTAACTTCTGTGAAGAAATTAAAGAGCATCGCATTGATACTTGGGGAGATTTCCTGTCTCAGTGTACTGGGAATTCCTGGTCATCTACTTAGGAGATTTTTACCTTATACCTCTCAGTATATTTCTGGCTTAGCCAAGAGTGTCTGAAAAATAGCACAACATGTTTCTCAGCTCCTCTTACCACATGCAAGCAAGGGCACATTGTCTCCTTTTGCCTTTCTAGATCTAGAAAACAATGAGGTGAGATGAACAGTTGATACTGAGACCTTAACAGCGGCTGTTGAGTCACAAGGGGTTCATAAAGTTGTTCTAGTATTTATTTTTTTAAAACATTAATGCTAATCCAAGTGAAAGCAATGACTGCTGATCGCTGTTTACACTTTTACTGCATTCTCTCCTAAGTCTCTTTACATTGTTTCTAAGTTTGAAAACTCAATCATATTTAAATCACTTGCATCCATATAGTAAATAAAATGTCAATTACTAAGCAATCTACTTTCTAACACATTAAGTGATTTATGGCTGCAGTAGGCAATGTTTTAAGATTCTGTCTGTGAAATTAAAAACATAATAGCTGGGAAACCAACTATGAGCTCAAAGAAGCCATAAGACTCCCAAATAATTAATGGCTAGCACCAAGAAAGTAGTGGATAAAAAATAAAAAGGTAGGTAATTTTATTCAGAAAGAAAATAGGGTTTAGATTGTTTAATAGTCTAGATTTAAAACTCCACATAGGAAAGAATGCAGTGTTCAATTTTCTATACCTATTTTCAGGGAAAATAATAGCATAACGACTTGTAAAGTTAGACCTAGCTAAACACTAACATGAATAACAAATTTTACACTGGGCCATGTAAAGGAGGTGGGGTTAAAGCATAGAAAGAGCAGGCAGTAAGCTAGGGCTGCAGAAGGAAAGGGTTGAAAAAAACCCCTCCGCCTATTTTGCCTGTGCCAGAGCCTTGGAAAGACGTGCAGGCAGCTGCCTCCCACTTTGCAGGAGGGATCAGAGCGTCTCTGGCCTCACCGGTAGGAAGGGCAGGCCTGGCTCTCTGAGGCTCTCCCTTTCCTCTCCATCCCAGCTCTGCCCCTTCTCTCTCTCCCCCTCCCTTTCATTGCAAAAGTGGCCCAGCTTGTCATTCCTGGGGCAGAAAAGATCACTTTTTCCTATACTTCAAAGGAGTCTTGAACTGGCTTTAGGTATGACACTGGTCCCCAGGCTTGCAATGTGATTATCAGAAAGAAGAGTTCTGTGAGTTTTGGGTTTTGTTTTTTTTTCCAAGCCCAAAGAGGTGCTTTCTCATATTTTCCTTGTTTCCCCACAGATTTTCACTCTCAGTTCAAGGTCTGTTGTGGCAATGCCAGCAGAAGAGGGCCTCTTGACCTCGTGGTTAAAGCATAAGATTGACAACCAGGCATCGTGGGTTCTTCTTAACTCTACCACTTATATTTGCATTGCTTATCAAGGGTTTTTGGGGGTTGTTTTGGGGGTTTTTTGCCTTTTTCCTCTAGGTTCTTCTACTGCTATGGTATTGCAGATCACTTTGGTCCTTTATATGGTGTTGTTTGTAAAATGAGGTGTGATGTAGCAAGGAGTAATGGAGCATGATAATAAGAACGTTGTGAAATTTCATGAGAGCCCTGTTCAGCACTTCCCATTCACCAAAGCATCCCTGCTGAGTTCACTGGGTCTTGAAGGCAGGGGGAGTTTTAGTGAGTAATGTGCAAAAACAGGCTCTTCGATTATGGCTTAATCCTTAATTTTGTGACTTCAGTGGAAGCTGTGCATGTCCAGCAATTGTCATTTCAGTCCATTTTCATTTGTAAAGTACTTTGAGATCTGCTGGAGAACCAGGCTATTATTCAAGCTTTAGTATGCACTACCATGACCAAGCTGGTTTTGTGTTTGGGCACAAGTAATGGTTGTGAGCACTATGGTGAGAGATGTATTTTTGGGACAGGAACCCTGCGTCAAGTATAAGAGTATTTCATTATTTTAAGGGTTTTAATTATGTTTGTGCATTGAGTTATTTGTGTGCAATTTTCAAAAATCCCTCTATGACTTCAGGAAGATACAGGACCCCTAAGTCTTTTTATTTGATGTGACTTGGGGTCCCAAGTCCATTAGCTTACACAATAATATAGTTCATGTGTTTTCCAGGCAAAAAGTCTGGAAGCACAACTAATGCTTCTATAGTGAGTTGAGTTTTAATGCCAAAAGCTGGGATTTAACTTAATTTGTATATCAAGACTGCAATGTATTATTCAAAGTGACATAACTTACTCTATAAACAGTTTTTGAGCATTCATAAGTAAACGTACTTATAAAACAGTTTTATTAATAAGTCTTTTAAATTATTCAATACTTGAAGTCAGATTTTTGAGTGCCTTCTTCAATAGAGGTTGCCACATCATATTTTCCTTTAAAGAATTTCACAAAGAATTTTCCTCTTTAGAAAGTGGAAGCAGTGTTTTCAATAGATCTGATGCCAAAAGCATGCTGCCTCCTTTTTCAGAGTGGCCATCATATTTCACTGTTCTGAGGCAGCTGTTTGCACATTTCCAATTCTTAAACATTTTTGGTTTCCTTTCACTATAACCAGACCTGTAAACTTTCTAGATTTGTAAATCCTGCTAGGGGCTAAATATTTATCCCTGTAATGTATTTTACCTTAAATTATTGATATGTATGTTCAATTGTAACTCTATCTTAATGCAGTTTTTGTCTGGGAATGATTATATAATGCTATTCAAGAAGTCCTCAATTGCCTTTTGTGTAAGAAATTTAGATATTAAATAGTAAGATAAATTTCTAGAGTATTCCTTGTATTCTTACTGACTGGGGAGAGTTACTTCTTCATGTTTGTGATAAAAGTTGCTGGGGCTTGTGTAGCTCTATTTTATGGGGCAGTATTTTACTGAATTTAACATGTAGTATTTATATTGCTATACACCCTAATAAACCCATTTAAAGACAGTGGTGAGGCATTGTAAAAACACAGAGTATAGTCTGTGTTTCCCTGATAGCTGAAAAAAAGCACTAAATAGGTAAAAACAGCCAAGTACCCAAAGGAAGCAGTGAGGTAAAATTGGCCAGTGTGGCAGGGTCGGGTTTTCCTGCAAGTAGTTAAATCCTGCAATAATTAAAACATAAAAATTTGAAGAACAGCAAAAATACTATATGGATATTCCTAAACTGTTCCTTCTAAGCATTAGGGGACCCCTGAAAGAAAGTATGGGGGACCTGTCTGAACATGTGACAGGTTGATACCAGACACCCAATGTCATGGGCCACGCAGAGCTAGGGGGGTCCTCCAGATACTGCATGAAATATCCAGAGTACTGTCTAGAGCCCTAATTTTCATTATTATTAGTGTTGGGACAGAGGTCTGGTACCCCAGGGAGAGGGCTGCAGAGGGGAGCTTGGGTTGGCCACCTGCACACTGCTGCTGGTTTTGTGCAATGGGCCAGAGGGACACGATTGCTTTTGTTGAGGCTGTAGAGCAGTAGAGGATTTCATGGCCACAAAAATTTCATACAGTGACAAATGTGACAAAATGTGACATGTTGAGAGTCTGTGTGAAAAACATTGTCAAGTAAACTTCTCCCAGTCAATGACAGTGTTTCAGAGTGCCCAAAGGGCACGTGAGAAGAGTTCCGTGGCTGTGTGTGAGATATGCAGGCACACACGCACGTAGCTCTTTCCCAGTTCTGATCCCCTGTCTCTCTGTCTGCTTTTTACTGCATTTTTCTCATAAACTCCTTGATGTAATTTCTTTTTATGCTATGAAAACATTGGAGCTTTCAAATCAAAATTGTAAAGGTTTTCATTGCAGCATATAAACACTTGACAGTCATGCCTCACATTTGAATTTCATAATAACAATGAAGAGAACAAATTTAAAATGAGTCAACAAATGTGAACATGAGTTACGTTAACCTGATATAACCCTGTTCCAGTGTCACTGCTGGCATTAACTTCAGCCTTACATCTCATCATTGTAGAAAGCTGATGTACAGATTGCTTCTGCAAGCTGCAGTTTGGAGATACACCATGAGACTACAAGGATCTCTTGATGGTGCTGTTGTGATTGATGGCTTGTCATGCTTTTGGTCACAGGAAGGTTCTTTAAAATATGACAATAAAATGGCAATAAATAAATAAAAAATATTAATACATAATATGCAATTATTGTTTAGGCTTTTAATAAGTGAAATTAAATCTAACTTTTTCTACTAAATAATCTAAAATTATTTATAGCATGTTAAATGCATTGATACTTATTTCCCTCCTGTCTCTGACTTTTTAATGCACAGCAGTCAATATAGAGTAAAGCTCAAAACTGGTATTTTTACTTACATTAAACCTACAGCATTAGCAATCACCAAGAGCAAGATAAGAAAATACAATACCATTACTTCCCATATCTCAAAGTATTTATACAAAATCTGTGTATAAAATTGCTTTATCTGTTATTTGTACTGTATTTCAATTAATTTGTCCAAATAATTAAAATGCAGCTTCTAACAATAGGGTGGTAATGAAAAGCAAATGAAAAAATATGATGTGTTCATGAATACAAGAACAAAAAAAAAGAAACATACAAAGATAAAAATTATTTCATTTAGGTTTTGTTTGAAAATAATGAAGTAAATTATTTTATTCTGAATCCTTCAGTTCCACCAGCAGGCTCATTTTCCTTGAGGATCTCCTTGGTGTTACTGTTCCAAAGCACAAAGACTTTCAGCTCGAGTGTGTTTCAGATTATAGCCTTTTATATTTTTCCCTTCAAATTTTAGTCTGACTAGCCGAGACATTTGACAAAGGTGAAACACGGGAGAGATGGACAGAAATTTTCAGTGACTCCAGAGAAATTGATTTGGAGCTTAGCAAAAGGAAAACCTTTCCTACAGGTTGTTTTGACAACTGAGAAATGCTGCTGAAAAGATATAATTCAATCTGACACATGGGGAGATTGTGTAACTTCATTCATAAGGATGGGCATGTGTGTCAACCAAAGGATGAATTTTCTTACTATTGCTCAGATTTCTGAAAGAGTCTCTGAAGCAGTCAGATTTGGTTATTGTGATTTAATTACTTTATTGCATTGGTTAGTGCAAAAAGGCTTCCGGGCTGTATGTCACATCTCCAGCGTGCATCTCGCTTTGGGCTGCAGGAATAACCGAAGTAGGAAGAATAAACAACCCTCTGAAAAATGGTTACAGATCTGCATTATAAACACTAAATCCTCTCGGTCTTATGAGATATCTTTTCTTAAAGAACACAGTTCATTACTTTGTCATCAGATCATTCGATTTCATATTACGGTAGAATCTTTTGGCCAGAAGCAGTTGGTGTCATTTTATTTTTTTACACAAGGGCAACTGGTATATGGGAAGATTGTGACAATGGTCAGCCTTTGCAAAGCAATCCGTAGTTTGCATTGATGAATGGCCTCAGGAATCTGAAAAACATCACAGCTTTAGCGAGGAACTTCTGAGGAATTTGTTAGCTAACTGTAAAAATATATTTTTTTCCCCTCTTTTTGGCAAGGAACTTCTAAGAGTTGTTGGAATCTGCAGTCATGGTTTTCTTTCCTCTTGCAGAACTTCCAGTACTTCTGTTTTTGTGTACACATGACTACATAATATGTGTGTGCTTGGATGAATTTTCAAACCAAGATACATGACCAAAGAAAAAGCAAGTTGTTTTGAAATCAGCATTAATTACGACAAAGTAGAAGCAACATATATGTCATTTTGTTGATGAATATAATTAGCATTAAATGAGGACCTTTTTTACTGTTTTTAATATCCCAGAAAAGTATTTTTTTAGTCTAATTAATATATCTCCTAGAGAAAACAGAATAAACAGTGGATTTTTTTAGCATCAGATTTGTGCTTATTTATGTCTATGGCTGTTTCTAGACCCCTGCCCAGAACTACATTGCTAAGCAAAGCTTTGACCTGTTGATGGCCCGAGGGATTTCCTAAAAGGGAGCAGCCATCAGTTTAAGTCCTAAATGTAAGTGCTCAGGGTGTGAGGCCATATGCCAGCACACCCTCAGCTCCTTGCAAGATTGAGCTCTACATGACCATGGTTCAAGGCAGGCACTCCAACACTTGGTTGCCATGTTCAATCCAGTTTTAGCAAGCAAAGCACTTTCACATCATGTTGCAGTAAGACAACTGTAAATTTGAGAGTGAGGCCTTAATAAAGAGACAGCTTTGAATAATAAAAATATATTTTCTCTTGCAGTTTTCAGAATATCCAGGTGGATTCAAAACATTTTTGACATTAACACTGTATAGCATAATTCTGTATGAGTATGGTATTAGCAACAGTTGTACAAATAAAGTACAGAGAGCTATATTAAGTCTTAAAGTGGTATCAAGGTTCCTGGCACACTTCTTGGCAAAGAAATACCTTTGCAAACAAATGTTGACCATGGTTTAGGCATTAGCTCAAACCACATGGCATTGCCATTCAGCATTTTAAGCACAGCCAGCCTATTTTAGCCTTACAATCATACATCAGCTGGTCTAAAAACCAGAAAATAGTCCCTGGCCCAGTATCCAGGGTATATATAGTCACAGGGTCCTCTCCTACACACAGGGACTTGCACAAATCATCTTAGTGGTGGCAGCCGGACTCTAGGTGAGTTTGTGCAATTTGCTCAGACTATATATATGCTTTTCCTAATAGCAGAATAATAGCATTATTTATGATTCCAGTTGTAAATTCAAGATTTAAATCAATCTTTACCTCCTACATCATGGAAAAAAAAATAGGAAATAACAAAAAAGAATTCTGGCTTGGACAAAAAGATGCCTGCTATGTTTATTTTTATCTCATATCCATTTCATATGGTTTCTGTTTTCTTTATGTCCGCCTCTGTCATGGATTTGTTTTCTGCTATTTTCGAGTTTCTGTTCAATCACTCACCTATCTTTCCTTTGAAACAATTACTTTTTAGAGTGCCTCGCATTTAAGAAGTAGACACAGAATCATGACCTAAAAATAATTTTTATTCTGAAGAACACTTTGATCTTTTTCAAACCATAGTACTTTACAAAATCCAATTAATTTTCCCAGTGTGATTCCCTTTAGCCAAAACAAGTGAGTACAGAATATTAATTTTATTTATTGACCAGAAGCTGACTAATTCACTGTCTGTTTCTCATGCTTTTACCAAAATTTGCTAATGTTTGGGTTGTGGATGCTACAGCGGATGTTTATTTGCTTGTAAGTGAATATTTCTAACAGCTTTCTTTTCATAATTTTATAAAGCAATTTAAATGTCAGAGCATATTTGAATTGACATTCTATCTATAAACTTGATTTTTTTTCTATCAGTGTTACCTTGCAGATTACTTTGAAAAGGAGTTTATTACTGCTTATGAAGATGAGGTCAATATCACATGTTATAAGAACTTTGCTTCTAGATGCCGTGTGGCTGGTCTTGTCTTTATTTTCTTCCTCTTCCCTCTCCAGTTTTCATTTCCTTTTCTTTTATATTGTATCCTGATTTTATACCGATTTGTAAAAGATGGATTTATAGTATGTCTTTACTATAGTGCTTATTGTATTGGGTTAAGCCTATCTTTTGTTATTTAATTCTGGAGGATTTCACTCTCCGGAATAAATCATCTGAGTTCTTTAATGGACCTTTTATAACTACTACAGCTTTTCTCTGCTCATCCTTGAGATAAAGCTGCTGTTAATTCAGTAGTTTTAATTTAGGCTTGATTCTCCTCTGTTTAATTGAAAGTGGAATCCAAAGAAAGTGGCAGAAATTCCAAGAATTTGACAATACTGATCTGAAACATCTGTGGTCCAATTCTGAGCACAGCTCAGATAAGAGACACATTAGAGAACTGCAGTAACCTTTAAAAGTCTTGTTCAGGTATAACTGCACCCTATGTATTCAAAACCTTGCTTCAACATTAAATTAATTTGCTTGTTCTGTGGCCTGTATTGCTGCATCTTGGTTATTTAATTCTGTTCACGTTCCATTTTACACTTCCTATCATCACTTCTAAAATGTTCTATTTTATTCTCCTTGTGTTGGGACTCATTTTAGTCATTTAAACCCATTGGTGACTTCCTGACCAAAACTTTTATGGAAGGTATTTTATCCACGCATAATTTTACTTCTTGACTTCAAATCACAACCTCTGTTCTATGTTATAGCCTAAGCAAGAACTGGTTTCTCTCTAGTGATCCTTTACAATTTTCTGTGTAAGTAAGAAATCTTGTGTTATGTTTTCAAATATCTTCCTTGATGTATTGCTTCTGCTTATTGTCTCTATCCTTATGTCGAAGTAGTTCAAATTTTCCATTATTCTTAATTTATTTGTTTTCCCCACAGTCCTCTAAGAGGGTTCTGTTTTGCCTTTTTATTATTGCTTCTAATGAGAAAGTAGAAACTGGTTGATAACTTTTCAGGGGAGTAGGTTTCATTAGAAAATGTCAATTGCACAGAATTAGCTTTTTGAAAACTCTATATGGCAACTGGAAATTAGGAACATTACTTTTACATGTGGGAGACAGACTTTATGGCTCCCAATTCCCTTATCCCCATACCATTTCTCTCTACCCAGGGTAATCTCTTCCTGCAGACTGTCCAATTCAAGTGGCTTCAGGAGTTTCAGAATCAAGTCTGACAGTGGAAAAAGAAAAGGGTTTCTGTTTTTTTGGTACTTTAGTTTCAGTTCCAATTTGAGAGAATTTTTCCTCCAAAATTCAATATTTTCTTAAGATGGAGAGTATGTTTCTGACTTGGCAAACCTTTCCATCCTGGCACTATATAAAACTGCAGTATGGATGGGGCAGAGCTCAACAGCTCCTGCTCTGTCCAATCCACTGAAAATGAGTGTGCTTTGCACTGGGTGCTATAGAGAGCCCTCCTGACCACGAAACTGTGACACCCCATATTATCTCTGCACACCTAGTCTCAGGCTATATGTCTGGTGTATGTAATCTCTGTACCTCAGTCCCCACTCAGCCACAGTCTTATTTCACCTCTCCTGCTCTGTTCTCTCTGCCTCCTATTAAAAAATTTATGCTTCCACTTTTTTTCATCTTTCCTGCTTTGGCGCAGTCCTTTACCATATGTTTGTGATTCACCAGCTGTCTGATAGTTTAACTTCTTTCCCCTGCTCTATGGATTCTTCTGTTAAGATGTATCCCAACAGACTGCATCTGTTTCCAAAGGGCTTCTTAATGCCATGCAAATCTGAATCTCTTCTGAACACATCAACTTGGGAGCCAGGCAGTGCTGCTCCGGAGAAGGATGGACCGGCTGAACTCTCTGTTCCAGCTCTCTTCTGTTTGTGCCCAAGGTCTGTGACCCCAGCATGTGACTGGCTTTTCTCCCTGACATAAAGAATGACATTAGTTTTGTTTCAGAACATATCGACTCCAATGTCTACTGTAAAATGATTTAATTCAAGCTAAATTTAAACTTAACAGATACTGTAGCTGATTCTTGACACCTCCTTCACTTGGAGCTTGCTCCTTTTTTAATAGAATACCTCTCCAATACTGACCAAGTTTCCTACATACCACTATAGCTATTTAACAGCATCTTTTCAATGCTGTACTGCTTGTTGAACCAAAATTTGGCTCAGCACTGTATAAACAAATGATGTATGGCCATTCCCAGCCCCTGTGATCTCACAGCATCACACCCGGGTATGCTGCCAGTGATGAAGGAAGGATGAGCAAAGCCAGGGCAACAGGCAGCAGCATGGGCTGGCTTCAGTGAGTCACAGGTTGCTGCACCCACTATGCATTAAAAAATGAATAGCTCTTAAAATAAATATTATTTTATGATAAAGATTAACTGAGTTGAAATTGCATAGCAACTGAGCATATGCCCTCTGTTCAAGTTGTATGATCCTCGTGGCACGTGCCTGGGGGCAGATTTACTCCTTGGAGCTTCGCAGGTGCAAGCAGCGCAAACTGATCTCTGTGAAAAGACCTTATTGTCTTCAGCCCTCCTCCAGAATTTTTCTGGTCTTAAATTTGCAGCTGAGGCTCAGCTGGAGTCCTGCTGATTAGCGTCTGTCACACGTGTTAACACAACACGTCTCACAAGTGCCATTAGTCACTGTTTTGCCGGCATGGACTTATTTGTGCTGTGGGCCAGTCTGGCTTCAACACAGAAACTCTGTGCTGTTTAATTCTTTGCCTTTTACAGCATGGGGAACATAAGAAATAATGACTATAAGGAGAAGGTACCAAATTAATAAGGAATCAAATCAGGTTTCATGGCAGTTTTTAATGACTGGGCTTCCTGCTTCTTCTAGATGCCATTTGCTCTCTTTTCTGTTGCTCCATAGTGCACAAGTGCAGGAATTATTTTGGAGAAGGGATATATGGTATGATTCTCTTTCTGATGGGGGACAGATTTTTCTCATCAATGACCAAGACTTCATTTCTGCTCAACTACCTAAATCCAATGAATTTTCTTGTGCTTTTTTCAAAACCCACAGACTTTTCCTTCTATGGATTAACATTGGGTGGGTCACACTCTCCTGCCAAGACACAATGTCAAAGTCAAATCATTTTTGGAGCAGTAATCGCATGATGAAAGCATTTATGTTTTCAGCTGTAGTGTGGCTGTGAGACAGTGGGAGCAGAGATGCCTGCCCTCCTGCCAGCCCTCTGGCTCTAAACATCACTGGGACCATGGTGCCACTCCTTCCTTCTGCAACAGGGTCAATTTGTCCCTTTACTCACCTAAGATCAGGTTTTCAAGTGTTGTCCAGCCCCAAGAAGCTGGCACAGCTATTACATCCAGAAATGCAATGAACCACATCACTCATGAACTGACTCTTTTGGAAAATACGCAGTTCTCAGGGGGCTGCACTGGCTGCCTGCACAGACGTGTTGTTAGGCTGTCTTCTTGGGATGTGATTTTTTTTTATCAGGGAGTAACAAGGAAATTGGCATGAGCAAAGTTTTTATTCTGCAATGTTTTTATCAACTGCAAATTAGTATTTTTCAATCAATTCTGGACATTATCATTATGATTATGCTTTTAAAAAATCTCTGTGTGATTTATGCAATCAGTGTGCCGTTCTGCTAACTGAACTGTATGGGTTCTCAGCTATTATCAGCAGAGGGAGGTTACCCCACCCCGTAGGGAGCAGCTGACTAGTCCAAGTCCAAAAGACAGCTCATCTGCTGCAAACAGTGGGTGCCTCACAGCAGGAAGGTGTGATAATGGGATGGAGATACCTGCTATTTTGGCAGCCAGAGCAATTGTCAAGGCAAAAGAGCCCTAAGATGGGGATGTTTCAAAGATTCACCTGTCTCTGTGACACTGCAGAAACAGAGGCAAGTGATGATGATGGGCTGGAGGTAGGCCTGTTAACTCTACTGTCGAGATGATAATAAAACTTTAACTAAGTCAGCAGAAGCAATTTAGAAGCAAAAGGCTCATTACTAACTCCCCAGGGAGTCCAGCTCCCAATCCATCTATCGCCTCTGAAAACTTTCAGAGCCTTATGAACAGCAGTGATAGCTGGGAAACTGAAGATGCTGTCAGGAACTTTTTTTTTCCTATGGACACACAGAAGATTTTCATTGCTGCTTTGCACTTGAGCTAGCAGGAGCTATTCATATTCAGCTCTCTTCTGGCATTGTGAAAACCTGTATAGATGGGTTGAAGGATTACAGGAAACCTTCCTAACTAGTCTGAACTTAATGTTGGTTGATGTTATAATATGGTAGCTCTGATAGAAGTAAGAATTAAGGAATTACAGGGGAGAGAGTGCTATGGCTTGAATATATAGAAACACAGAATAGTTTGGGCTGGAAGGGACCTTTAAAGCTCTTCTAGCTGCCTTTTGGTCACAATCGGTATGGGGCATTTAAAATTGAGGCAAAATCACAGTAAAAAAAGCACAGCAACAGTGTACTGAAAAACAGTTGCAACACATGAGTTAAACATTGTTTATATGCAAGGATAATACATAACTACTTATGAAATGCTGAAACGGTATTGTATTATGGACAATGAATATAGTTTATAACATAGATGTCTTCTATCAAGAAGGGTGAAATGAAAAATAATAAACAGAAAACAAAATGTAGAAGAAATATCTTACGAAGAATGCAGAAGGTCATGGCTGGCAGATGTTATGTCATATGCTTTCTCTGTGTGTGTACAGACTGTTTGGATTTAGTGAATAGAATAAAGAAAGACTCTTGACAGAAAAGTACCCCAGGGTGCTGATCCCGTGCACCACTCAGAACAAGGAGCCAAAAAATTGGAGACAAGTGTGGAAGAGGTTTTTGGGAAAGAGTTGTGTAATTTTCTTTGCTTGTTTTACACTACAGGAAGCGCTTGTCAATGTAGGGAGCATGAGAAGACCTCCTTAATACGAGTAGTGTTTGTCTTGTGTGAGTTTTATTTCAGGAGTGGCCACATCACTTCTGCTGCAGGATGTGTAGGTTTATAGCCCTTTTCTTCAGTGTGGGACAGACATAAAAGACAGCAGCACAGAAACTTGTGATACGTGTAAGATCAGGCTGTACCTGCATGCTTCTTTGGTGCTGTTTTGTTTGTTTTCTGGGTGGTATGGAGAGGCCACTGTTTCCGTTGGTACTTTTTCTGCTGGAAAACTCTTTCTGATTCTCTCCTGACACATTCATTGTTCCTGGAACTTGCAGGTTCCCCTTGCAAGGTAATGTTCTCTGTTAGGTGTGTGGGAGGTGTGTCTAAGGTAAGATTAGGGTGTGAGGTACAAAAGGAATAAGGCTGTAAAATTTAAGACATTATAGAAGATTTCATGTGAATCACGATTAGTCAGAGTCCAGAAGAAAGTTGAAAGAGAACTTTAAGACTAGATAACTGCAGTCAATTTTTTCATAGTTATTCCATTTCAGTAAAGAAGAAACAATAATGATTCAACAGCCATTTTTTGTGCACAAGGAATGTTTCAATTTGTTTTAGAAACTAAACAGCTAGATAATTTTCTTTATTAAGCTTTGTGAAAGTATTTTGCAGTCTTTTAATAAAGGTTTCCATTAGATTTAATTTATTATTTTGCTCACTGTACAAAATGCTCACAAGACATATCTCTTCAAGATCTGATCTTGCCAACAATGTATTATTTTTGCCTCAGTTCTTAGATTCCAAAAGGTTTTTTTCATGCTAATTTTCCAGTGCATGTGAATTCAGAAAGTTATCTGGGGAATGAAGGCATTAGGTGATACTCTGATCAGAAACTCAAAAAACTTTGATTTTCTTCTGTATCACTACATTTCTTTGCCTTTCTTTGTGGGCCCAATGAACTGAAGGAGTTAGAATTATTAATTATATGAAATCAGAAATGAGCTTGCATAATTCCATCAATAATTTAAAGTAAATGTCCTGACATAAAATAATTAAACTCAGAAATTGTTTTCTTACCACATTGTAATTTACAATAGAAAATAATTTCCCATTTTGTTTTTCAAACATCTTGATACACCCAGGCTTTCAACAGAGCATGAGCTATTTTTTTGTCTATAAAATGTTACTTTCTGTGCTGTATTTTCCTAATTTATTTTTATTTTGTTTGGGGTATCATGACTTGATTAACTTGTGCTTAAATCTTTGTCTTCAGTTGGTTTTGCTTATTGTTTCTGTGCTCCCTATTGAACCCTACTAGAAACGATGCTGTACAATATGAGGGAAGTGTGAGGCCAAAATCCTTATTTAGATGAGCAAGCAAATATTTTTTGTCATAGTCGTGTTGTTTATATTTGGCTTCTCATCTATTCTGAATGCTAACGTTGGTTGTGTATGCTTTGAAATTTTGGATGGCAACTCATAAGAGTTTTAAGAGGCAATTTCTTATTCTAAGCAATATTTAGGAGTTTGTGGTTGTATTAAGTGGGCACATTTCCAAAGACAGAGATAAGAGCAAAGGAGATCTTACCACCTTATTTGTCCTTTGTCTTTCAATATATGCTCTGAGTCATAAGACAAATCCCCCTCAACATCTCCACATCCTTACTACTAACAGAAGAGTAACCTGACCAGAAAAAACACTTATGTTAGAAAAGGAAAGGGAAATTAATCATAACTAGAGGAAAAACAGCTGACATTTCATAACAAATATTTCAAAATTTAATATTTTTTCAGGAGTGTAATGCACAGTTATGACCAAAGATCATGGCCCCCAGACACCAATTGATGGGCACTTTTGTTCTCTTCCAGAGCATAGTTATTAGAGTCCAACAAGGTATGTTTTGGAAAAGGGTGCTATTTTGACCAATATTTGAAAGTAAGGGGAGGAAAAATCAAATAAGTAGTTGTCTCGTGATTAAACAAGTCCTCCAGAATTATGCAACTCATCTACAGCAGCAATACAGCATGTTGCCTTTGTTGAAAGAGTATAAAGAGCTCAATGCAAATAAAATAATTTGAAGTAGATGGAGATTGATTCTGGAAGTGTCACAGAATAAATTTAACAACATGGAAGAGAAAAATAAATATGAAAAATGAAAGTAGGGTTGATTAAAGACCAAAATTGTGTATTATAAAAATACCTAGAAAACCTAGAAAAGCTTCTAGAGATGGTAATGACAATTTCTTTAAAAACAGGGAGGAATGCTGCATCGAACTGGGCTTTTTTTTCCTATAATAACAAAAAGAATGAACAGCAGAATCCAATGTTCCTTGATGTGTGAAAAGACAGAAGGAAATCAGCATCCAAGCAGAATCAATAAGAAACAAGAGAATGGTAAAAGGTTATTCAAGTCCAAAACTAAGCGAAGTTTATCCTCACAAATCTAAGATACCAATTATATCTTTTTTAAAATCAGAAAGAAACCTCTTGCAAAGATGGAGAGATTTACCAGTGCCCCAGCTAAAATCTTGGATATCAAATTTTGAGAAACATGCAAAATCTTCAGCTTGCCTATACCTGAATAATAAGAAAAGGAAAGAGAAAAAATCAGTGGTACAAAGGGAAAAGTAGCTTAGTAAGTAAATTGAAAAGAACTATTCACAAAACAGATTATGCTGAAGGGAACGATTTTGTGTAAGTAGTAGCAGGATGACTGGATGGGAATACAGTGATCTCTGACCCATGTACAAAATCAACACATACGTACAGGGGAAAGGATGAAGTGCATAGACATGAGAGATAGAATAAAGTAAATAGTGAGGGGATTTTAGGTTATACAAAATTCATCCCAAAAAGAAAAAGATTTGATGCGTTAGTGAAAAGATTAAAACAAATATAGAGAAGCATTCAAGTATGGTAGAGGAGCAGAAAACAACCAAGGAATACTTCAAAATAGGAAAGGCAATGTTTGCAAGAAGGCTAATATGGGATGAGTGGCAGTCATTTAACAAACATTTTGAAAGAAAAAATGGCTTCATCATTCTCTATATATATTTATTTGATTTCTTTTCAAATGTGGCAGAATGAAGGAGAGGGGGTTCTAGTTTAGAGCCTCAGCTACACAGAAAAAAGCAACAGAAATTGTCATCTCAGATGGAACCTGTATTCCTATCTAGTAAGTACCAGCATGGTGTGCAGAAGATATCTGTTGACAATAGTGCCTTTCAACTGGGTAACAGTTCACTGAGTTAATTACTGATGATAACCAGTTATGAACCTAACTATTGTTTTTGGCAGAAGCTCATTTAGAATATGTGGACATTTATCTTTTTTTTCCACTCACTTAGCAGGCTGGTCAAAGGACTTTATGAAGGAATGATATTGGACACTGAATGTGAAAAGGTCTTGGAGCCTTCCTTAGGGAATATTGTAATGACAGGAAAGGCATAAGAGCAGCAAAGAAAATGAATGCTTTTATTTGCAGACTAATTTAAAGGTAGTAGATAAAACCAGTTATAAAAACTGCTTTAGTTTATCTTTAGTGTGAAAAAGGAAGGCTTTAGTGTCCTTAATTTGTGCATTTCTGAGACCAAATAAACAAGAGAGTGCCCATAACAGGAAAGACCAAAGTTCTGTCTAGACTGATATCCTGTCTTCAGTAGTGATCAACTACATGTACAGGAGTGAAAACACAGAGCAATTTCTGTTATTTTTAAACAAAATTTTATAGAGTAGGTCTAATTGAGTTAGATATGGTTGTGTTCTGCTGATTCTGCTGTACCCATTATTGGGATATCAATCCTCCTTAAGTCTTACATTGAAAAAAAACCTTTGTAAGAAGAACAAAACAGAAGATAAATATATTAGGTGGGCAAAGACTGCAGCCTGTCCAGCTGACTAGAACTTCTGTTCCCTTCTGTTCCCCACAGCTATCTGTATCCAGCCATTGTTTTGTTCTCCTCCTGTAAGGTCAGGATTGTCTTTCTTTTCAGGTGTCTTATAACACATAATGCTGCTCAGTCATCTTTCATAATATAACATCACACCTCTCATAATACAAATCTATGGTTTAGGTAATGCAAATACTGCATTAAATGGTCTGCACCTGACTGATTAAGTTTATAGCATCATACTGTATCAGTTAATTATCCCACCTTACTCACTTCTGTCAGTCTCTAGAGTAGGTATTCTGTAAAGAGCAGAATCATTCCTGGGATTCACTTGCAGCATAGCAGCTGTGCCTCCACCTTCTCATCACTCCAAATTTTGATGGAATAGGAGCTATATGTTCTGAAACTGAAATTCGTGGACTGACTGTACTTGAAACATTTTTATTTTTATTTTTTTCTTTGTTACTGAGGTAGCTGGAGCAAGCTAACTAAACCAGGCAGGAATGTATCTGCAGCTTTGAACAGCTCAGGGGCTGCCTCAGTCCCACCCAGTGTTTCATCTGCCAGGTGCCTGCAGCTTCTCCTTGTGCCATCTGCGTGCTCAGGCTGCTCAAAACCAAAGTGAATATATTCTGCTCGTCTGTTTTACTCAGAGGAGAATGCACTTCAAAAAGAAAACAACTTTACAAAGGCAATATGATGGTAAATCAGGTTGGAATTTCCAATTCTTTGCTGTCCTCAGCCACTACTATCCCTTTCTCCCCCTACATACACCATAGTTTATTACCTCGTCTGATTACTGATTCATCAGACCAGTGCAAAGATTGCAGTTTGAAAAAATAAAAAAAAAATAAGAGGAGTGGGTGGGCGAGAGTTTATGTAACCCAAAAGATTGCACAAAATTAGTTTAGCACAAAAACAGTTGAGTCAGCATCACTGAAGGAGTAATAACACATGAGAGGACGGAGAAGGGAAACGCGGAAAGCTCCTGTGCTACTGTAAGGAAACTTGGAGGTGGAACTGTATTCTGCAGCGTTGCTGGGGGAATGAGCTCTGAGAGCCAGGAAGGTTATGCTGTCTCTCTAAAGGCTTGAAACACTCTCTTGAGATGCTGTGATGCATTGTCAGGAACTGAAAAAGCTCAGGAGCTTGAAAAACATAAAGGGCATACTGTGGAGTTCATCCTCCTACCACTGAAATTTGGTCTTGAACATTTGATTTGCTGTACGTTTCTACTCTGAGGATAGCAATGCCACAAACATAGGATTTTCACCTAGTTTCCTTTAGACATTTTGCAATATGAAAGATCCAACATAACAATGTGCCTTATGCTTCCTTCATATTATTTAGTCAGTCCTCTCTTGTTGTCCATTTTCAAATCAGGCTGCAATGACAGTTATTATGACCATGCTTTCATGTCACATATGTAAAGTTTACACTATCTAGCATCTGTGATTTTTCTACAAAAAGACAATGAACCCTTCTAATTCACTCCTGTTGCTCACATTGCCCATCTCCAACATCATTTCTTTGTGTCCTAGATTGCATTGTATTTCTCATCTGTCCTGCCAGAGCAGAGCTGGGAATTCAATATTGCTGTTCAATATGCTGTTCACCAAGATTGGTGGGGAGTTTAAAACACTGAAAGCCTATAATACCTGTACTGAGCAAGGGAGTTCAATGCACCTTATATTTGATTCTTTGTGTTTCTATCCTTGTGCTCATGACAGTAGCAGAACTGCAGAATTAATCCTGTCCCCCTGCGGTGCATCCCAAGGTAGGGAGTGTGAATTCTGAGCTGTTCAGCATTGATTTCTCAGCTGGTTATGTGTTGGTGCCTTGATCCAGGGTAGAGGCACGGAGGTAAATCACAGCTTGCCCTGGTTAGCTTTAATAAGAGCTTTCCTGGGGAATTATGAAGGTGCTTGCAAGGGTTCCATTATAGGACCTCTTTCCAAATGTTATGATATCTGGAATATTTTGCATTATTTAAGGTGACTTAAAAAAACCTTTCCATCCCACTTTTGCAGCCCTTTTTTATGACAGAAGTCCTTTGATATAAAACATGACATGATCCAAAATATATTGACATTAGCACAATGAGTCCCACCAGTTTCAGTAAGCATCTTGGACTGTAGCTGCCCAATCAGTCAGAGAGTAGGGGTGCAGATCATAGAATCATTGAATGGTTTGAGTTGGAAGAACTTTTGAAGGTCATTTAGTCCAACTCTCATGCAATGAACAGGGACATCTTCAACTAATGGGCTAACTGCATGGCTGTCTTGTAGTGGGGATCTTGGGTTCTGTGGGACTGAGTGAGCAGGTGTACCAGGTGTCACCAAGACATCCTCAGAATAGTTTGGAATTGCCAAACTCAGCCTTCAGAAAGTGAATTAGAAAGCTCTGCTTTAGCCATACAGTAAAGCAAGAAAACCAGACAGGAATAAATCTACTGCTAATATGAAGGCACATCTCTTCTCTAACAAGCTGCTTCAGTATCACCTTTCAAAGTGCCATAAACTGACAGATAATGGAGTTCTTGGGGGAAAATCCATGCAATAAGTGTGAAAAAAAAGGCCACACAAAAAACTAAATTTGCAAGACCTAGGTGTCTGTCTTCACATGCACCTACTGGTCATGGAGACAAGGCAAGAAAAAGTCTGATGGAATGACACAGAACTGTCTAATTTGAGCTTTTATAAACCAAAACAAGAAATGCATTCCCTGACTGGGGATCCTTTTCTGAATATGCCCGACCTCCAGCCTTCACAAAACAATACTAAGGAGAGTTAAGTGTCATCATAAATTATATCTTGCATCAACATTTTCCCTCATATACTATATCCCATATGTATATGTTGTTTCCCTCCATATGGACAGGAGAAACTTGCCTCAGCTGCAGTGAGCAGAGCACTTAACTAAAATATCAGCCAAGGTAGGAGAGTCCAGCTGGTTGAAGCTTGACTTCCATGCTCCAGCAGCTCATGGGATAGCAGAAATTAATGCATGACCATGGAAGAAAACAGGAATTAAAGAAAACAAATTTGCTGGCTTTTATTCACTAGGAGCCAGACAAAAATCCAAATCTAAAAGCCAGGTTATGGATGGGAGAAGATGGGATTCATTGGCACCAAACTTGCTCTTCTAATGAGGTATTTCTGAAAGTCAACGAAGTTTCTTCTTCCACTTTGGACCTTCACTTCAGAATGTCCCTTCTAAAATTTGTCTTTTCTAACCAGCTATCCATGTAGATTTGCTCTGAGATCTCTACTACCAAGGGAAACCTTCCCTTCTTCAGGACAAACAGTAGCTATGTGCTTGGAGAGGTGGCAGGGAGAGTGGAGAAGTATGTGGAAAGCTTGGAGAGGTTTCTTCAGAATTTTCTGGGGTGTGGGGAAATTATCTCTGTTCATGTGAAAAAGAAGCATAATATTAGATTTGTCTAATTTCCTCTAATTTGTGGAGATACTACAGCACTAACATACCTATCATTCTTAACAATAAGCTATACTGGAAATCAAGCAGAATTGGATTAGCTATTCAGTACTATAATACACACTGATAGAAGGACTAGTTATCATTTTTAGATGCAGCAGTAAAATAGAAATATTTATGCATTCCATAACATTTAAAAAATAAATTAGATTATATTATAGCCTACCAATTAGTGGGCTTTAACTGGCACTCTTACTGTACCATAAAACCACTGTGAAAATGCTCTTAGCAATGAGTAACCCAGTATATTTCTGCATAAAGAAATATTTTATAAGCATAATTACATTTATTTTTCAAAGAAGAATAGCCTTTCCTGAGCTATGGCAACAAGAAAGACTGTAGCCTGTGCAAAAGGAACTGAATGGAAACCAGATTATAGATTACTATGATCTAAATAATTTAATCATTCCCTTTTTCTGTCCTTCTTTCCTCAGTCATACTGTGTTTCTCTTTCCTGAGTAAGGGTTATTCATTGGATAAATATTACTTTTTCATTCTGAAAAGCTTTTCACTGTGTTTATTCATAGAACCATAGAATTGTTTTGATTGAAAAAGACCTTTAAGATCATCAGTCCTTGTGAGTTAATGTTTAATATAAAGAAAAAAATATTTATAAAGGAAAATATTCAAACTGTAGTCATTTTTGGGTGCTATTAAATTGACACTGTGGTTTGGTCTCAATTACAGTTTTAGGGTTAGGAAGAAGGCTTAGCACTTTTATTCATTTTTATTATTTTTGCTGTCAAAGTTAGCCAGCTCTACTTAGCAGGATGTGCTGGGACTGTATAATGGGTGCTCAGATGACAGAATTTAAGATAACAGCTATGTAATAATCTGTCTAAAATAAAATATTAAAGTATTAAGGGCAAGTGCTTCTTTCTTAAAGAAATAAAGGTCTTGATGTAACAAAACCACAATTTTTGTAGCAATTACAGTTCTGTAGAAACACTAGGCATTGTTATTAACATTAATAGTTTGGATATAGTGAATTCTTATAAGGAAGTGCTGGTTGCATTGTTGGATTTAAAAATTTATTTTATCAATATCGTATGCAGATCTATTTGGGAAATTGAACTTTCAATAAAACATTGGGAAAAATCTCATAGGAGAAATACAAACTATTGCCCTCATATTCCTTGGGTTAAGGTTATAACCAGTAGTTTCATTATAAAAACTGATAAACAGAATATTACAGCAAGTCTTCATGAACCTGTATTGTATACAAAATATTCCATTTAAAAAAGGCATATTTCTAACAACATTTATAAAGTGTTTAAAAATCTATTTTTGTAAGGCAAGAGTAGAGGGTCTTATTATTTGCTTCACTGAGTGCTGCGTCAGACCTTAATTCTGGTCTTGTTTCTTCAGTCAGCTAAATGTGTGCCTAGCAGCAATAGAAAAAATACAGTTTCATTTGTTCAAAAAATATTTCCATCACTGCAAACATTTTATTTTGTTGCGTATTACAGACATCAAATTTTTGTTGGTAGATCTAAGCTGGCTGGGGTTCCTCGTCTGGTAAACTTCTTTGTAAGGGTGAGGTTGTAAGTCACACCATGGAAATTTAGGCAGCTTGCAGACCATCTACAGGCAGTTTACAGCCAACATGGTTTGGCTTTTGAGTGTTTTTACCTACTGCCCGTGCCAGGGGAGGCACCCGCTGAGTGTCAGGGGGGCACCAGGGCTCAGACTCTGCCGCACTCAAGACACACCGATCAGACTGGCCTGATCTGAGAATTGCACTGCAAAACTCAGGCTTAAGCTAGCTATTTTGAAGATAATGCAGTCAAATAAATTGATTCATTCCATTACCTGCTTTTTCCATAGAAATATAATAGCTGCTTTTGGGAAGCATTAGTATTCTGCTGCTGTGAGAGGTGGGACACCCACAAGCCCTGTATGGAGTGATATATTTGTACACTGTTGCTCATGAACCATTTCTAAAAAAAGGCAAAATGAGAATGCAATTAAAAGTGGATTTTTTTTTTCATTTTATCTGGTTCATTTAATAATCCTGGTTGGAGAGGCTGGGAGACAGTTGGATATGCTGCTGGAGGGGTCATGGTATGGGCACAAGGCTAGCTAGACCAGCAAAGTATCTTTTGAGCTTTCTCAAATTGTATCATAATTAAAGTTATGACCATTTCCAGTGGATCCCCTCAAAATATTGCAAAAATTTCCTGGAGTAATGTAAATATTTTATGGTTTTATTTGATATAAGACAGTAAGTATTGTGAAAATTTGAATGACAGGTACATCACAGCCTCTCATCCAGTGTTTAACCAGCCCTGTAAATCCTGCTTGTAATTCTCTTGCAGGGGTGACTACTGGAAAACAGAAAAAAATCAAATGTCTTCAAAAAATAAGAGTTTGGTGATTCTTGACTTGGGAAAGTTTCTTGTAAATCATTCATTACTGCTGTAGGCCTGAGGAGGGAGAGCAGCTTAGACTTTTTGTTGTCTTTTCCTTTGAAATGTAATGAATAAACCACAATCCAAAACATTATTCTAATCTCAGTTTCAGTAGCTATAAAAAATTTTTGCTGATGTTTATCACATTTCAATGCTTCTATTAAGCTTAAAATTCATAAATATTAAAACAGAATCTTATCACTTAAATACGTTAGTTTCTCAACAAATATAGCTGCTGGTTATCACTCAAAAAATTCATTAAGATTCAAAAATAGCTGCGCTGCACAGAGAGATGGCATTTATTCAGTATGATATGAAATATAAAAATACCTACATAGCTACCCCTTAGAAGATTGAGGTTCCTTAATTCTTGCAGAGAATCTTCAGTGCATTTTTCCTTTGGAAACTTGTGCTTTGTGAGAGCTTTGTACTCATCGACACTTTGCAAAATTTGCTTTAGGAAAGAGCCACGCTTACTCCCACTTTATCCAGTTAAAAACAGCAGAGGGGCCGGATTCCACTCTTGTTTGGAATAGTGCTTGAGCCACCCCACCCATGCCCACAAGTCCTCACTGTGCAGCATTATCCCCCACTGTTGCCTCAAGAGGCTTTTTTGGGACCAGCACACGGATGCAGCAGTGCCACGCCAGCCCCATGCTCTCGGGGTCTGCTTTTAAGTCTTCATTTTGTCAACAAATTCCTGTGTTGCCCTGACGTTGCAATGTGACTATTAAAGCGGAATGGTGAGCTCGACAGAGAAGTGCTTTAGGATGAAGCTTGTATCTCAGCATACTACGCCTCTAGTTATCCTCCCTCCTACTTTCCTTGCTGATGTGCCCATCCATCCCCTCCCTGGTGGTTAACAGCGATGCTGTGTGTGCACTGCCGGGACTCGCTGGAGCTCTGGGGAAGTCCCAGCCGCGTGAGTCAATGCACAGCAGGTCCTCCTGAACCAACACCTGCCAGGCTGCCGAGGACAGGCTTTATGTAACACTTGTCATTAGAGGAGCGAGCTAAAATCTGCTTGCTCAAGAAAGCCTCATACATTGTGTCTGCAGTTTTAAGTGGATTTCTTCATTTGCATGTTCCCTTCTCGCAGGAGTGAGGCACTTTGGATTCTGCCATTCTATGCCTGTATATTTATCTCCTGGCTGTTAGTTTCTGTGCATTTCTGAGCAATTCATAAGCAAGAGTGGTTTGAAATATTCCTAGTGGGATTCTTAAAGATTTCTGCATTACTTACCTTTGCTCTCACTTATGCTAGGAAGATTGGGTTAACTGTGAGCTGTTTTGAAAGTTCACTTAGCGGCACCTCTTTAGTTTGTACTTTCGGGAAGAAAAGTCTTATAGGAATGCCAGCAGTTCTTTGTTATTGCAAATTATGTATTTTTTCTTCAATATTATATTACTGCATTCTGAAGGAAGATTATGAGTAAGCCGTTGTATCCTCTACAATAATGTGTTTGCAGCTCACAACTCATTTTGGAAAATATTGCCAGTGCCATACAGGGGAACATTTGCTGAGCTGATATTTAACTGCTCTCAGTTAGATGGTACAATCAGCAGGCAAGTCTTAAAACCAGGAGATCTAAGTTCTTCCTGGCTCTTTCAGATTTACTGTATGACCTTCAGTTAGGTCCTGCTCCTACTCCCGGATATAAAAATCATAGAATAGTTTGGGGTGGAAGGGGCCTTTAAAGGTCATCTAGTCCAACCCCACTGCAATTAGCAGAGATGTCTTCAAGTAGATCAGGTTGCTCACAGCCCCATCCAACTTGATCTTGGATCTTTTCAGGGATGGGGCATCTACCACTTCTCTGGGCAACCTGTGCCAGTGTTTCACCACCCTCGTGGTAAAAAAATTCTTCCTTATATCTAGTGTGAATCTACCCTCTTTTATTTTAAAGCCATTACCCCTTGTCCTATCACAACAAGCCCTACTAAACAGTCTGTCCCCATCTTTCTTATAGGCCCCCTTTAAGTATTGAAAGGCCTCCCCAGAACCTTCTCCAGGCTGAGCAACTCCAGCTTTCTCAGCCTGTCTTCACAGGAGAGATATCCCAGTCCTCTGACCATTTTTTTGCCTCCTCTGGACTCACTCCAACAGGTCCATGCCCTCCCTGTGCTGAGGGCTCCAGAGCTGGGCGCAGTACTCCAGGAGGGATCTTGCCAGAGTAGAGTAGAGGAGTGGAATCATGCTCATGTGCTGGAGAATACAAGGGCATTAGAGCTTGTGTCTCACAGACACATCAGATAGGACAATAATACTCATTCACCTTAGAGTTGCTACTATCAAGTATTACATTCTCAGGTTATGTGGTTTGGACAACGTGGAGTACCTACAAGTTCAGGTCAGTTTTTGACCAGTGGTTAAGATCACCTGAGAGAGGAACTTCTTTCAGCAGATGGCAAATACTGTAATATTTGGTCATGCTTAGACCCCTAGCAAGGAAATACATTTGTAGGTAGCAAAAGAAAACTATGCATTATGCTTTGTTGCCTCAAATGAGATTAGCAAGTGTGGCTTAGCTACAAAATAGCTCATTGCTTAAAAGATCCACAGTGTTCTCATGGTAAATATTTCAGCCATAATCTACATAAAATGAAAACCATATAGTAACAAATTCTAGACAGCACTGGGTGAAATTACTTACCTCTCCAATCTCCAGTAGAGGTGGCAACAGTAAGGAGTTATCCATCAGATGTGTCATTTATTAATAATTGAGATGAAAGTCACATGATAAGGATTTCTGTCTATTGGTAAGAGTTTTCCTTGAGCAGGAGTTCCTTCTAGTATGCTTTACATCAGAGTACTATTTGTTAATTTTTATCTGTAGATGAATGTACCTGGAGAGTAAATGAGAAGCAGGAAATCAGAATGTGTTAGTGTTTGCATTCTGAAGAAAAGATAAATTGTTCTGTTCAGGGCTACTAGAACTTATTCTAGCACCTTTACAGTACTAAATAATGTGACTTCAGTTTCTCTCTTTCATTAACTTGTAATACACCTGCCAAAAAAGGTGGATACCAGATAGGAAGGTGAGCTATTATTTGGTCTGAAAGGCAGTTGTTATTTTAAAAGGGAAAACATGGAAGGTTTTCTTTTGTTCTCTTTATTTTCTATCTTCCCTTTCTTTGGAGGAAATACCAAGTGAAGGCGGAAATGAGACTGACTTATCAGATATCGGGGACTTTGTTTTCTGCCTTTTTTGTTTGAGTGAAGTTTACCCAGAGGTGCTTTTATTACTCTAAATGTTAGGCTGTAGATTAAAACTGTGCATTGTTCCTGTGGCACAACAGGCAAGTTTGAAAGGACATAAAGGACATAAAGAGCATAAAGAAAAGGTGAGTGAGTCAGGAAGGAGCCTTACTAGTGAATTTTGAACAAGGTGCAATAAGCCTTTCTGTGGATTAATGTCTTGATGTGTTAGTACCAGAAAGTTTTTGGGAAATGAGCAGTGAGCAATAATGTGGGTTTTTTTCTCCTGTTTCATGCTGACAATAGCAACTCTCAGTTTTCACAAGCATTGATTTCCAATGGAATACATTGCTGGCTTCTAATTCTGCTTGTAGCAAACAGGAAAGTGTTGCTCAGTATTACAAATGGTGGATTTTATTCAATTGTTTTCACTGTTGTTATCATCGCTATCTTGAATGGTTCTGTGCTTAATGTTAAAAAATCGGATAGGAGTTAAGCCATGAAATGAAAAACCCTGAGAAAACAGTGAGATAGGTACCGAACTGTGTATGTGGGGGAAGTAAAAAATTAAGTTCTAGGCACTTAATTTTCAGGTTGCAACCCTCTTGATTATTGCCACAGAGAAATTTGGGCTTCATTTTGCCATCATACACTAAAAATAAAAAGGAGAAGGAAACAAAATACAAATATACTAAAATCAGAAGTATTTCTACTACAGATTTTCCTGTTAAATATTTGTCCTTACCAAGCTGTGTTCATATATCCTATAGCTTATAGAATAATGAGAAATGAGACCGAAATCTATCCATATAAGGAATCTAGTTTCATACATGAATATCAGGAGGTGCTGTTGGTACTCCCTGGAGTGCTGTTTTTTAACCACAGTAGCATAGCTTTAAAAGATGAGTAAATCCGACTTCTTCGCATTCTGTTAAGCTTAATAGTTACAGGCAAATTCTTGAACTACACCTAGGATGAAATGAGAGCTGAACTTTGAAGAAGGTGTGCTTCTTTGGAAAATGCAAAATGTCAGCATGTTCCTAACATGGGTACAGAATAGGCAGTCAGGCAAGGGATTGAGGGGATAAGATTTTTGACATTATTTTATCCACCTGTAGAAACTCAGGGTATATATATAGGGAACCTGAGAAGCAGAAAGCAGCCTTCTGCTGTCCCACAGCAGCTCTGCTGAATTCCTAAGGTGTATGGCTGCAAAGCCTACTTCTGTGCACTGTGTTGGGGAGTGATGGGCAATGGCTGCTCTGGCATTCAGTGATCTTTTGCATGCACTTATTCCCCAGAGGGTAGGATGTGACTTTCTCCATCTTGATGATAGGCTCCAGGGATGCCAACAACCCTTCAGTCAGGGAAAAACTTTAAAGGGGACATTTGGTTTTATTTATTCATCCTGCTTGTTTCTCTGCTCTATTGCTTAAATAAAGCGAAGGAGAAGGGGTGGTTCAAAAGTGATTCTCCATGACAGTTAAGGAGTCCAGAGGTATTTCTTAGAGGTGTTGGGAAGAGTTCTCCAGTCACTTCAGTCACTTTCTTTTCTTCTTCCTCTCTCCCCCCTGCCCTCAAACCAATAGTGGAGATACAGTGCTGGTTGGGAAATTTTCTCTTGATGCCCATTACCCAAAGAGTCTGCAAATGGCAGTTTCTCCTCCATAGTAGAAGAACTGAAGCAGCAGAGCTTGAAGACCTCTGAAACTCTTTGCAGTTTCATTTCCTCTCCTGCACCAAGAGATATAACATTAAATTCAGTGGAATTCAACTGCTGTAAAGCAAACATGCCTAAAGTCCCCAGCAAATGCTGATAAGAGTGATGTGTCAAGACAGATATTTTTTCAGGACCTACCTATATCCCAAGGATATAATATGAGATACGTTTAGAAAAAATGTTTAGTTTTAGATGTTCTGGTTTAGTAGAGTTCTTTTTAGCAGTGCTAAGTAATTGTTATGTAAATTAACTACTTGTTTTGAGAATGCATGAGACCTCTGATGGTGAGGTTGTGTCAGAGGACAGACAGTGATGAGTTTGGAAAAGCCACACCCTTATACTGTACATCTACTTCCCACATTGCTTGCATGACTTCCAAATTCTTAGCAATTTCAAATCAGATTTTTCCAATGTTGTGAGCTTGTCTTCAGAGACTGACACATGATTGTCAGTTAACACAAATTAATCCATATAGAATGTAATTAAGTTGATGAATTTGAGTTTTAAATTGCCTATATCAGCCATAGTATTGGGACATGTGTACTTTGCTTCCTTTAGATACTCCTTGATATCAAAAATAGAGTCCCAGCAAGTGTACAGCCCTAAAGTGGGAGAATTTAGACCACATCTTTCAATTTAATTTCATGCTCTATTTGTGCCCTTTTTAACTTACTTATTTATAGCAGTAAAAACACTAGCCAACCCCAAAATTCATAATATTGTTTAAAAAATGAGAACTTTTAGACTTCTGTTGTAGGGTGGTGTTGGTGCCTGCCTATGCTGCGTGTGTCTGAAAGAGGACCAGGGGCTGTTGGAGGACTCAGTGGGTATCTGAAATTGGAGAAGAAAGTGGGAGTTTCTGTGGTGAGCAACCCCACGTGAATCTGCAGAGAAAGTGGGGATCTGTACACTGAAGATACAGTGTATGCCAGTACTGATACCAGGATCATCTGGTAGCAGCAGTGAAAAATGGTATATGGAGAGACAGAAATGCAGCTCCTTGCTCTGAACAAGCCAGGAGGCTCCCTGTGGTGGGGGCTAGAAACGTATAATGATTTTATTAGAATTGACATTTTCATGTAATCAGAGAATACAGCGCTGAAGCTTAAAGAACAATTCAAGTACTGTGAAACTCAGGAGAGATTTGGGAGAGACAGCAGCTGCATTCCCTTTGGGATGTCTGTCTCACTGTGTTAAAGCAGTTACATGAAGGACTACCTCTCTGATGCAGCACAGCGGATCCTGTGTTCATATTACTTGATACTAAACTAAGCTGATGCTTTGATGTAGTTGTTTGTGGATCTGTTTTCTATTCAGAAATGCTGGGTGTCCAAGGTGTCTGACATCTGGGCTAGATGATTTCAGACTTTCTGGCAACTATGGGATTTTTTATTTTTAATGCATAGCTAGGTTCTATTAGTGACTTTAATATTTTGGTTAAACAAAAGGAAATCATCTACATGGAGACTTAGTCATCATTAAATAATTCAGAAATAAGAATCTTTGAAAAGGTTTCTATGTTATCTTACACTGCATAACAAGTAACTAGGATTTTTCACACCAGCTTTTGTTCAGTAATGTTCATTTTTACTAGCTGGCTTGCTCTAATAACTTTGGAACTATATTAAGAACTTGACAGACAGAATAAATGCGGTGGAATATTTAGATAACAATGACAGTTGAGAAGTATTACTGTCCTAGGGTGGAATCCAGATTAAGGCATGTGCGCTTTATCCATTCAGGACCCTGTTCAGTTGGCCTACCAAAGCAGGCATAGATGACCACAGTTCTGGCTAAGTGAGGAATGGCTTAATTAATTTAGGTGTTTATATTGCTGGGCAGTGCCAGAAAGTAAAATGGCATCATCGCTGTCTTGACATTTATGTCAGTTTAGGACTTATATGGATTTTCATGTCTAACTCTTAATTTAGATGGATCCTTCCCAAGGGCAGCACTTATCTGGAACTATTTTTTCGCAGTGTATTTTAACAGATGATGGTGGAAAGGGTCTTTGCCACACTTGAAATGTAAATCCTGATCTCTGTTCTGTTACTCAGTTTATCATTTAAATTTAATGGGATATTTGCCTACTGAATAGAAAACAATTGAATAATTAACAAAAGACAGCCGCTTTCGTATTGCTAATTAGTAGAAAATGAGCACAGCTCGTAATATGTTCAGTTATATCTATACCATCTTCTCAAATATATGAACAAAATTTATACTTGCAAGAGAGCAACTTCAGGCCTCTCTCAGCTGCCAAAGCTGTGTGAGCAGAGTTAGTGGAAGTGAAATTTGGGACTTGTGATTTCAGTTGTGTTTTCTTAGACCACAGCTTTCGGGTAAATTAAGGGCTTTAGGAAAACCACTTGATAACTGGCAGCTCCCAGAGGATGCATTATATCTTTCCCTCATAGTGCTGTCTGATATAACTTGACAGCATCGACACTGCTGATGGGCGTAAAAAGAGGATTCCTATATGCAGCCCAGGAACGGGAATTGTCACTGATTCAGGCTTGAAAAAAGAAACCTGCAGGAACTGTCCTTCGCCCACAGTCATCTGCTGGGGATGGTGCTGGCTCTTCTTTTACCTTTTTCACCAACTTAAGAAGAAAATGAGAACATTTCCCCTATATAAAGATGATTATTGTATCATTATAGGCTGATTCTGGTGACACAGGTGCTGAGAACGTACTCCCCCTCTATAAAAACTTGCATATAGAGAGGAATTTGTTTATTATACATATTAGGTCTGGGAATACTACCGTGAATATTTTTTTTCTTTTACCCTTGATTAATTTAAATGAGTTAATGTTGTTTCTTCATACCTCTCAAAGGTATTTGACTAGATTTTCTAAAATCATTAGTTGCAAAATTAAAAGCAAACAGCATTAACAACAGTCCAGATGACTTCTGGTGCTGTTTGTTGTGTCATTATGCCCTGGAAATCTTTATTTTAATGTATTAGCATCTGTTTTGCTATGCTCCAAAGATCAGTCTTGGGTATGTCTTTATACTTACAGTGGTGGTGGCATTAAAATTCCCAATCCTCTCAAGCTGTACAGTGCGTAGGGAAAGTTAGAGAAGTAGAGTCTGAATTACCATGGCTCTCAAGAGAAAAAAACAAAAAGGTTGTTTTTTGGTGACAAGTGAATGTGTATTTTGTTAACAATTTTTTCCTGAAATCCCTTTTAAATTATTAAGGCTGGCTCTTCTGTTGAGGTACCATTAAATATTTGATAACTACTAGACTGCTTTGTGAAATGTATAGAGCATAGCATTCAGAAAGTGTGCCCCAAATTATTAAAGAATTACTTTCCCTTATTACACCATCAAACGTTTCTTCTGTTTAGCAATCATTACATAGATACAAATCACAGAAAAGGTAATGCTGGAAGGGACATCATCTGGTCTAACTCTGTGGCTAAAGCAGGGACTTGGATTAGGTTATCCACAGACCCGTCAGGTCAAGTCTTGACTATTGCCTGCAAGAGAGATGCCACCACTTCTCAGGGTGACCTCTTCCAATATTTAATTGTTCTCATGGTGACAATTTTTTTTCTTATATCCAGATGGAATTTGCCCCCAGACAAGTCCTGTCCCTTACCTCTTGTCCTGTCACAGTGCATCTCTTGAAGAAAACACCTCCCTCTTCTCTGTGATGAACTTTCAGATATTGGAAGACAGTAATTAGATGCCCCCAAGCTTTCTTTTCCCAAGGCTGAACAAAGTCAATTCCTTCAATGTCTCTTCATCAGGTTCTCCAGCCTCTAATCATTCTCATGGACCTCCTCTGGACTATCTCCAATTTTTTAATGTCTCTTTTCACCTGGACAGGAACTAAATCTGGACACAGTGTTCCAGGTGTGGCCTAAAAAGTGCAGAGTAGGGGTGGTATAATTGCATCCTGATGCAAACCAGTTTAGTAGAAGCAGATCTTTCAGAAAACTAAAGCTAGAAGCTGGTTTCCTGATAAAAGTTATTGGATTGAATGTTTTCCCTTTGATTTTTAAGTAGATATGTAACTAGAATTACTGCATTTATGTATGTGGCTGGTTTTCATTAGTTTTATTCTCAGTGTAATTGATAGAGCTGTTCCCATCCACTCATCCTCTCGTTTATCACTTGCTTCCATGAGCTTTCCTTGACCAACAGTTTTATCTTTTTGCTTACATTTTAGATGCTGATGTAGGGATTTTTAAAGAAAGGATTTATTGGTTGATACAAGCCTTTTGGGCTTGTCTGCATTTACCTGCCGATTACCTTACTATGCTTCAGTGAAAGGCAAAAATGATTCGCATTTCTGCGCAACCTTTCAGGCAGGGGTCTTAGGACGTTTTGCAAAACCCCAACAAGCAGCTTTTCATCCATGAGCATGAGATAGGCAACAATTTGTGTCACAGGTGAGAAAGCTGAAGTAGCGGGGGAGTATGATTTGGAATGAAAAGAGGAATAATTCTGGCATTTAATCTGATTTATTTGATGTCTTCTTAGATACACAGTGCACTGAGGGACAACAAAAGCTGTGCCGTCTTCCTTACAGCCTTCTCTGTTCTTCCCTCATGTTGCCTGTACTCCTGTAGGTTCTGGGTCCACCCTGCACAAGAACAAGTGCAGTCCAGGAATCTGCTATCACCCTGGAGTGAAGCTCTCATGGGCAGAGCTGGGACTAGTGCAGTCAAGGAGGGAACATAACCTCTGCTAGCCTTTTCCAACTTTCCAACCTCTTCTATGCCCTCCTGCTTTCTCTCCCACCTCCTTCTGTTTCTTAAAAATTTCCTGGTGGCCAGGTGGCCCCATGAGGCAGCCCTGAGCTGGGCAAGGTGGAGCTTGCAGACAATCTCATGACATAGTGAGAACAAACACATTAGCAACTGCAAGATGCTAAAGGGAGTCACAGTCACACATAAAAGATATAGGGCCATGAAGTCCCAAACACTCTCTTTATAGCCCAGATGTTTACACTGAATGCAAGGTGTTGCATACCCCTAAGCATCTGTAAATACAGTAAAACAAAATCATGGCTATTTCAAGCCATTTCTGGGCTTCTTCCCAGGTGGGTTACAAAACATATTCAAGGTTTGTATATTACGTATTGCGTCTTGGATTTGGGTTTTTTTGCTTGGTTGGTTGGTTGTTAGTTTTTAATTAGCACATTAAAACAATAAAAGTGGCATTTTAAAAATGAAAGAGTGTATTAACCACTGTCATCAGAAAGACTTAATTTTTCAAGGGCATTCATAGCAGCACCTGTATCAGGACCATATTTTCAAATGTCAGGATGTGTAGTGATATACCTGGCATCTAAGACTGAGGTCTTAAAAAATATTTTCTTCTAAATTTGGTGCTGAGAACTTGTGAAATTTGGGGCTTATATATCCCTTAAAAAACCCTAATATAGACATGACACTTAGCTAGTAAAATGATCTGAAATGCAAAACCAGTTTTCTCCTCTTTAGAATATATAAAACTACTTGAAAGTTCTTGAAAGTATTGTCATACTTACAAATTATTCCTTTGCTGCACAGTCACCACTTCATGTATATTATCATCATGATACTTTAATTTATGGACTCCAAGGAAGGGGAAAAATTAGGTGCTCTTAATTAAATATATATATAGAAAACCAACTACCATGAAAATAGATATTCAGAGCCATTCACAGCAGATTTTCTTTCACAAAGACTGTGCTCTGGCCAAATATGCAGTAGTTTCACATTTTATGCTTGTAACGTTAGATGTATACATGGTACTTGAAGCTTGGTACCTTCATTGATCTTTGCACTGATCTTTAAGACTGATTCTCTTGCATAAAACTTTACATTTTTATCTCATTCAGTTTATGCAATAACCTTAGATGAACTCAGATCATTTTCTCACATAAAAGATTAAATTGTATGTAACTTGTATAGCTGTATTGTCACAAATTTCTACTGGTAAACAACTTATTAGGAAAAAATATGACTTGTTTTTCTTCTCTTCATGAAATGTTTGCCATTACATGACAGTGTTTATGAATTTGTACATACTTGATGCGGTTCAGTGAACAGATTTTGTGATCAGTGCGTAGCCCTGTATTATTTGCCGACTAATGACAAGAGGTGTTCAGGCAATTAGCTGAAATTCACTGTTTGATTTTTATGGCAGGTCAGCTGTGTGCCCTGGTATTGTTACTTTTCCTCACTAGGCTCATTAAGTAACTAGCTTAATCTTTGTTTAGCTTGCATCTGTCTCCAGAGACAGCTAAGGGTTTCTCAGAAAGACAGCAAGATTCAGTTCTGCTGCCTCTCAGAGAAGGGGATGGGACCGAGGAACATCCAAGCTGCTCCAGCTGTGGGATGGGAAAAACTGGAGTTAAGAATGGGACCAGGCTAAAACACCAGTGAGAAAAACCTTGCAGAATTGCATTTGCTGTTCTAGCTTCTGGTAAGGGAGGTAACTAGTGTCTGTGTGAGGGAGAGAAAGGGCCACAAGTATTACTTCTTACAGCTGTAATTCCTGCACTTCAGATCTTGATCCTTCTCTTTCTCAACACCCAAGTAGTGTGAGATCCACAGCTGTGGAGACTGAACTGTGATGAGGAATGAGGCAAATGAAGAGGTGAAATCCTGGCACTGTAGCAAAAGTGAACCTAAAGAGCAGGGACAATGAGAACTCCTCTCTCCATGAAAATAAGGAAACACTTGGTACTGGGGACAAGGAATGTGCTCGTACAGACTCCTTGCTCTGGGATACACTAACCTTTTACCAAAGCTTGCAGTGAGGGTGCATAAATCAAGGCAGGAAGAAATGGCACGTGGAAGCATGTTTGTCATGGGAGCAGATGGGAAACAGGCTCAGGATGACTTATTGTACATAAATATATTGTTGGTTTCCTACTGTTGTTACAAGCAAATGGATGACATATCCCTTCCCCCTTTCAGCTAAATTGACTTTTTTTTCTGCACAGGCGTAATATTTGTGAAACTCCTATTTCCAAAGAGCACTTGAGGAAAGCATTAATTCACATGGGAATTTGGAAAGGTTCAGGGTTTACCCTGAGCAGAGAGGGTGCTGTGCTTGTGGCACCGCACAGCCTCACAGACTGTGGCTGGGTGGTGCGGGAAATCCACCTGTAGGGCCCTGGGTACTGGACCAAACCCCCTGGTGCAAGGTGATGTAAAATGTCGATGCTCTGTAAGACTAGGCTGCTGATTCAGTCATATTCAGAAAATTTGACCCATTTTGTGTTGGTATGGCACCCTCTGTGCCCGAGTCCCAACTTTATGCCAGATCAAATATTGCCTGTCCTCCCACAACAGGCATAAAGCCAGCAACAACACGTAATGGCAGCAGAAAGTCTGTAGCACAAGCATTAGCTGGTTGGTTGGAAAGGTAAGTGTATATTCTCTCTTGATCCACAATCAAATTAACTAGATGGTGATAGGGCAGGTGTCATGCAATTGTGACTTTTCTGGCTTTTCTTTTTCCCTCTTGGATTTAGTTTTCATCACAAAGTATGGTTGATGCCCCTATTAGCTGTATGAGATGGTTGAAGTGAACTTATTGGGGGGTTATACATGCAGTCATATTGAATATTACTCAAAATACCAGTGACAGGAAACATCCTTCGAGTTCATTGTATCAGGTGCACTGACATACATTTAGTAGTATGTAGTTGTATCACTATCAGTTAATAGAAATCAGACATTTGTATACCAAATAACTGTGCTTGGCCGTATTTCATCAAGTATTTCTTTATTTCCTTGCCTCTCAAGTTTCATTGGGATGCCTGAGTGACAGCAGGTCCAAACAGTGCGGCTTAACTGAAGGAGGTATTGCCTACGTTATCTAAACATAACCTTTTGGTAGCAACTCCCCAGCTGAAGAGCTAAGCTGGCGAAGATGCAGCTGTAAGAAATCTGCAAGCCGTAAATGCTAGGAGAGAGCAAAGATGCCAAAAAAGAACAGTCCATTTTGTAGTGAAGGCATGATGTTTGTGGACAGGATTTTCTGCTCTCTGACCAGCTGTGCTTCTCACCTTTTTTTTATCTACCTTTCTTTTTCAGTCTGTCTTCGATTTACACAAAAGGAGCAGAATTATCCCTAAAGAACACATTTGTTTTTCTAATTCCCAATATGAAACTAGGTTTCCACTTGACTTTCCACTGTGCTTTTATGCATTTAATTCCACTATGCAATTCAGTACTTTAGGTGTGTTTGAAATTATAAGATAATTCTCATCAATGAGTCTCTTTGCCTTGCTTCAGTCACAGCATGTGTATGATTTAAAAGTTGCACCACCCGCGTCGTCCAAAATTTTGCTATGCACAGATGCTCGGTAAATTGCATACCTCCATCTGTGGCAATATAATTAGCTGGAAGAAGGTTTGAATTTGGATGTAATGTATTGTATTCTGATTCAGTTTGAAACTGTTTTCATACCTCTGAAATATGGGGGTGGGGCTTCTGCCACTGAAAATAGTCTGCTCTTCAATTTAAAAGCTGTCTCAGTTTAAGATGAGAAAGAAATTGATCTCACTTTCAGTAGCAAGAACTGCAGTGCCCAGACCTCTTAAGCATCCAGTAATTCTTCAAAGACTTAATGCATTCATATACATATGTAATGCCTGTACTCTTTTTTCACATGGAATATGCATTTGAAAATGATACAAATACAGAAATATCCAATATATTTCTAGAAAGTAAATGGGTGGGTGTTTGCCATAATAACTATAAGTCTTAAGTTTTCAGTAACAATCTTTATGTGAACATTTCAAAGACTTCTAACAACCACTGAGCAATGAAATTTTGTTAAAAGTCTGCAGAATTGTTATTTTAGCAAGACGGGAGAAAAGGACTGTGGTTTGCCCAACCTCAGCAAAAGCAACAGAAAGAAAGTTCAGGCATCCTGTTCCACAATGTCATTTTAGCTACTCAAATGGCCAAAATAAAGGCTGAGGGAGCTTGAGTCTTTCTTACAGGCTGACAGAGTTGGGGTTGTTCAGCCTGGAGAAGAGAAGGCTTCGGGGAGACCTTAGAGCAGCCTTCCAGTACCTGAAGGGTTTACAGGAAAGCTGGAGAGGGACTTACAAGGGCATGGAGTGATAGGACGAGGGGAAACAAACTGAAAGAGGGTAGATTTAGCCTGGGTATTAGGAGGAAATTCTTTGCTATGAGGGTGGTGAGACACTGGCACAGGTTACCCAGGGAAGCTGCCCCCTCCCTGGCAGTGTTCAAGGCCAGGTTGGATAGGGCTTCAATCAACCTGGTGTAGTAGGAAGTGTCCCGTGGCAGGGAGGGTGGAACTAGATGATCTTTAACGTCCCTTCCAACCCAACCCATTCCATGATTCAGTGATAATAAAGTAGTGTTTTTCTAGACAGAATAGTCTTGACATTTTTACTTTTTTCTTTTTCCTATTCCCTAAACAAATAGATACATATTTTTAAAAATCCTGTAAATTTGTGCCCTTGCTGAAACCATACTGAAGGCATAATCAAAACTGGTGTTTGATTGTTGCAAAAAATGCACTTTGCTCTTAGAGCAACCTGCACATTCTAGTATCTACCTGTTCCCCATCAAAGCAGCATGCACCGTAGCTATCATCCAGGAAAACATTCTGGTCAGACTCTGCTCTTTATAATGTTTCTCACATTTGGTACTGTCTTAAGCACACAGTCAGTTTTTCTCCAACAGAACAGAGGGGTGAAAAATCAGTTCAGCTAACAAAAGATGAAACTTATTTTGGGGAAAAGTGCAGTATGCAGCCACCTGTGGTGCAAGTTCACAAGACTTCTGCCAAGAAAGATGAGAATAACAGCTCGTGTTATCTGTCATGATTCTTCAAAATTGAGTTTACTAGGCATAGAAAACTTAAAAATCTGAAATAGCAATCTGTGCGTCTGATCATAAAACTAAGCCCTTTTGGATGAAATGTTTTCCGAGTTCAGGACAATACTTAGAATGCTATTTTGAAACCAAGTAATGTCCCATCCAACAACTCAAACTGTAATACCTGTATCAAGTTCGTCCAAACCTCAGGGAGTCTGTTACTGAAGTCATTGGGGTGCCCCAGCTTCTGCTATGCGATGTTCCCACCAGTCTCTGTGCTGCACTGCTCAGCTTTCCTGCAGTGAAGCATCCTGAGTAAGCTTCATGAAGACACTTCTCTCTCTTTGTGCTCAAAGACGGGGATCACAGCCTGGCCTTAGGAGACTCCAGCCTGACAAGTTTCTTCACAGCCCAATCCACTATCTTCCTTGTAACCAATTCCTTGTCCTTCTCTCAGTTCCTGCGTTAATCCTCACTTTCCCTAGATTGCTGAGAAGCAAAAAAATAATTTCCGTGTAAAAAACAACAACAACAAAAGTTTATAAACTTTTTGGGTGAAAAATACCTCATATTTCTGTTTCCAGTTCCCATAACTAGGTAAAATGATTTCACATTTTCTGCTTCTTTTATCCTTGCCTCTTCTCAGTTTTTACTGTCTGCTCTCATATATACATAGAACAAGAGCTTAGTTCTTATGGGTAAAGGCATTTTCAAAATCTAAACAAACAGTCTAGAAACAGAATTCCCAGTGATAGGACAGGTACTGCATGTATGACATGTGCAGTACCTCAGAAGGACTCTTAATGCTGTACTGGACCCTTCATTGTTTTGTTTTGTGTTTGACAATATCACAGCTGCTACCTGCCTTTCAGTCATCTGTCACATTCGCTATCTAGTCACATTCTAATGGATGATTCAGTTCTTTTTAAACTTTAAAAATAATTCTGTTCAGACACATTTTGGCAATAGTCAATAAATTCACTTTATTGAAACATTCCTTTTGTAAAATCACAGAATAATTTACATTGGAAGGGACCTCTGAAAGCCACCAAATCATCTTTCTGCTCAAAGCCCTTAGCTTCAAAATTAGATGAGGTTGCTTAGGGCCTTGTCTGATGGTTACAGAGATATCCAAGAGTGGTGATTATACAACCTCTTCCATTTTTTGACTACACTAACTGCATCTTTTCCTTAACTAGAATTTTCTTTGCTGCAGCTCGTGTCCGTTGCCTCTTGTCCTGTCACTGAGTACCTCCAAGAAGAGTTTGACTCTGACTTCTTTGTACCTGCTTATTAGGTAGCTGAAGAAAGCAATTAGATCTCTTCTCCAGGTCAAACTAACCAGCTCCCTTGACTTCTCCTTGTAGGTCATGTTCTCCTGCCCTCAGCTAGGCAAACTCCATTTTATTAATGACCTTCTGCATTGAACAGTACGTAGCCATTCCAGGGGTTAATCCCTTTCTTTAACCCACTTGCCATGCTCTCAATAGTACAGCCCAGTAGGCAGTTATCCTTAAGCACTAAAAGGGCTCAAATTTGAGTCCTAAAAGCACCATTTAATTGTATTTTGTTCTTTCTGTTACCAGACGCTAAGAACGATGGTAGTAAGTTTTCATAGATTGATGAAATACAGGTGATGACAATGAGATGACAATGACAATTAGAGTTTTCTAGAGAACGATGTAGATTGCTATTTTTCATATGGTTCAAGTATGATTTTGCAGTAAGGTTACTGATAAGCCTGTAACACAGAGTGGAAATTTCCTATTTCAAACATTTAGATACTTGGCAAGATATCCAGAGCTTTTCTCTTGATATATAATATTACTGAGTTGCAGGCAGCATTCTGGTGCCTGTGTGTACTGGGCAAGTACACATTTTGATGTGAATGTCCCACCTGGTATTTTCAAAGCTATACCATTAAACCTAATTCACTATTTTATCTTGATACCACAAATTCTGTCTTCTTAATTATTCATCTGTATTATAATTGATCAACGCATTATTCTACCATGTCAACACAATGTATGTTCTGGTTGCTGTAAAATTCTAGCATCTGTTTTAATGTATATAACTTTTCCTAACAAAATCTTTCTGAAAGAAAATATATTTATGTTAAATACATAAGATCATGTTTTTCAGAAAGATTGGTAAAAAAGTTAAAACCAGCAATTTCTCATCACTTTTACACATTTGAAAAACTACATCTTTCTGTCATACTTTTTCATGCTCCAAACATTACATTTCATTAAATTCCCAAACAAATGATGTTATAATCTTCAGTGATGGGTGGGTGACTTAATCTGGCAACATCTAAACTTGAGTTTTGAAGCAGACTTGCTCAGCATTTTGGAGCTATTTGTGGTGAGATGCGTTAAAACAAAGTAGGCTTGCACATTACCTCATTTTAGGTGATCCTGTAGATTTAGAAACATGCATAAGCTAGAAGAGAGTTCATCACCATTGTGTGAAACAAGTAAATAAAAATGTAATTACATACCAGTTGAGTTGCATTTACATTTACGTTTCGATAGTGAAGGTCCTATCCTACCAAGTGTTGGGTGGAAAATTCTCCCATGTAGAAGTTCCTGCTTCTTATTTCCCAGTGAAGCAATAATAACCACTCAGGCAACTCCTAATCCAAAGGTACTCAGAAGCCTGCATACATGCATTCAGTCTAGCTATAAATTCTGCTACTGACTGCTCTCCTGAGTTTCACATGTGTTCCTAGAATTTTTCAGGTCAGCTTGCAGAGCCTGCACTAAAGCACATGCTGCCTCTGTTAGTGGTGCATGGACAGGTTGCACGAGGCTGTGCGGGTGACACTCACATCTCTGATTGCCACCCTGTAGACAGATCCTGGAGGAGTGTTGACATAGATGTAGAGTTCAAGGCATTCGTTTGTGAAGCTTTATCTGCCTGGAAGTGATAGTTGGGAAGTTGGACTGGACAGGTTTGGACTGAGGGCTTCATTTCGTTTCATTCATTATGTTCTTTTCCCTTTTCTCTTTTGTCATTACAAGTAGGAAACCAGAGAAAAATTGTGACAGGTCAATCCAGTTTTAGTGTGCTCTGACTGTGAACTGTTACAAATGAGAAATAGCATGCGGTCAGATCATACCACTCTACCTTCTCCACTCCTCTTCCCATGTCAGAGTGATGGGCAGAGGGAACAATGACATCCTTCATGCTACAGGACAAATGACAAAAATGCAAAAGAATCTAGTGGCCTTGTTTTTAAAAATACATTAAATTAATTAATTGTCTTTAAGTAATGTCTTAATGCCGTGCTGATTGGGGCATCTGGGTCTACTGTAACACAGAAAACGATATTCCCTATGTGTATAAATGACTATTACTTGTATCTCACCTTGGATGAGTTTGAGACAGACTCTTTCTGAGTACAAAGTGGTGCAGGTTGACTTCCATCATAAGGGGCTGAGCTGCTCTGTTGTGGTGCTGAGAACATTCCCTTTCTGAGTGCAAGAAGAATGTCAAAATTGCTCAGCGTTTTGCAGAATTGTACCTTAAAACTCTGTACCTCTAACAGATTGACAAGCAAAATAGTAGAAAAAGTGAGTGGGGAGTTGCCATGGTGATCACAACATTTGATAAGTGCAAATAACACTGCTTCATAAAGCAACTATGAACCAGAATACAAAGATGGCATTTATTGTGACCAAAAGTCCAAATTCCTAGAAGCCTTGCCTTATGGCTGTTGATATATTGCTAGTTGATTCAATTTGATATCTATCTTCACACTCAAAACAGGTTTCTTGTTTTGTTGTCCCCCAACGAATTGGCAGGGACTATAACAGAGAGAGAACTGAAATCCAAAAACTGGAGATGGTAACCAAGCAGATACCTGTCAGCATGTGGCTTCCTCTCCGCTGCATGGTTATAGGTACTGGATTCCTCTTCTACAGCATTGGAAGTGTTCAGGAATAGGTTCCTTGGCTAAGCCAGCATGCCACAGAGAGTCAGGGAGAACCAAGGTGACAAGTCATCCATTTGTCTCCTCGTTTTACTCCCCATCCTCTAAATTTGGCTAGATTCAGAAGCAGAGAGCTAAGAAAAGGCAGAGTCCTCACTCTTCAACAGAACAGATTTAAGCTTTTTTGTCTGTCACTATAGAGAGGCTGTTCAGTCACCTTTAAGATAATTTTCTCCTAAATATGTAGCTAGTGCAACTCCTAAATCTGTAGCTATAATTTTGCTAGACATCAGACTCCAACTAACTCTCAAAACAAGATTTAATTTGTTTGATCTCAAATTAGCTGCTATTCTGTTTATAATAACTAATTAAAGTTTCCTGCTGATTCTGCTCATAAATCTTAAAAAGACTCTAGTAATAAGCAGAGAGACTCACAGCTATGTATGGTCTGAGAGAATGAAGTGCCTTATCAGAGCATCAGCTAAAGACAACATAATGATGCATAGGAAATTTGGGAAAATGGGAGATTATGCAAACTCATAGAATCTTATTTTGGATAATCCCTATAATATACAATTACAACATTAAATTGATGTCTATGTGGTTATCAACAGAGAGATTCTCGTAGTCTAATTTCCCTTAAGAGCTGGTCTTTTTTCGGCAGAGACATTAGCAGTTATCTTCTCAGACACAAGGAGATGTTGTCAAGTGTGCTTGTGGGACAGTGTGTTGTATTTCCCATCACCTAACATGGTCATTAAGCCCAACTAAACAGGACTGACACAGAATTGGATTGACAGTCTGGATTGTTGCCAGTCTTTTTTATTTTTTTGCCCCCATTCATCCCAAGCACAGAGATTGTAATTGCTGACTGATTCTTTGAAAGGCACTGAATCATCACTGTCTATCCCATTTCTCAATCTTATTTTTGTATCACTAACAAGTCCTTTTGAAGTATCCCTGCTACTGGTGCTCTTTGTCTCAGTGAGTTTGTGTTTTGTTTGTTTACTGCAATTAGATGGTTATTATGGGTTATGAATAAAGTCTAGGAAAAAAAAGGATAAAATTACTTAGTTTTTATAGATCAGAAAGTGCACATTGTTCTTTATGTCTGTGTATGATTCAGTCAAGAAGGTAGAAGCATCTGTTATGTTTCTGTATCAGCTTAAACTAGTTTACAGAAGACAGGAAAGTCTAGCTGTGAGGATTTAGCAAACTAAAATTGTTTGTCAACTCAATTACTTAAAAAAGACATTGCCTCTAACCATAAGAAAATGAGGAAATGGTAAAAACTTTAATGAGGGTATAACTGATTGAATTACTTCTTTCTTTGAATACTTTCTTTGGTTTCAAATTTAGTTAGCCCTTGTTTTGAATGAGACACAGGCTAAGCAGTGACACTTGTGCATGCTATGAGGAAAAAAGTAATTTAGGGGTGATTTGAGATTAAAGGCATTTGGATGTCCTGTGAAATCATGGAGTTTGTCTCAGACTGGCATTGTGGTAGAAGTAATTGTAGCAAAGCTCAGTGTGCTTCTTTGTAGGAGGGGGAAATGAAGCAATACTAAGTCCCAAAGAAAATACACAAGCAGGAACAATATTTGAAAAGAAGGGAATAATCTGAATGTTAAGTCATGATGTGACAAAGCAGATAGATGAGTGAAAGGGAGAGGGGAAAAGGCATATGGGGGAGGCAGCTCTTCCTCAAGCGAATGTCAGAGGCGCAGGTCCTGAACCTCTCTGTGTATCTCTACCAGACAAACAAATCCTGCATGGGTCATAGAATCATAGAATCATTATAGTTGGAAGGGACCTCCAGGGTCAGCAAGTCCAACCTTTATCCCATCATATTCCTAACCATTAGACCATTAGACCATGTCCTCAAGTGCCTCATCAACCCATTTTTTGAACACCTCCAGGGAGGGTGACTCCACCACCTCCCTGGGCAGCCCATTCCAGTGCCCAACCACCCTCTCAGTAAAGAACTTCTTCCTAATATCCAACCTAAACTTCCCCTGACATAACTTGAGGCCATTTCCTCTCGTCCTGGCATTAGCAATTCGGGAGAAGAGACCAACACCAGCCTCACTACAACCTCCTTTTAGGTAGTTGTAGAGGGCAATAAGGTCTCCTCTCAGCCTCCTCTTCTCCAGGCTAAATAACCCCAGTTCCCTCAGTTGGTCTCCATAAGGCTTGTTTTCAAGACCTCTCACCAGCTTCGTTGCCCTTCTCTGGACTCGCTCCAGCACCTCAATGTCCTTCCCATCCTGCAGTGCCCAGAACTGGACGCAGCACTCAAGGTGTGGTCTCACGAGTGCCGGGTACAGGGGCACCATCACCTCCCTACTCCTGCTGGTCACACCGTGTCTGATACAGGCCAGGATGCTGTTGGCCTTCTTGGCCACCTGGGCACACTGCTGGCTCATGTTCAGCTGGCTGTCAACCAACACCCCCAGGTCCTTTTCTGCCAGGCAGCTTTCCAGCCACTCTTCCCCAAGCCTGGAGCGCTGCATGGGGTTGTTGTGGCCGAAGTGCAGGACCCGGCACTTACCCTTGTTAAACCTCATGCAATTGGCCTCAGCCCATGGCTCCAGCCTGTCCAAATCCCACTGCAGAGCCTCCCTACCCTCAGGCAGATCGACACTCCCACTCAATTTCGTGTCATCTGCAAATTTACTGAGGGTCCTGGCCCTTCCCTCCCTGGCAAGTAACCTGAATTCTTTGCTTAAAAACTCCTTCCTATGAGCTGATGGGAAGCAAAGAGAAGGAGCAGGCAGAGGCCAGCTGAGGGCTGGTCCTGCATCACCGGCAGAGGCTATAATGGGCTGTTATAATCACTGTAATTGATTTCTGACTTCCTGTTTATTTTCGTCATTAATGGTAATTTTCCTCTTTCCTTTCTCTCCACTAAGCTTACCTAGAGTCTGGTACCTTCCAACAAAACCCTTAAATGAATCAGTTATAGGATGTTCAGTCTTAATGGGGAAATACGATGATTAAAGAGAAACCACAGACGATGGGAGTCCTCCCTCCCACTTTACACTGTGCCAATACATGGCACTGCAAGTCATCCTTTATTGTTCACCTACGTTCATATTTTGTCATTTCATGAAATTAATCCTTTCATGATTGCTAATTGCTATGTTTCTGATTAATTTCCCTTCCTGGAAGAAAACCAGTCCCCAGAAACCCAATGATTGTTTTCAAATTTGCAAAATTGTTATGCATTGCAAAAACAAGATTGCCTTTTCCTTAGAAACACTCTGGATTATAACAACCATGTAGTTACTAGATCCTTCTGGGAAATAAGTTTTCCTCCACATGCTGCTGAGATAAAAAAAAATAGAAAGAAAAGCAAATGAAAAACCACTAACTATGACTGAAGATCAAAACATTGAAAAATCATAATAAAGAAGATATTTCTCAAGTAAAACAGATTGGAATTTTTAAGGAATTTTTAATGAGACTATCCTAATTATCCTGAAACTGAGACTTTTTATGAAAATGTACTGCTTTCAACTTGAATACTTCCAGAAGTTTCCCTGTTATACGAAGGAATACCAAGAATGGCAGGAAGAAAGGAACTCAGACCATAATATTAACCTCACCTAATTTTAGCTATATAAAATATAGGTAACTTAATTATTTAATTTTGTTTTGCAGACAACAGAGAGAAAAGCACCTACAGAATGCTTTTCTACTGATTCTGAAACATATCCAAGGTTTATTTGATGAATTGTTCTAGCAATGTCAGAACAACTAGTTTAGGGCTGAGTGATGCCGTAGCAGAACCAGGCCAAGGAGCAAATCCAACAGAAAACTAAACTTATTTAGAAAAATAAAATAATATTTAAAAAAAACCACAACAGAAGTAATTGTTAGCTTGTTTTCAGTGGATAATATCTTGGAGCTAGCCTCATACAGTGGAGGAGCAGCGCTAGTGTACCTTGGGGTGTGAGAACGTGCCAGGACAGAGGCCAAGATCACACTGGCTGCAGTGGCCACCCCAAAGCAACTGGCTAGCAGCAAACTCGGATGCAAAAGCTGTGCAGGAGCATTAGCAGAGCGCTGTGGACAAGCAAATAATCCTTCCTCTTTGAAGTACTAATAGATGCCTAGGTGCAGTAGGACTATTAGTAGCTGTTACTTCAGAGCTGGTTCCCATCCGGCTGGCTCATAGAGCTTCAGAGCACGTAGGAGTCTGCAAAAGGGAAAACAGCTCAGTGGTCAGAGTCTGGTGAGAGATGCCTGAAATGATTTGTCTCTCTTGCTCCCAAAGGTCTTGATTTGTGTGTGTATATCTTCTAGGAAGATCTTAGGACTTGCAAAATTTTGACACCTAGCTTTTCTTCCTGCTTTCTCTCTGCCTGTGATAAAAATAGGTCCAAATACTGTCTTTGTCTTTCCTCTTCACAGTGACTTTGCAAGCAGTACTCTCAGAGTAGAAAGCTCTGTGTCTGCGATGCTCTATACCACTGGAAAGCCACTGCTATGATTTTTCTGCTTTGGTTGTGACTCTTAGCAGTTTCCAAGTTAGCAGCTATGGAAATCAGGCTATGGTGGTAGAAGACATCAATAGGTTAATTGTTTTTGCAGGCTCAAACTATGCCATGAGTGTGCATGATGCTTTATAGACCTATGAAACACAGGTGTTGGCTGAACCCACCAATAACAAATACATGGGGAAGAAGGGCAGTGACTGGAAGGGTTGGGATAGAGAAGCACAGCTATAGTGCTGTATAAGATTGTGCTTTTCCCTTTTTAAAATGCATTGAAATAAATTGAATAAAAAGATGTTTTCTAGATAAGCCCTGTCCTAAGGAACAGATATCCTGTCCAGACAGATGAAGAGGATGGGAAAGGTCAGCATAGTTTGTTATCTGTCCAGTCATGGGTTGTGATGCAACTTCTGCATGTGAAAGGTCATTTAAAGACAGGACTTTTACATGAGTTTCCCAGTGGGATGAGTTCATTCTGACTGAAGCCGTAGGAGCCCAAGAGATGATATTTCTCTTGATCAGGAATGTTTCAGTGTGATGGGCTGTTGTGCTAAATCTCCACTAGAAAAACTTCTGGCTATGTTAGTGGCTGTGCTGGCACAGGAAGGTGTTGCATGGGTCTGCTCTCTTGGAGAGATGCCAACGTCTGCTTACAAGGAATGAGGAGGGAAACCCATCTTATGACTATTTTCTTATATTAAAACAGATGTTTGGCTGTAGTAGGAAATCAGTTCCAGTTATACCACAGTGTAGTCTTAATTAACTCCTGTAGTCTTAATACTTGAGCTTTATTTCAGAATCTTCCTGCTGTTGTTTTTGGCTCCGAGGGGCTTTCTTCTTCCTAAGATCCCTGGGATCTTGGCTGTAATTTGTAATTTCCAGTGGGGAATGGATTTAGATGAGGGACCTGCGGAGTACAGTGGTATGCCCTGTATTAAAAATTCTGCTGAGGGCAATGCTTTGTAAGTGGCAAAGCAATTATTGATTTCCATGGGATTTATGATAATAACATTAATCAGGATTAATTATTTGGGTATCTGTGTGGCATTCATTTTTTCCCAGCTTTTTTTTCTGCCCTACGGGGGCTGTTTATTTTACGTACAGGTCAGTGAGCTTTTACTGCAATCACAGCAAACACACAAGTGTAAATTATTGATATAAAACTACAGGGGAAAAAAAATCCCTTGTTAGGTTGGATAGATAGAAGGTAATAGATAAATATATAGTTTAGAAGCACCCTAAGGCAATTTATTCTGACCAGTTTCAGATACTTGTCCAGGAGAAACTTTCATAGTGGAGTATCTTTATGGAATTAAAGGCTGCGAACATATTCCTTTCTAGTTTCAGCTCTTTTTGGAAAGATCATCAGGTAATGCTTTCAATAAGGCTATGGGAATTATCATTTACCAAGACTGAATTATTTATTACTATTTTAAATGCTATCCCAGGTTTTAGAAAGGAAATGCTAACAATACCTTGGAATGTACAGTTAAAAATAAATCAGGTAGAAAAACATCTCCAATGTACACATATGTACTGACAAAGTTTTGCTGCTGAGATCTGGTTCCTGACCTTTAAAAACACAGAAATTAATGAGAAAGAACACATGCTCCATGGGAATAAAGCTTCTCATGTCACTGTAGGAAATCAAAAGGTTCACTGCAATGTGAGAAACTACCATCATTCCTTGCTGTGACTTTCTTTCCTTACTGATGTTCGTAGCTATGGCTCCCTCATTTTGTGTCATATTGTTTAATATGGGGTTTGGGTGTCTTTTCAGGACAGTTGACTTCTAGAAACTGAAGAGCACGTGGTTAGTGTTTGTAAATTGACAGAGCCTGTGACTTCAAATGGTTAGTTGCCTGGAAAATTTGAGCAGCTAACATAGCTGTTTAAGGACTGTATAATTCTTTTCTTTCCTTCCCCCTTACTTCCATGTATAAAATAAAAATTGAATCACCTCTATGCATTTCTTAAACTGTAGAGAATCTTTTTATTTGCATTTCACATAGTTTAATGATAACACACAGTGTAAGGAATTATTCAGATTCTTTGCTTTATATATGTATTTAAACAATTATGCGTTTTTTATAGATTTTCAAATCTATCAACATGTGATATTATTTGAATCTACACAATCAAGTTCTGTGATTCAGACAACATATATTCTAGAGTGAACATAAAATTATAGTAGAAATGTAGTGTAACTTAAGGTTTCATTTAGCACTTATTTAGCAAATTGTAATCTAAAATAAAAGTTCTGCCAGAGAAATAAAAAAATAATTCCAGCTTTAGTCTGTAGATTACAGTCTAAGAACAGGGCTCCTTTTTTTTAAAAAAATGAATTGATAAAATCTAATTTAATCTAGACAGTTCTACTGGTATAACTGTTTCCATCAAATTACAAAAAAACAACAAAACCCGCAACAATTAAAATGTATGTTATTGCTGTGCATTTTGTAGGCATTTTTCTAGCATTTCCTTTATGATCTAAGGAATAAATCAAAACTATGTAACCCACCCTTATAGTAGTACAAATAGATCACCCAATATTCTATCTCTGGATGTTTTCTTTATTGTAACAAAGAATAAAGCATTATTTCTGCATGTTCATTAATCTTGTATCATATTAGGGCAGAGTCCTGTATGTTTTAGTTTGGAAGCCCTCTTGGAGATTTTGCATAATGCAGTCTTTGGCTTCCCCCACTTGCTTTTCATGCATTGTGAATTCCTCCTTGGGCTTCAGGTACACTTGCTACTAGGGCTTGACCTGACCCAACATCTGCAGCACAACAGGGCAGGACAACTGAGGCTCGTCTGCTCTCCAGCCTGAATCCCATCTCCCCACTCTGCCAGCAGGCAAGACCTGCCTTGCATCTCTTCTCTCCTGCTCTGGAGGAGACAGCACTACCTCAGAGGAGTGAGCTGGGGACTCCATCTCACCAGCATCCCTGAGCACCACATAGACTTCTCAGTCTCCTGCAGGTATTGCAGTTCCGAGGGTATCTTCTCGTCTCCTACCATCAGCCCTCACCAGGTCATGGTGCTTCATCTGTGTTCCAGGATTGTTCACTTTCCTCTTCAATTCTCACTTCATCCCTCATTATCCCTTGAAAAGCCCCATGTACCTACACTTCTCTGCCCATTAATTAACTCTCTGCACAAGAGATACCAAGATAATTGATACTTGTTTTGCGTGTTATATTCTTTCCACAGCCTATGCCCTTTTTATCTATTTACCTATAAGGAGGAGGCAGCTATTCCTTAGGTATATAATTCATAGCACAGCAGGTCTCTGCTTTTAGTCAGACTAGAGCTATTAGCTGTTAGTAATGTGGTTATTGATGATAACAGTGTTTTAGAGGTTCTTTTTTCCTTATTACTGCCACTCAAGTAGAGGGCGATACTCTTTATCTTTCAGAGTCTAAAGGGATACATACCCAGGGTATATCAGTAACTCTTCATTATCCATCTGTATTACCAACTGTCTGGACTAAGAGACTGAATTCTAGAAATGATCTTTCTTATAAATGGTTTCTGAATTGTTTTTTGAAATTGTTGCAAGAAGATAAAAAATAATAGTAATTTTTTTCCCTTATTTTGGGGGGTATTTTTGTTTGTTTGTTTGGTTTTTGGTGTTGCCTCTGTTATAATTTTTGCACATCATCTTAGTTTAGAGCCAATTTCATAAAACTGATGTTCTACAATTTTGTTGGTACTCGGGTAGCTGTATGTGCTGAAAGCTCACTATACTTTTGTTTTGTTCTGTTACAATTAGCTCTTTTCTGCCCAATTAGTCACTGGATTATGTTTACCTTTTCTGTTATGCTTTTTTGAATTTAATCACCTTATTAACATCTGGCTAATATCTTACAAATTCAACAGCCTCTCATATGCAGTAGTATTAAGTACTTTCCCCTTTTCATTAAACATTTCTCTCCCTCCCTGCTCTTCACTTCTCCTACTCATTTCAGCAAAATGGTTCCTATGGCAACACATTTTTCATATACACTTTAGGTTGTACTTCAGCATAAAAAACATTGTATCAGACTCTCTTCTGTTTAATGATGGCTTAGGCACCCCCATCCTCCCCATCTGATACTGCCTGATTCACTCTGGAGTTTGGATCAAACCCATTTGTTTTGGGGGAATGTGGAATTTCTAGCATGTAGATGTATTTTTCCATTATAAACCTGGTTTTGCAGAATAGAATAGAATAGAATTATTTCAGATGGAAGGTACCTACAAGGATCATCTAGTCCAACTGCCTGACCACTTCAGTGCTGACCAAAAGTTAAAGCATGTTGTTAAGGGCATTGTCCAAATGCCTCTTAAACACTGACTGACAAGCTTGGGGCATTGACCACCTCTCTAGAATCATAGAATCATTATGGTTGGAAGGGATCTCCAGGGTCATCAAGTCTAACCTTTATCCCATCATATTCCTAACCATTAGACCATTAGACCATGGCCTCAAGTGCCTCTAGGAAGCCTGTTCCAGTGTTTGACCACCCTCTCAGTAAAGAAACACTTCCTAGTGTCCAGTCTGAAACCTGATGCAGCTTTGAACCATTCCCATGCATCCTATTACTGAAATATTTAACAGGCATGATCTTTCCACATTCATCTTCAGCAGTCTGGGTGGGCTGCTGGGATTTATAATAAATCTTCAAAACTACTGTACCTGTTACGAAAGGATGTTGCAGAAAATAGTGTCTTCCAGAGGCCACCAGGCACTTGCAGGTCAGGACTGGTTTGTGGCTGCAGGATCCTGGTGCAGGCTCTCTGGGCTTCTGCCAAGTAAGATGGTCACTGCTACTCCACATACAGGTACAAATTGTGCTCACAAAATAACAATCGTCTCCTTCAGTCAGCCCTCACAGTCCATCATCAAGTCTATCACAAACAAAATCAGCAACATGTTCCTGTTTGCAGCTTTTGGATTGTAATGCCACAGTCTGTTACAAACCCATCAGATGTTTCAGTGCTGGGCTGCTTTGTGAGTGTTTGGACACGTTGCTCTCCAATGTGATGTTTTTCTTCGGCTGAAATAATCTTTAAATATTTGCAGAATAATATTTGACAGTGTCCACTCGGCTGAACATGGAAAGGTGGGATAAAATATATCCCATTATTCATAGAGATGTATGTGTGTGCACACACATTGAATCTATAGAAAATAATTTTTTTGGAAACAACTCATTTTTTCCAAAGCTGTTTGCTGTTGTTATTTATTTGTATTATCCCAATGACCCTTAATTACATGTTCCTTTTCTGCTACATGGTTTTTAGAAATATAGAACCTACATGTCAGCCCTGCCCAAAGTAGTTATATTTTATGTACAGGATGTGATTAGAGATGTTTGCAGACAGGCAGAAGACAGAGTACAAGGAAAACAGTAAGACACTAATGATCAGTAAGATGGACTGCAGCCTAATAATACTGCCAAATTAAACACTGTTACGGGTTTGTATGTCTCACGGAAAAGCTGATCAAAGCAAAGACCTAGGAAAATTAATTTTGGATAGATTTCAGTGAAACAAGATTTCATTTGCCAGTGACAGAGAAAAAGAAATGGCAGTAATTGAAATGTGATATGAAAGTTTGAGCAGAAGATTTAGCCATGTGGAATAGAATTTACTCTGCTGAGCATTAATAATCCTGCATAGAACAGGAAAAATCATTTTAATTGTATGTAGTTAGAATTTAATTTTAATTGTATGTAGTTAGAAGTCTTTGGCTAAAATTTTCAAAAGCGTGCATGAGACCATAGCATCCATGGGACTTCAAAGCCCTGGGACGGTTGGTGAAAGAGTCTGGGGCGCAAGTTACCTTCTCTTCCCTCCTTCCACTTGTAGGTGATGACATGGGGTGGGATAGGATCCAGTCCATAAACACCTGGCCCCGAAGCTGGTGCTGCAGGCAGGGCTTTGGGTTCTGTGATCATAGCTGGTTTTATAAGACACCAGGTCTGATGGTAAAACGTGGGGAAGGCCGAACTACCAGAGGGAAAAGGGTTCTGGGGCAAGAGTTATCAACACTCATTCATAGGGCTTTAAACTGGATTTGAAGGGGAGGGAGTTGTAGCTGGGTTTGCACTGTTGGGGCAGTGTTTTAGCACTAACGAAGACCAGAAGGCTCCCACCCCCCTAGGGTGCAGTCAGCGAGCTCAGCTGGTTCCCTGCAATGCCTGTGCACCAATGCACAGTGTGGGGAATGAACAGGAGGGGTTAGAGATGTGTGTG
>VZRW01003661.1:234997-283007 GCA_013398125.1 Aegotheles bennettii | reverse complement strand
GGTCTATGATTCTGTGGTATGGCACAGTCAGTAGTGTTAATTCAAACACTTCACAAAATGCTATTACACTTGAGTTTTTTAAATTGGTCATCTTTCCAAAGTCAGTAATGAGGCTTTTTTTGAGGAGACATATTTTAAATAAAAACGTGTGAATGGTATTATGTTCTCATCTTTTTGTTGTTGTTGTTGTTGTTGCTGTTACTTTCATTTCATAAATATTAGGCTGACTACTCTGTGCTTACCCAGGCATCTTTTCTGTCCATCTGGATCACGATTCTTTCAGCCTGCTGGATTTTCTTCAGCAGCCTAAGGTGCACTAAGGAGGAAAATCTATAAACCAGATGTAGCCTCATCTGTCACTTCAAGAACTCTTAGACATTAATTAATCATGCCTATTTATTATTTATATATTTATGTTTAGTTTTTTACTTTGTTTTTTAATAAGCACTATACTAATTACAGACAGGTATTTCATCCCTTCCATGTAAAAAAAGTACATCATCCAATTTCTTTCCAAAACCTGAACAGAAGTATTTAGTGAACAGTTCTGTGTTCTGCATCTCTGTTAAGAATTTTACTATCTTCACCTAATGATGGATCTATACCATTGCTCAGAGTTTTTTCATTCAAATAGGCTGACACAGTCCTTTTTATTGTTCTTAGTCCTGCCACCTATATTTCTTTAGCATTTTTAGAACCTAGTGTAATTTTCTATACTTGATACTTTTTGATTTCCATCAGATGATGTGTTGGGGTTTTTTTATATCTAATTCCTTTATTTCACCATGGGACCAGGAAGAACTTTTGAGCCTCTCCTGCCCTTTCTAGAGCCCCATCTGTTGCTACTAAAGGTTGGTCATTATGAGCTGCGATGGAAGAGCAGTGAGTTGGAGGATTCATTTGCACAGCCTGGCATGTTGCTATCTGAAGGCAACTGGCCAACTTTTCATACATGTACACAAAAACTGTAAGTGTAGATGATGGGCTCAAACTCTGTGACTGCAACCCCAGGGCTAACAGGGAGTCCCTGATGACAGTTGCTTGCACCTAGAGCATCAAAAGTACCTTTTTTGGTGGTGTTTATTGATCTTGTGAAGGTGCGTGGCAGTTTTCTGTTTACTTCCTCTGGAGTCAAGTTCTGCTGCAGTTTTTGCTTGAATGGTTATATGGAAAAAAACTCCTAACAAACCATATGTAAGGAGAGAGGCAAAATCATCTTCACAGCTGAACCCAGTGAATCTTGACAACAGACTCCAGTTCCTCTGTTCTGGGATGTCTGAGTAGCAAATTCCACCCAGAGGCTTGCAAGTACAAATGTGTGGCTGACAAAAATTGTGTTTTTTACTTTAAAACAGAAGGTAACTGAATTTTCACCAGTTTTGAGGGAATACAATAATGATAGTTTGTTATCTTTTAAGCATTCTCTCAGTAACCAAACCATCATTTTCTCTTTGTTGGCAAGGTGTGCTGGCTGACCAGTAAGTACCAGGGTTAAAGCAAAGGAGAGGGCAAGACTACATAGCCAGATATTTGGTTGGAGGAGGGAACAAGATTGCCACTTTAGGTGACAGGCGACTGTTGGATCAAGTCAGTAAGGTTTTGCAACGCAAGAAGCAGTTTCCAACAGTGGGGTCTGCTTCTGAGCATCCCTGTTGAAAAGTCACCCACAAAAGGTTAGGAAACTGATTTATCCTCTGCAGAACAAGCAAAGGCATGATGATCTCTTGCCCCCTCAGTGCACTTCTACAGAGCACGCCTTCTGCTCATTTTGATTTCCCTCGATAAATGTGAAAAAAAGAAGTCCTTTTAAATAATGTCAATTTAATTTGAACAATTTCCTTCTCTTTAAAGCTGGACATAGAATAAGTTAGAGACATAAAATTAGTTTCAGATTAAACATACTTCAACACAGACTGAAATGGGAAAAATAATGAAGGACACCTTTTCACGAGTCTGTAAAAGACAAGCTTATTCTTATATCCATATGGAGTACACCTGTACATAAATGGAAGAGATATGTCAAGCCTTCTCATACAGTCTCAAAAACCACATCCCTCAAGCTGCAAGCTTTTCTATTCAATTAATTTTCAAAGGGATGAGGCACATAAATAGTTTCAGATCTTTAAGAATTTGGACTCATTGAAACAAGTGAAGTACTGCATTTAAACAGTAATTCTAAAATGGAGATTTTTATTTACACAAAAAAGACCTGTGAAGTTTGGCAACACATAAGAAAAATGTAAAGGCAAGTGAAAAGTGAAGGAAGGGTTAGAGTTGATGATATTGTCCTGTTTTCTCTTTGGGGACAATGGAACGAAGCTGTGTCAGGGGAAGTTGAGATTGGGCATTAGGAAAAGGTTCACTGAGAGGGTGATCTGTCACTGGAACAAGACCTGTCACCTTGATACAGATCCAAAATTAGAACTTTCTGAAAACAAAATCATAGAGAATCAGTTTTTTATGGTTTAATTCTGACATTAAAAAAAGGCCTAAAATTGGTCCTGGATGTGACAGAAAATATTTGGGTTTTTACTTGGTTAGTCACCATTATCTTCAGTTTCTTTAGGACTGGGCCAGATGAAGCCCCTGGGGTGAGATGGAGGGAGTTCCTGCACAATGGAGAATTGAAGGTGCTAAAAGCTAGCAAAAACTTCAGGGTCCGACGGGCAAAAGATCACAGAAAGAAGATGGGAACCTGCAGCTCATGTTCGGGCTGCAGGAGTTTTAGAGAGGAGTGGGATGGAGAGAACAGGAGTGCTGGTGTGGGGTCTGCAGCTTCTCAGAAAGTCCTGATCTAGAAGCAGCAATGGCTTGAAGTGTGGGGCCTCTCCTCCCATAGGGCCATGAAGGGCCAGAGGAGGGCTGTGTATGCTCTATTCAATTTAAAATAGTCACTTTTGTACCATATATGTCAGTATACAAAGTTTGGCAATATCCCCAAACCGGAATGTGATTGCCTTTGCTGTTAAATTGTTAGCAGGATCCTTGGCACGTTTTGGCCCAGGCCACTACTGCATGGCCTGAGCGCAGTCTGGGAGCCAGCCCCAGTGCAGGACCAGCGCCAGGGCCAGGTTAAATTTTGGGACAGTAGGAGAGTTTGGTGGCACAGACATAAGCTGTTCTAAGCCAGCTGCCTCAGAGCCTGGGAGTCATCTTGGAAACATCTGAGTTACTGATTATAAATATAGCCTTTGAGATTTCCCTAATTAAAAACTTCAGGGTTCTAATAAAAACTCCATCTTCTGAGTCCAAAAGTCTTTCAGATCCACCTCACAGCTCTAGGTAGCCCAGGGTTCTGTGGCACTGGGTTAAGCCATCCCTGGCAGTATCTGCAGCTTTCAAAAGACACGTGTGAGTGTGAAAGCAGAGCTGACTGGAAGCCAAAGGCTATCCCTACATCATTAGAGCTTCAAGATGTGCAGAATGTGAACATGTGGTATAAGGATTTTTTTTATTTTTGTTTTTAAAGTACATTTTTCCCCTGCAGTCGGAATATCAGAGGACCAGGAACAAACGCTCAGTTTGAGATCTCCAGGTGCCGTGCAACCTGTTGGCACCGTACAGTCTTTGCATCTCTTGAACTGGCAACCTGCCAGGAACTTGAGGGTCACCCCTAATTTGCCTATTTATTGTTGATTGAACACAGCACAATGTGCAAATTTGCATAAATCTACATAGCTTTTTAATTTTTAATTCATGCGTATCTTTTTTACAATTTTAAATATATGCTGTCAATCACTTTCATGAACTATGGGGAGATAAAACCAGGTGAACGAAGCGAAAGGAGCAAATAGCACTTTTTGACCTAAGATCCACCTTTCTTCCCAGTGCTGATGTGCTTTTAAAATTAGGAAATGAGCCACATTCTCTAATTGTTCCCATGCTGCTACTTAGCATAGACCTTCCATGAATACCTCTATAGCTGCTCATGCAGGTACAAGACCATTTAACTGCTGGGAATTTCTCTTCTCAGAGTTACAGCACGCTCTGATCAGCAGCACTGTTTGGGGTGTCTCTCCTGAACTGCAGTATCCCTCTGCCAGGCTAGAGGAGATTGGGATGGAAAAAAAAAGATGCGAAACAGAAAGATAAAATATTGGGGAAGATTCTGCTCACAAACTGCCCATCAAATATTTTACCCCTCCACAAGGTTTCATAGTCATAAAATATTTTAAACACCACAATTTCTTATTTTAAATGTGTCTAAGCTTGTTTTTGAAGTAAATAAGCTTTACGCTCAAAGGAAAGGAAAATCTTGTTTCTGTCCTCAGTTGCCAGAAGGGAGGGTATAGAGAAGGGACAGTCTTCTCATGGATTCACAGCAATGGAGTGGGAGGCAATGGAAACAAATTACAACAAAGGAAATTTCAGTTCATTTTGAAGAACAAAATCTTCACTGTGACAGCAGTCAAATGGTGGCAGAAGTTGCTCAGAGAGGCTGTGCAATGTCAGTCCATGGGTATGTTCAGAACTCCAACTGGACAAGGCCCTGAGCAAGTGGATCTGCTTTGAGCATGGAGCTGGATGAGATGAGCTCTGGGAGGTCCCTTCCCACCTGAATTATTTTTTGATTCTGTGAGAGTCAAGTAGATCTATGAGAATTGGAATAGATCTTTTACAGGACACATTTCCATTTCAACCAGATAAATATAACTGATACTTTAACAGTGCTTATTACAGTGTAGTTCACAGTCAAAGTCAGTAGCTGTTTAAGTAATGCTTGGGTATTGTGCTGAAATTAGTTTAAGAGAGTTCAATTACCTGTCTTTTGAAGCACATTTCATGTGGATAATATGTAAAAGGGTGACATAGGATTTTTTTTCTCAGAGGACACTATTAAGTAATCATATCTTAATGAAGGCACCAGGAAATTATTGGTCAAAACCTGGCTTATTTTGCATGAGGTGTATTAATATGTTTACTGTGTAGCAGAGCTCAGGATCTATCAATTCAGTGAAAACTGAGTGTTAATTATTGCACGTGTATAACGTAGTGTGTCTTCTTTTAAGTCTACAGAAAGTACAGGTGAAGAGTGCAAATATTCCTCTGCATGGAAATTATCGTTCAGGATAGCTAGATAAGTATTTAGAAACCTTAAGGTAGAAAACTGCTCTAGCAAAACCGTTGTTGAATTATTGGTTCGTATCTTTTACCCTATAGAGCCTGGTAATAAAGTTCTCCAGAAAATGGTTAAATCAAAGTTCTCCTGGGAAAGATGGATGAGACTTTCATCTAAAAATATGTTTTTAAAGGCAGATACACGGTATGTCTTGTTCTGAACTGAGGATCCCTGAAAAGCTGGTTATTACTGGGGACTGAAGATAGTTACAGCTGGTTTTGGTTCGAGAGCTACTTCGAGCAGCAGAGCAACCAGATAATCACCATGTTTTCTGTAATAAGAGTTCATTTTAATGCTACTGGCAAAGGAGACCATGAAGTGAGGGGCAGGGGGGCTGGAAAACTTGCAAGAAATATGTTAAGAGAGATTGCCTGTTAATTCTGTTCCTTTCTGGTATATGTGGTATCTGGGGTTGGTTTGTGTTTGCCAAGGTGGTTAGGTTTTGTGTAGATACCATGACTAAAATAGGTGAAGCACCATGCTGAGTCTTCCTCTTCCCATTCTAAAGCCCCAAATGCTGCTCTCAGCTGAGAAGTTATGGATAAGATATTTATTTGGGTTTTCTCTCTTATCTTAGCATTTTTATACCAAACCAGTAAAATGATAACAAAATGAGCAAAAGTGAAATTATGAAAGATCAGCTACAGGACTTTACTTGTCACATACTCCATAAACAAAATATTTATTGTTCTTGCAAAGGATACGTGTCAGGTAATAGGAGACTGTTCACTGACAATGCTGCATCTGGGTGTTATTGGCAGGCACTGTTTTTGTGTTGCAGAGGGGAAAAAATGAACAAAGTAATAAACACCTTAGCGCATAAACTACTGATTTAGGAAACATCAACAACATAATATTTTGGGCCCAGATACATTTAACTCCTCAGGCAGTCATTGAGGGTGTAGCTTCCTTTGCAGAGAAAATCCTGTTTTTTCTAATAATAGTTATTTAGTTGATGACATCACTGTGTATTAGTAGACACCTAATAGAGCACTTCAAAAAAGTATCAAAGATCTGGGAAATCAGCTTTCTCTGTCTAGCTCCATTTCCTAGCTCTACATTGAAAACTCACCTGAAAAATTACCAAAAAAAAAAGTTCCAGAATGCAAAATATCCATTAATAAGCTATGGTTAAAATCTGTAAATCTCTGGAAAGAGAGAACTGAAGGAACTGTAAGTAGAATAATTGTGTCATTTTTATTTCTCTCATATATTAACATGAAGCTGAAGAGGTGAAATACCTTTTGGCAAGATTAGATCCACAAGTCTTTCACCAAGTTTCACCTGGACTTACCAAGTTGACTGTAAAATTATCCTAGTCCCAATAATGTTCAAAGCATCAGGACATGCATTTGCATAGCAGGTTGCCTCTCACTCTTAATTAAAGAGTTCTCAAACATAGTAAATAATGTGCAACATCCCTTAGATTTCAGCAGTCATAATATTTATCACACAGATCAAATAAATCATTAGTTTAAATTAATATGAGACATTCACTTATAGTAACTTTACGTCAAAGAAAAAGATATTAGCTTTTCAAAATAATATTTTCTCAGCTGTCAATGCTGTCATCGGTGATTATATACTGTATGATGACATTTGTCTTCCTCAGTACAATAATAAGGACTATTCTGAGTTTTTCAATGGCTTGTCCTTGTCATTTTTCTTTATAATGGATTTTAATGAACTGAACATCGGGTGTGTCTCTTTTATTACTATTATGTAGGAAGAAATAAGGGGATTTTGTTTTGATTGGGGAGGTCAAAAATAATTTCTGGCTACAGCATCCAATCCAATGCTAGTTGAAGTTTCTTTCCCACAAGAAGTCATTAGCTTTGTTGACCAGGTATAAAAGGAAAGTTAAAGAAAATCAATTATTTGTAGGGAACACTGTGTTAAATTAATGCATATTAAGATCCCAAATGGATTTAATCCTTCCAGGAAAAAGAAGCCTTAATTTCTGGTAGTTTCATTCAAAGAAAGGCCTTGAAGTGACTCTCCATCAATATGAACGTGCTTTGAATTTTACATATATTGATTTCATACATTTAATTGATTTTCCCTAACTTTCTCCAAGTTTTCTTAAGTCAACAAGTTTGTAGTTTAAAACCAGCTGCTTATTTGAAAATCAATTAACAGCAAACCAGGCAGGGTATAAAAGTACATTCTTCATTCTATATAGTATTGGTAGAGGAGTTATCTTACTGGAAGAAAAATGTAAATTATTATTTGAATTTCAAAATTATGTTTCTTATGTTTCTGAAAAAAAACCACAAATACATACCTCAAAAACTTTAGAAGAAATATGCATATGTAATTGAACAATTAATCTGTTTTTGTGATCATTTGCATTTGATTTCCATCCATTGTCTGGATGAACTTATTGATAGTATTTTTATAATTAACGTCTTTCATATGAATACTTGGCCAAGAAACATAGTGCTAATATTTACACCTCAGAAAATGAAGAAATAGTCTATAATTATGTAAAACTCATACTGTAAATACTGACAACATAACATTTATAAATCATCTATATAGGCAGAGGGCATCTACTAACTCCTGTATGATCATTAATTTGTGAAAATTTAAAAAAAAAATAATTAAAAAAAAATAGAGAAGAAACCATATATTTACTTCAAATTATTTGCTCAACTCTGCTGATCTGTCATGCTCAGAAAAGCTTTATTTTCTACACTCTTCTTTCTATCAGGATATAAGTAGTATAGCATAAACACACACAGGATTAGCGGTTTTCATCCTCATAAAGGTCCTTGTTATTTCACTGGGCAAGAGCTGAAGAACGGTAATCTAGTGGGATGCTTACTGGGAAACTAATGAAATTTAGTTGTAAAAAGCAAAAAGATTCTTTTCCCCTCATAATTTTCTGGTGCAAGCTGACTCATTTTTGCATGCCCAGAACTTTGATGATACTTTCAGGGATGTATTTTTTTTTTATTACTTCCCCTGATATCTGTAGGGTCACACATTGTCAGAGCACATCCCATCGATTAAGATATGAAACTGGCTGTGATCTCCACAAGGAGTCATCTTAACTGCCCCAGCCTTTCACTGTGGACTGTAGATGGTGTTTTCTGTGTAAGGAACATATTGTTCCCTTCAAAAGTAGCCTATTTTTGTCATCTTACTGCCTTTTTATACATTGTTATTAAAGTTCTTTTTTTGGTACCAACACAAAGTACTATTGATTGTCCACTTTCTCCGTGTTCACCTCAGGGTCACCTTGTTTTTATTGTTTTCATTCAAGTATGTCACTTCTGATTATTGCACCCCCAAATTACATTTTAAAGACCAATAAATGTGTTTTTGAGAACTGGAGCTGAAGAAGTTCCTTTAATTTGTACCCACGCTCAGTGACAGTGGCTTTTTATTGTTTCCTCTTACATCCCTCAGGCTGACATACACTACTGTCTGCTATGCAATAGTAACATTGGGAGGGCCAAAGGATTGGGTTTTTTCTTCCTAATAGTGATTAAAAGCAGAATAAAAGACTGGAGAAAATAATTGCTTGGATTCTCCAACTCTTAGGTGCTTAGGTGGCCAGCAGCATTAACATTTGAATACATCGTGATTTTTAGTTTATCTTCATAGTACTTGCATGAAGCCTGAGCTGAGAAGCTGACTCTCAGAAGTGGTGATCATCCCAGCACACACAGCAACAAAACTCCTGCAGCAGATGTCCCAGGTTCTCAGCTACTGCCATTTGCTCCTTCTTTGCTTTTCCAAGGTGCTGTGCTAAAAAAGCTGTGGAGTTGTAAACATGGGAGAGAAGGCAAAAGGAGTAGACAGCTACAGATCTAAGTGCTGAGAACTGCACATCCTCAGCTTTAACGTGTATGGTCTCTCTGTTCAGTTCTCCATTATTTTCCAATAAATCCCATTTTATAATTTAAAAAATAGTCACCAGATGTTCTTCTTGTATCTACAGAGTGTGAGTTATTTCGGTAGGATATTTCAGAGATTCTGATGCTGTAGTGAGAATATTTATATTTCACCTCCTTTAATTCTCCAGTTCTTCAGTTAAAGGTCTTAGAGCACTTTCCCACTCCTAATTAATCCTCGAGCTATAAGTAGTTCAAGAACAGAGCATCTAATCAGTGTCCTGGTTCCTGAGTCCCACCAGACACAATCCTTACAAAATGGTGGCTTGTCCTTAAGTGCCCAACTCAGCTCAGACTCAAGTTCGTTGCTAGGTACAAATGTGATGGGATGACAGGCATTTCCCTGTTCATGGTTACTGCTGACCTGTAGATGAAGTGTCATTGCTATTCATGCCTTCAGAGTGCCCAGAAATTACAGGAATGACTGAGCATGAAAGCCCCCACAGAGCAGGTTCACCAGGGTGCCATCACCCTTAGCTAGCCAAAAGGATTCCTGGTGAGAGCTGAGTTAATTGGTCTGACATTAGAGCCAAGGCAGCAAATCTCCAGTCTCAGCAGTCCTGTGAACCAGGCAAGGCTACAGATGACTCCTGCTGAGCTGAAGGAGGATTTGCCATATCCCAGCAGAGCAGTTATTTTTTTCCTTTCTTTTCAGAGCAATACTTTACTCTGATGTTCCTGCAATTGCGTATATTCTTCCTTGCTGGGAGGTATTTTCTTGGAGCATTTGCAAGTAATGGCAAAAAAACTACAGAAGTAAATTTTACAAGAATGGCTGGCACAGACATAGCTTGAGTATCACCTGCTGTCCTTCCTTGGCTTCTCTGCATCACAAACTGCTGTAGATCTTCAGACTCCAGGAAGAGCATAACCATGGAGTTCAACATGAGTAGGTTAAATTCACTCATGGTGCCACCTAATCTAGTTCATTTGGAGCTAGCATGGGTATCTCTACACTGCTCTGCCATCTGCATTGTGGTTAGTCATCCAGGCTTCAAATTTTCTTTCCTGAAAGAAAACTGTAGGAGGGGAAAACTTAATCTAAAAGTGTGTGCGTACTGATTCCTGTGCTAGCGCGTTGTCACAATCAGTGCAGAAGGCATCCTCAGGCTATGCTACTTATTTTTATTTTATTTGTTTGCAATCTATCACAAATGCAGGCCTGAATTTCACAGTTTTCTCATGAAGACTGTTCAGTGTGCTCATCTTGTGTCCCTTTCTGTGGATAGCCCCTTGCAGCAGTGCCATGGGCTTCTTCAATGAAGCAGATCTGCTCTCTCCACTGCACATACCATGCGTCTTACCTTGAGGTCTGTAGAGCTGTTACTTTCTCCATGTGTCAGTAATTGCTGTAGGTAACGTGAAGAACTATGCCAAGCTGACAGATTTTCATCACCATCCTCAGAGGAGTCAAGTGTATCATTCCTGTACTGTACTTCTCCAAATCAACCACCTACTCCTCCCACCACCAAGTGCACGCAGAGTTAAACTGCGAATCGCAGGAGGATCTTCATGTCGATCCACCATTCTTTGCCATACAAAGCTGTTAACTCATTTTTTCCCTGCACCAGGCTTATAAAGAGTTGATTGTGGGACCTTCTGTTGGTGTAATAGATGTGTAAAAGATACCTGTCTGGTTTGCCACTGAATCTAATCTGTTACCTATTAGAAAGTACATCTTGAGCTACTTTTCCAACTGTTGGAGTTACTAAGTCCCTTCTGATTTGGTTTGGATTTTAATCTTGAGCTTCAGACAACTTTAAAAATTTAAAAGGAATAGCAGAACAATGAGAAACACAGGCTTTAAGTCCAAACAACAAAAAAACTCCAATTCTGGGTGCTGAACTATATCATCCAAGTTTCTTGGTTGTTTTAACCAGCTGAACCTATCTAAGCCATACAGAAAACCAGCATTTGTATGAAGTCTCAGACTGCTTCTGGGATATCCACTGTCTTATAAATGGGCTGCTGAAGTATTCCAGGTTCATGGGGTGCTATAAAAGGCTTTTCAAATCAAACCCAAGCAGCCTCTCCAGAGGCTCTAGAGAATGTGCCATCTGGTTTTCTTTCCTTTTAGCAGCTCTTCTTTATTACTGATATGATCATTCATATTCTTGAGACTATGAAGTCACCATTAAGAGTTCAGCCTTCCTAACTAGCAAAGCAAGTTCTTGTCATTGCCCTTGATCAACTGGAATTGCTCTCTTGGGTGCCTGTTCTTTCAAACTTAGCTAAATATCCTATTTAATGCTCTTTTTTCTGTGTTTTTTCAAACACAGTCCTTATTCAGAAAGAGGACTTGAGCTTGCACTCTGCACTTGCAGCAAGAAAGATGTCACTTGAGGAAGAAAAGTATTGTAATTCCAAAAAATATTATTATAGTAATAGCACTTGTACAGTCCTTTACATCTTCAAAGCCCTGTGGCAGCTAATTTATTAATTAATCTAAATATACAGTTTTATTCATTTGTACTTATGACGATTAGTCTTAGAAACTGAAACCTTATTTAAAAACTATTCTTAAATGGAGTTGCACATGTACTACATTGAAAGGCAGTTAATTTCTCCATTGCCTTGCTGTGGCAATTAAATTAATTTCCATTGTCACTGCTGTTTATTTTGCAGTGCATGATGTACATAGTTTACAGCAATGAAATCTTCTGCCTGACCCAATGTGTGGTACTTTTTTAGCATATATTTATAAAAAGACAAATTCTCATTGGATTCAGGCTACAGACAGTGGGGTAGCTTGAAAAATTCATAAATCCTCAGTGGTCTCAGCTGGAATTAGTAGTTTGATAGATTTCTGTAGTTAAGAGGTACAACAACAACCCTGTCTGACCCAACTACCCATCAGAGTATAGGTGCTGAAATTCCCTGTAGCCAGTGGTTACCTTTATCAAGTGTAATAAAAGACCTTTATGAGTATGCTTAGCTGATTTAATTTGAGAAAGGTAGGTCTCACCTTTAAATGAACTCACAGAGCTTTCATGGCAATTCTTAGTTGGGTTAGGAAGGGAGATGTAAGTGCCTTTGCTGGGAGCAAGGTGGGCAGGGACCTGGTTAGTGATCTGCAGCCATCGAGGTTCTAGGCTTTGTCTTGAAAGGGGCTCAAGAGAATCACAGAATCACAGAATCCTAGGGGTTGGAAAGGACCTCAAAAGATCATCCAGTCCAACCCCCCTGCCAGAGCAGGGTCACCTACAGTACATCACACAGGAACGCATCCAGGCGGGTTTTGAATGTCTCCAGGGAAGGAGACTCCACAACCTCTCTGGGCAGCCTGTTCCAGTGCTCTGTCACTCTCACAGTAAAGAAGTTTTTCCTACAGAATCAGCTGGGCTATTGTGAAATGTTGCAAGTTGAGGCAGAGCAATGGGTTGAGTCTGAGATCAAAGAAGAAACATCGGTAAGAAACAAAGGTTTTTTTAGATCCTTTGATCATTGGAAAGCTTAGGTTTCTGGTTATTGCTGCACTTCTGGATGTTACTGTCTGATAAATGCCCAGTCCTTTTTAAAATCCTGCTGGGCTCTCTGCTTTTGTCTCTGACAGTGCCATCATCAGGCTATGGGATGAAAGAGAATTTCCTTTAGCTGGTGTAAAACTGACAAAGAATCACTAAAGGAATTGAAGAGTATAATTGCTGAATGCAAGGTACTGAATAAACACCTCTTCAGGTTGCATGATGGCAAGAACTACTGACCAGTGTAGTGATCACCTGTACAACCTAGCCTAGCCTGGAAATCATCTCTGTTGGTGCACATTTATTCACCTGGAACTCTGGGTCAACACAGGAGATTTTGGAAGTCTAGTTTTGCTTCACTGGGATGTAAAGTAACTATACTAACTAATTTGTGATCGTGATAGTATCAAAGGTGCCTGTAGTTACTCTTAATTTGAAGCTTCCTTAGCTGCTTCTTGAGCAGAAAAGGTAACTACTCTTGTTATTCCAGATAAATTACTCTGTTTTTTTTCCCCAGTGATCCGTGTGCTCACTTTTGATATCAAATAGGATGTCTGTGATGTGTAGTCAATATAGTCCACGTGATTGTGGAAGAAAGAATTTTTTTGCAGTAAATGGGAACACTTCTGTCTGGGTTTTCTTTTTTTTTTCATTTTTAGATCATTTCTAGTTTGAACCTTGAAGCAAAGATCCTCAAAGTCAATACCAAATGTGTTTGTTACAAATGCCTTAAAAATACATACTATATATATACATAGGTATACAGAAATCTGGCAGCCATATGGGATTTTCACACACCTGTCAGTAAAGTGAGAAAGTTCCAATGTGAAATCTCACATTCTGCACCAGAACAGATGAACAGAGCCCTGAAGTCATAGGTTATGCAATGAGTGTATCCATTCACGAGAAGGCAGCAGTTCTACAGAGTGCCACACTGCTGAATATTATGGCAGTATTAGCTATGGAAGGTTTCCCATTGAAAGGTAACATGTTACCAGGCTAGCTAAATAAAAATTGCAAGTAAGTGTGAAATTGGGTAGCAATTTTTCTTGGAATTGTGGCTCTTGTGTAATACCACAGCCTGTGGTTTATGTTTGCCACCTACACACAAATATGAAATATTGAAGTGGCTTACAGTATTGTGATATTGGTCAGTTTTACAAACTTGCACTTCAGTAGATGTGAGCTGAATTTTAGAGTGAGTGTTATGGAGATTCATCAAGCATTGATTGTGTCTTAATTGCACTGCTCCAAATTATTAGAAATCAGTGCATAGACTCTTGGGGAGCCTCTTCAAACCTGAACCCTTTAAGGCAAAGCAAAAAGGAAAATAGATGCCATTTAGGGCATTCTGACACATAGGGGTTGAAACCTGACTTTTGTGAAAAATAGGTCAGAAAACAAGTGCACCAGACAACAAACTGTGCTTGGGCCATTGTAGAGAACCTCCATAATTTCAAGTGAAATATTTGAACTCCTGAGGATAGAATTTGGCTCTATAGGGCAAATCCAGTGGCACAGAACTCTTTGCTGTTTCTCAACGAGTCAGGATCTGTCACTTGAAACATTTTCTGCCCATGTTGGATTATTCCTAATCAGCATTGGATCTCAGCTGCCCTTTCCTCTGAGAAAGAGACATCAAAGCCATTACTCTGATAAAGTCCTGGTATGTCTCCCCTACATTCTGTCACACAACTATATACAGATTTTCTTTCATGCAAGCCACTGTATGAAGAGCCAGTAACACATGCAAAAACACTGCTCGTGCCTCTGTTCTTTAGTGAATTTTTTCTCGTGTAGTGAAGGTGCTGAAAACAAAGAGACAAATGAGGAATGAGGGGGGAACAAGCAGCTGAGGACGGGAGAAAAAGGATATATATAGGAGTAGCTTTTGCTATGCATGAAATGCAACACCCTGTTCCCACATCATGACGCACATCAGTCAGTCCAGATGGTGAGAGGGGTTGGGTTTCTGCCTGGGGCTGCCAGTGCAGGCTTCATTTGCATTCCTCAGCCCAGTTGTTCATGGCGATGTACAACCACTCACACAACTGTGCTCACCTTCCCAAGCACAACCTTTCGTAGTGGTACCAAATGGTGGGAGAGTTTTACAGGCATGGGGAATGAAAGGAGCTGGATCAAGTTCAGGCTCCAAATGGAGCACTCTGAGAGTCGTCACCAGTGATGTAGAAATAGAAAATCATCCTGAATAAAAGCGTTCATTCACATTCTGCTCCTACAAATAGCCTCGAGTTTGTGTAAAACACATACCAAATTCCTGGAGCTCAACTCTGAAAGAGCAACTTCTACTCCATCGTGAAAGACTTGCCATACAAAACCCTTCCCAGTGGCTGATCCCTGGCTGTGTGTTACCAATGCCATAAACAGTTTTGCTTGTTTGGGGCTAATTGTGAGTGTTAATTTGTGTCATGTGCAACAATTGTGATTGTTATTGCTGTAATTAATCCCATTTAAAAATGTTTAGTTTAATTGATAATATTAATGGGTCTATGCTTTAGCCTCTTGGTTCCTTTATTTTCTATCTATAAATTTACTTAAAAACCAATGCAAGCATATGGAAAAAAGAAAGCATTAGAGAAGAGCATTACAAATACAAATATATAACTTAGAGGACATTCTTAAAACCTATTGTCATTTTTGAAGAGGCTTTTAAAATGTACACATAATTTCACCTAACAAGGATATTCTTTTTAACAGTCATTCTGCCTGGAGTATTACTTATAGGTTATTCTTGCTAATGTCCATGGAATTTGCCTGAATAATTTTCGTTCAAGATAGTAGAAGTTAGGATCTGTGTGTTAGACAGAAAACAAGAACTGTGTCTTTAAGAAGGGAGGATTTTATGAAGATTTAAAAAAAAAATCATGAAAACTATATCTAGAAGAGATTGAAGCTACATTTACTATTGTATTAAGAAATGTTTACGTGAACAATTCATATTGGGTAGATGGTTTCTTCTCCGAGTTTTGCTTCTCCCCTGAAGTGCAGTTGATCATTCCACCTTAACAAGGTGCAGTGATTGACAGGTAGAGATGTTGCACAGAGCAGAAGGTGGGAGTGTGCTCTATTGGTTTGTGCTTGTACATCCTGAGCACCAATTACTGTCATTGCTGCCAGCCCTGATGTGTTTATCAGGATGAGTTATAGCAGAATATATGTACACAGGCAGTGTGTATGCTGGATGACCACCCCCTGTGATGTAAAATATGAGAGTCTGGGAGCTACCGTTTTATAATTCATCAGGTTCAGCAACTGAATGTTGTTGGTTGGCTTAGTTATAAAGGCAAGTGTGAACTGAACAGCAGACAGGAGCATCTTGCATTAAGAGTCCTGCGAAGCTGCATTTGGTGCCTGGGCTCTGCTTTTGTTCAAGTGAATTCAGTCCTCGGTGAGTGATGGGGGTTCTGTTGAGCTAAAGCTGTTATTATATAAGCTGGGGAAACCTGCCTGCTAGTTTTATGTGTATTTTGCTGCTGAAGTCCTTGTCTGTGGTTGTTTTTAGATTTTGCAATATTTTCAGTTGTGTACGTTACTGCCACAAAATGAGATGAAAAGAAAAATGCAATGATGAATTATTCACCATAGTGCTGTGAGGATCTCTTTTCTAGCTAAACTTACTTTCCTTTAGTGAGTGCGTTGGGGGTTCAAAGAAGCTACAAAGCAGCAAATCTACCTGTCATTAAATGCTTTTATTAGCAGGTAAAGAGAGTGATAGCTATGGCTTTTGTAATGAGGAAGAAAAAGAAAAAGCTAAAAATCAGAGGCAGTTACAAATTCTTTGCTTTTATGTACATGTGGCTTTTCAGATGCAGCATTAAATCTTTTGTGTGCAGCGTGGAGCTGCAAAGAATTTATATTGTAGAGCTTTTTTTAACTAGATAATCAGTAAAATGGTAGCCTCTCTCTGTTTTTGTGGTAATATGCTTAGTATCACATTAAAATGAATGATTCCCCATCTTGCATAACAACGGTGCTGAAATATGTGTAAGATGAAAGGCAAAGGGAGACTTTGAAACAAACTGTGGGAAACATGATATAGCACAGCTCGGCAGGAAAAGGTATATTTCGTATAACATTTGCATTACTTTTTGATTTTCACCAGCTTTAGATTCTTTGCTCTAATTATCAGTTGCTTCATTACGACCTCTATATCTTTTCAAGCAAGCTCCTTTAATATCTGTCTGCATTATCTTGCCAGTAACCTTTAAAGATCAGTAAGCCAGCAATTTCTGTTGTTGTTTTAACCAGAAAGTAATTGAAAAGCAGAGTTTATGAGACTGAAATATTAGCATTGCCATACAATAGCCGTATCCCTCCTCAGGAGAGGCAGGTGGTCATGAGTGGCAATTTTACTTTTCCTTTTATCAGCAGCAGTATTATCAAAGGGACAGTCGTTGCTTCTGTCTCTGTGCCTGTTCTTTTTTTCTCCTCTGTGGGTTGGAGAGGCAAGTTTGTTTTATCAAAATATCAGAAGGGCTTGGCAGAACAACACCTGTTGTCTGATTGCTGTATTATTAATAATTGGAGAGAGGCACTCTCTTACAGAGACCTCTCATCTGGTATCAATCCAAACTGTTTACTTTGTAAAGATTTAAACTTTTACTGTGACTTCTCATTTAGAAATAACCTATTCCGTGAGTTATATGTGAAACATTGAAGCTGGACAGGACAGATCCTGTTTTAATAAGGTGTCTCATTTTAGCAACATTTTTTATTTAAATAGGAAGGCTATTGGCAAAGTAGCCTTTGCCACAGACTTCCTGTGCAGAACAGATTTGCACTTACTGTTTATAAATCATAAATTTGAAAAAATCAGAATTTCTTGAGAGGATAATTTCCTGGCAGCCTAACAGGCTAGAGCCTATTTCTAGGAAAGTGTATATACCTTTCTCAGCAGTGCTTTATTTAAGAGTATTTCACTGCTTTTTAAGCATTCAGAGCTATTTTCAGTGACCCCTGTGCTAGCAAATGAGATTTCTTGAAGTGTGAGCTTCTGGCTTTGCAAGTTCTCCTCCTTTCAGAAATCTGTGATACTGCATCCATCTGTCTAGGCATTTATATTGCATGCATCACTATGTTGTAATCTCAGCAATCTGAACATTAACGATGTAAATGTATGTACTGTAACTGAGGAAGTATAAATTAGGACAGGAAAAGCAACCCTAAAAGGAGACAGTTATGATATGGGCATATGGCTCTTGTGGGCACCAGAGTTCCAGACTCACTATTTGTTGTAACACAATAAATTAAGCTACCAACTAGTTCAGTCTGCAGGCAGTGGGTTGAAGGCTTGGGCACAGGTGGGACCAGCTTCCTGATGTTCAGTCCAGACAAAACCAATGCCAACCAAATGTCAAATAGACAGAGAATGTGGCAAAAATCACTTTTAATCCTGTGTGCGTGCTTACTGCTCCTTTGTGGTCATAGTCCCGGACTGTTGCTGGAGGAAAAACAACAATGACTAAGAATTGTATTTTAAATCCTCTCTGGTCTGGAGAACACAGTTGTTTTATCTGGATATGAGTTTGCTACTGTGATCCATGCCTCCCACCTCACAGTGACAGCGGTGCTCTCCATGGAACACTGTGCCTTAAATCCCCTCAGTTACCAGGGCTGGTCTGTGTGGTTCGTGGCACATCCTGCTGGAAACACGCTACACCACAACTCCAAGAAGTATGTTGGCTTCCTGTTCATTTCTAAATAGAGATTATATCTTAGGGTTGATGCATAGCACTCTCAAATAGCAGAAATCTGCTCTCCAGGAGGAATCTTTCTCAGCTTTTGCCAAGACACCTATGTTCAGATTATCTTCTGTATAAAAATACAGATGCCTGGGGGGAAAACATTTTGAATAAATGTCCTTAGACTTGGAATTGATTTTTTTATTTTCTTTTTTCTTTGGTCTGAATTACCTCAGGTCTGCTGACCTCCGGGTTTGCTGTGAAGTCCCATGACAGCTGATGGTTGACATTTTTGGTGAAATAGGTTATTGCATAACCCAACATTACTCTTTGGAGAGATATTTTCCAGTTTGCAGTAAATATAGCTAGTGTGTGACTGTTTAGTTGTGTGACAGTTTAGTTGTGTGACTGTGCTTTTTGTCTGTGTCAAAAGTGACTGGAGATTGCAGCAGCAGTGTGCAAACTCATATTTGTGTTCCTGTAACACCTCTGTTTCCCTCTTTCAAGCACACACATACACAAACAAAAATAAAGAAATAAATTTGTAATTCTGAGTCTTGAGTACAGAAAGCTCTAGTACAGGGAATTGAAAACTATCAATTGTATATTAAAGCTCTTCTTACTTTTTATTGAAACTAATAAAGTGACATTGCATGCTGTTTTGCAGCATTCTCAAATTTGAATCCTGTAGTCACGATGGGTATGAAACAAAGCTGTACAGACACCAGCAATTGTAGTGATGTGTTTTCAGGGAGAAGTCCCTCAGTGGAAAAATGGGTTGAAATGAGAGGGTAGACATGTAGAGGTAAAGGTTTTTTACCCAGAGGGTAGTTGTGCACTGGCACAGGCTCCCCAGGGCAGTGGTCACAGCACCAAGCCTGACTGAGTTCAAGAAGTGTTTGGATGATGCTCTCAGGCACATGGTGTGACTCCTGGGGTGTCCTGCACAGGGACAGGAGTTGGATTTGATGATCCTGGAGGGTCCCTTGAACTTGGCATGTTCTATCATTCTATGATTCCATGATTCTATACTCAGTGTTTGGAATAGCCAACCTAACTTTATGACAGGGAAGAGACAGAACATAATAAAAGATAATAATGTGTCAATGAAAAACAGTAGGGTTTTTGATATGTCCATATGGATAGGCAGAGAAACACCATTTTAAAGGATTACTAAATGCTCACTTCATGAAAGGATCAAATCTGGCAACCGAAGCAAAGAGAGAGCATGTTCATAAACACAACATACTCTTTGATGTTGGTCTGTGCTTTGAGTTGGGAGAGAGATACACGCAAAGGCCTAATCCTGCAGGAGAGATTTTTTTAGATATTGTATGACTGTACAAGCAGAAGAGAATAGTCAAGTTATAAAAACAACGAAAGATTCACTTCTAAGCCAAATACATCTCATAAATGTTAAGTTTAATTTGCTTGTGGGTGCAGTCACTTGGTTTGTTCAGTGGTTCGCAGTGTCTTGGCATCCGGATGCGTTGCAGCAATTTTTTTAAAAAAAGGGGAAAAAAATGAGTTTTTAATATAAGTAGTCTTTGCTGTGGAAAAAGATAAAAATAAAACCAAGATGCATAACCCCTGCAACTTCCTTTCTGCCAGATAGTTAAAAAGACAAGCAGATCTGTCTGTCCTTGAAATCTCCCAAGTGAGGAGGGTGTGCTCCAGGGAATAGAGCTGGTTCTGGAGAATTCAGTGCCAAGAAATCAGTAGGAGCCAGATGTCAATGAAGTAGTGATACAAATGCTCTGCTTTCTGCGTGGCATTTGATGTAGTCTAGATGATCAACAACAAGTATCAGTCAAGGCAAGGTGTTTTCATGTCAGTTTTCGATGGAGTTTCTACACATTTTCAGTGGACATGCACAGTCAGAGGGGTGCCAGTTGCTATAACTGTGTCTCCATCACAGAATAGTTACAACCTATAGAAGAGCTGCCCATAAATACAGGTGTAGGATTCAACTCTCATCCTACAGGCAAGTATTAGATACATGTCCCCGGAATGAGCTGCACTGGAAGTCCCTGTGCATTGCTCTAAATGAGCGCTTTTCATCTTTTCTGTATTATGATGATGTGTAGAACAAAAAAGTTCTGTGGAGACCCTCTTATATAGCCCTACCTGAAAGTGGCTGTAATCCCATCAGATTGCAGACTGAAAACACTCCTAAATATCTGCTGCTCCTCTGGTCTTCAGTTTTCTGTTTTACCTGGAATCATCAAAGATGTAGAACATTTATCATTCCACTTGCCAGTAAGCAAACACGAGTGATACTCATATGCAGGAGATTAATTTATTGTCTAAACACCAGTGGTGTGGTGTGTTCTGTACTGTGAAAACTGGAAGTTGCTAGTTGGTAGCCTAAAGTTTAATATTAATATCCAGTGTTTATTTTGTACTACAGGATAAAACTTATGGCATCACCATATTTCTACTTGGGAATTACCAATACACTCAAAAGTCAGCCTAATGATACCGCAGATCAAGTCCTCATTCCCAGAATACTTTCTCAGTGTTAGCAGAACTCTCCTATTATTTTTGCAAGGCAGGATTGTAATCTGAATTGACATAAATTTTAAAATCCTGAGAGTTGATGTCACCTTTACATCACACTGGTCAGTGTGTTGTGTTTGAAGAACCTGAAAAGTGACAGAGTGCGACATGGTGTGTCCCTTCTAATTCATGACTGTACTCCCCATGAGATGCTTCTTGTTTGGAAGACAACAGAAAACCACCACTCTGAGAGCATGATCTACAATACTATTTGTGCTAGTTTTTAAAGAAAGAGATTAGTGCACTGGCATTTGAGCTAAGCAAATGCTAATTTAGGAACCCCCTATTATCCCTTTCTTGTGTTATGGTAATAACCTTTGACATTGTGCAATAAGAAAGAACTGTTTGAATTCTGTTATGTGCAGTCACATGCTGAAACTGAGCTAGGTGAACTAGCCAGGCAGACTGTAATCTGTTCACTTGTTGGATTTTGTTTTGGTTTTTTTCTTTATAGCTATTTATTTCTATGTAGAAAGTAAATTGTACTCTGAAAAGCATTTTCGCTATGTCCAAGTATACAAGTAGAGAAAACATTCAGAGCAGCTAGTAATACTAAGGAGCACATGTTTCTACCTATCAGTGTCTATGAAAAGTATTGTTCACTAAAGAAAATCTCTACTTTCTTTCAAACAACCTACTTGTGGCTGTTTTAAGAAGGTATATACACAAATAATATCACCCTCAGTATACAGTACCTTTTCATGTTGACAGTATTTTATTCTCTCTGTATTTATGTACAGTAGTGTTAATCTCAGTTTGTAGTAGAAGATCCTGGTCTCCCAGTGCCAAAATATTCCTAGAGAAAGGAATCTATTATTCCAGATGGAACACTGAGAATGGGCAAAAATATTATCTGCTAATGTCCCATGGATTATCCTTGCCCTTCTGATACACATTGCATAGTGAAATGACAGTGTACACTGGCTGCTGTTTGCTTTGGGTTGGGCTGTAGTTCAGAAATGTAGTAAAATTATTAGTAGGTGGCAGAAGATGAAAGGAAGCTGTTACCAGCAGTAGTCTGTACTTCTCCTCTTCGAGGTAAAACCATAAGAGTTAAAAACATTGATGAAATATACCCATCCAACACAGAGTCAAGTTTCAGAGGAGGGAGAAAATACCACTCCTACATACAAAATAGTTTTTTCAGGCATGGACTTACTTTTATTTCACAATATTTTGCAATTTGTCTACCCTAAAACCCTAAAAATTTTCAGAGATGTTCTTAAATGTTCTTGTTGGAATTAAATAAATTGTTCAGGAACACTGAATGTAATTTAACTCTTTCCTGTTCATGTTTGGTTTCTGCTATTCCAGTTCGAATTTTATCATCTTTGATTTATAATGGCAGGCTGATCTAGATTTACAAGATTCCTGAAAGAACTATGTGAAGCAACTCCAAAATTTTTATGGTAGCAATTACGTAGTGGCCTTCATAAGTTGATATGGTGCGAATGTTTTGCACCTTCCTTGCACCTTTGCATCTTCCTTTGTTTTTATTCTTCCATTTCTTGCTACTTGCACCTGGCCGCTGAAAGGACAACACTCATAGTCAGCTTTCCCCTGTCTTTTCATAGATGTGAATAAATTCTGCTTTGCTTTTATTAAATTCATTTCAGTGTATAGGTATTAAATGGTAGTGATATGAAATAGCAAAAGTAGAAGGGCTGGAGGGCAGAACGTAGGTAGGACTGCATATTTTTAGGCATTTTCTAGTGGAATTACTGTGAAGCACATTTGTAACTTTCAGTTCAGGTTTATCTACCATTCATAAATTAGTCTGCCTTTTGCACTATGCTGTTCATAAGCCTTAATATCCAACTTCTTATCTCAATTCTTTGAGATATTTTATATGAAGTGTGAGTCTGTGGCTGGCCAAACAAGCATCTAAATTTACCTAGATGGAAACACTGAAATTTGCTGGTTTCGTTTATTTTTGGTATGCATGGTTAATAGAGGAAGAAACAAGCTTAGGCTATACATATTGTCTGCAGGCTCGTCAGTTAATTCTAACAAAAATGTCTGATCAATGATTTGTGTTTATCATGCGAGGCATTTTTAAGATTTGAAACATGGGAAGAAAAATGACTAAGACTTGTTTTACTTAAAATTAATCAGCTACCTGGCTGGTTTTCCTTTTGAATCTGTATAATAATAGCACTTTTATCTTCTGCTTTTCTTTTACCCGTTATGCCTTTCCCCAATGTTAGTACCTTACCTGAAATCCTAGACTATGCTGAATTTTGATATAGTTCGGAGATATTTTTAAAGTATACAATGAAGGCAAAATACGCTTGATATTTCATGTCAATATGAGGTTCAAAATACCAGAAGTATGTCCAGTTTGTTCAGGCCTATATGTGTAAACTCTTTTTTACTTATTCCTGTTGTCATTTTTAGAATATAAACAGAAATACTTGTAGAAGAGAGAGAGAAATTTGAAAAGAAAAAAAAAAGATCAGAAAATAAAGACATAAGTAGATACTGCTGAAAAAAAATGCATCCTTCTACATTGCTGCAAAGCTTTCAGATTTATGGCAGCACCTTAAAAGTGAACATTTCAATAACAACACTTGGAAACATTTGATGAAAACCTCTTAATTGTTGGTTGCCAAATAATTTACAACACTGCTCCTCCATTTTCTCCCCCTCAATTTTCAATTGCCCAAACTATCAGTTGAGGCAGAGAGAAAAAAGGGTCAGAAAAATGTTTTAATATCTGTGCTGAAAAATGGTACCCTTACTGACAAATTGTATTTAGATTAAATATTTGATTTTTCAGCAGAGGAACATATTTAATTTACTGGTTTCCCCAGCAAAAATTAGGTATTTGAATTTAACATGCAAGTAAATAACTTGAATTCAAATATTGAAGTCACTCACTCACTCAATTAAGTAATGGAAATTGTGAAGGCCTAAGCACTGATCCAGTAACATACAAGTAAGGTCTAAGTCAGGTTCTGTATCATTTACGTATACCTAAAGAGATGCAAATCAAAGACCGGCCAGAGAACACAAATGTGATCAATGTCTGCCTTAACCTCTGGTTAACATCTGTGAGAGCTGGCTCAGCCTTTTGTCTTCTGCTGGGTATACCTCTTGCTGAGCATATCTCTGAAACAATCTGTTAGTCTTCCAGATAAAGTTGTAGTTAAATTAATCTACTCAATCTGCAGATCAAGCAGCATTTTAATTTAACCACTTGTCTGTTCTTTGATTTACTTGCAGCACTTCTTCTGTAATTGTGACTGACACCCTTGAGGTGGATACCATTGATATATGGTGTTTGTACTGTCTTGAGTTTGTGGAACACATCAGGATTCTTTTGGATAAAAAGCAATGTAACTGTAAATTGTTAGGCTGTGGTTTGGAACATCAGCCCTCTTTCAGATAAATTGCATAAACTGCCGTGCAGATATATATCATAAACTGCCATATAAAAATAAATTTAATGTATAGTCTTGAGACATCTTTTTTTTTAGTGAAGCTCCTTCTTTGACAGAGAAACATCAGAGACATTATAATACTAATTCTCTAATATTTTTTTCAATTTAATTTTTTATAGGGTTGGTTAATTCAGAAAAGAAAGACCATTTGAGATGCTGTCAAACTGTATTTGAGCATATGAGACACATGACATCTACCATTGAAAATTATGCCCCAGGGAATTTCCTAAACATTATTTCTGAAAATGTGAAAAGCAGCCACCTCTGCTTATGAAAGGGCAGGAAGATGAATGCCAAACATAGCAATATTCTGCATTCAGGGAAAAGCAAGTCAAAACAAAACTCATTTTGCAAGATAACTGAATAAGTTTATAGTGCACATGCAGAATAAATGTGATTTTAAGTGCTCACTTAAAAGTTCTACTACCAGTAAGATGCACACAGTTCGGTGTATTTAATTCACAAAAATGTAGTGCTTAGTTGATCTTCCCCAGGATTTGTACTTGGACTCCACCAACTCCAGGTATTTCAAATATAGATTCTTAGTCATCATCTTTGATGCTAAATGCCAGCAATTATAAGTACTGGTTGACTCATTTCTATACTCCATGAGTTTTTATGGCTGTTATAAAGCTTTGAAAATGCTGACAGACCTGTAGTCATCGTGAGCACTGCCAGTATCAGGGCATTTGATATTAGATATAAACGGATACTAAACCTTTATATTGCATACCTAGTTGTTCAACAGCACTGTCACCAGGGAGGATAATGTGAGCCAGGAGACACTAGTACAGCTAAGGGCAATATTTTATTTATTCGAATCGTCTTTGCATTCTAAAAGGCCTGAAGTTGTTAACCATATGTTATCTCGCCAATGGGGTTTGCCAGCTCTGTATTTCTAAGTAGAAGAGGAGGAAGAACTTTGCTTATGTGTTAAAATTATTTGTAACCACAGACAATTAGACCCGTTGTTTCAAAAAATCACAGAACAGTTGAGGCTGGGAGACAGCTAGGTCAGCAAGAGCAGGTTGCTCATGGCCGTGTACAGTCAAGTTCTAAATATCTTCACAACCTCTCTGAGCAACCTATTCCTGTATGCAATCATCCGTAGCATAAAAAAGTCTTTTCTGGAATTTTCTGTATTTCAAGTTGTGCCCATTGCCTCTTATCTATCACCAGAAACCACCAAGAAACATCTTCTTTTCTGCCTTCCGTTAGGAATTTACAATGTAAGATGGCTAAAATCTAGAACATGTAGCACTATTGTCCACTGTTGACCAAACCAATTCCTAATGTTTGGGTGTGACATCCAATATGCCAACATGGCAAGGAGGAACCAGACTTCTCAAAAGACATGTGAATCCTTTCCAGTAATCTGAGAATACTTCTCAGGCTCTTCCCAGATGTTGAGTCCCACTCATTGCTAAATATCATTCTTGTTGTTCAAGATTTGAATTAAACAACACTGCTTTTGTCCAAGACCTTCTCCTCTTTGTTCAGATCTGCCAAAGCTTGCTTAGAATTTAAGTTCACTTTGAAATTCTGGTGGGTAATGAGAATTATAGATTCGTTTGCTATTCATCCTTCTATAGATGGTAATTATGTCTGAAATCTGCCTGCCAGAAATTAAACAGAATCTCATTCAAACAAAAGAAACCTCTCCTTAATTGAGAGACTTGCCTACATGACACAGAGTGTGAAAACAAAAGTGTGCTTTCATAATCTGGAAGCCAGCTTCGGCATTGGGTTGGCTGATTAAAAAAAAAATCCTCTATGAATAGAGTATGGCCTGTATAAAAGAAGTTAAAACCTCAAATTTACTTGCATTTGTTAACGTCCTCTTTAGCAGCTTTTCTACTCCAGAGATTTCCCTTCTTTCCTTTCAGTGTAAGTTGTTCTCATTAAGCTCTGTGATTACAAACAAGGCTTAGCAGTATTAAATGACTAGATATTTTTATGGCCAAATGGGATTACTTTGATAATTGGCTCTGATCTGTTACAGGGCTTGTTCTCCCATTCTTGCTGCATCGAGCCTTGTAACATGATAGAAGTACCATCCAACTGACATTTCCCAAGTCCTTTGATCCTGAATCTCTTCAAAAGTTCAGTTTCTTTTTTGGCTGCAGGCAGCATGTCACAGCCTTTCCAGAATTTTTTATTTCTTCTGTCATTGTCCATGTTGATGCCTTCAAAACTTTGTGGTGAAATTGTGATGAAGAATGACAATGCTTAAAATAGGGACACCATTCACAGTGTTTCATGCATCCATTTCTTTCCCAGGTCTTCAACTCAGCCACCATGTAGCCAGGCCAGATTCTGCTCTTAGGTCAGCACTCTGAGTTAAGAATCTGAGGCAGATCAGGAATAAGAGAGATTGACAGAAACCTCCAGCTTTGAAATTACAGATTGACAGCATGGTGTCATCCACCAGGAATTATGGCATTTCAGATCCATATATCTTTGTGCTTACAAGGACAGATCCCTATGATGAATGGTGCCTCTGATAAACAGGCCAATCAAACAATCAAAACAGTCAAAAACAAATAAAAAGTCAATAGTTTCTTTCTCTTATGGATACGTACTATCTTGTGGAACAGAAAGGATTGGTGCTGATATAGTCAGTTTGCATCTATAGGTTTGAGGAGATGCGGAGTTCAAAAAAATTATCCTGCATCTTGGTTCTCCTCATACCTGAAGCCAACACAAGACTTTTCTGTACCTTACAGTGAAGAAATGTTGCTATGCTCACACAGATGTGCAACGCATCAATCTTCTCTACCCACTGTGTTGATAAGGCTACCCCACTGCTATCTAAACACTTGAGACTGACTCTTGAAATGTAAAAGTTCAGATGTTGCCCTGATGACGTTCCCATTTACTCCTTTGGAAAAACTGTCAAACACTGACTCAGGGTGGATGCTATTTATTTAATGTGGGATTCTTTGATGATGCATTAAAGTGGGTACTTGAGAGAAAGGGAAAATCGGGTTCCATATAATACTGTGAAATGTAGTAATAAAACTCTGAGATGGTCTCAAAAAGCAGATATGTGAGAGAAACTCAGGTTTTACTGTCCCTGCAATCTGACCTAGGAAAAAATTCTCCTTCTCTCCAAATACAGCGCTTCGTTATAACTCTAAACAATACAGCCTGCCTTGGCCTCATTCTTACAATGGCTGTTCGTAGTCACAGGGTACAAAGATTTTATTTTGTATATAAAAATGAATCAGAAATGCAGAAGTTATGGAGTTAGTTGTTCTTTATGGTAGCCATATCCCCAGAGGTGTTCTCTGTAACTTTGAGAAGAGAATGCTTCTGTATTTGGAAATCCCAAGGTGGTGAATTCATTGGAAAGTTGGGATTAGCCAGTAACAATAAAACCACCACTCTGTATGCCAGGGATGCTTCAGGAAAGCTTTGAAAGCTTCACAGTATACTCACTAGAGTCTTTTCTGTAATGACCAACAGGTGCAACAGAGGTAATTCTTATAAAACCTAGAATGATCTGTGTATGTTTTCAACTTACGTTATTTTGGGTGTAAGAAAGGCTGTGTATTTTTGTAGCAGCTTGACAGGCTGGGGGCTAATGCATGTGTTGTACTTCTGTGCCTGTGCTGTGATTTGTTTGGAGCAGGGCATGTTTATGTCAGTGCTCCTGTTAACTAGCCAGTGGGTATAATCCTGCCAAGTTCTGTTGTCAGTCTGTCATTAAAAATAATGTCGATAGTAATCAGTCATTGCCCACTTTCATCCCTCCTGTTGCCTTTGCTCTCAGGGGTAGCCACTGCCAGGTGGTGCACGCTGATGCTTTTGCTCCTGTCTTACAGAAAAAGAAATTTCCCTGAGTACTCTCTTTTAGCAGGATGCGACCATTGCCCACACCGCTCTTTAATCTCCTACAGGAAATAGCAAAAAAAAACAAAAAAATAAGAAAAGGCTACCTTATGAGCAGCCAACTGTGTGGATAAATGTCATCCTCAGTCTGACATTCTTGCTGCTGGTCCTGTGGATAACTCAGCGAGCTGGGGCTGCAGCCCCTGAGGGTAATGGGGGAAGACATGTAAAGGTCGTTGCGATTATAGTGACGGAGATACTTGTCTTGTAGAGGCTGGCATGCAAATTAAAATGCAAATAAGGTTGACAAGCTTTCCAGCAAGACATCAAACTGCCAAAAGGCAATCCTGCCTTCTTCAGGCCTTTCCTGCCCTTCATGAGTGAGCTACAGCTGATCCTCAGCCAGCACTGATAGTAACCTCTGGGGTAAGGAGGACTATGGAAGTCAGTGATTCTTAGCAGCTGTCACATTTGCAATGGTATCTCTTCAGAGTATTTCATAATCCTTTTTTTTCAGTGTACTTGCCTTAGAAATTTAGGTTATGCAATCATTCTGAACGAACAGAAATATGTATATATACATGCACAAGCATCTACGACAGTCTTAAAGCTATGAAATTCTTACAAGCTTCATGAAAACAGGGTAATTGTTAGAGACTATTCCAGGCTTTTGACATAATTAGATAGCAAAGAAATCAAGAAAGATGCAGGGAGAAAAGAGAGAGTCATTGACATAGGTCATTTGTTGAATTGTATTTAAACTGTAGCAGAAACTAGAAAAGGTTGACAAGGGTGAGAGAGGTTTTTGAAAATGAAGGAGCTGAAGTCACAAGATAAGAAATCTTATAATTCACATTCAGCATCCTGGTGTCAGAGAGATATGTGAGTAATGATGATTATTATTGCTTTTCAAAGTCTGCTTTGATTTGGTTACTTTTTTACCTAGAGATTTAATTCTTTTTGTTTAATGTCTGTCAGACATTCATTTGCACATATTTAAAAACAGATGTGCATTTAACCAGCAGTTCCCTTGGCATCCCTTCCCACCCTTTGAAGGGTGCTGCCCTCCTTTACCCGTGCCCTTCAGAGCAGCCTGGCACGCTCTGCACAGCAATGCCAGCTGTGTGACAGACCTCTACAAAGCTGATTTTTGTTTCCCTTTGTCAGTGCATGATACTTGCTGCCTGTTGGGATGCTTTTAGAGGCCTCCTGAGCCAGCCATCTCAAAACAGGAATGGTTTGCTGCAGTAATAGTGTCTGCTAATGTCTCATTACAATCCATTTAAATGCTTCAGTTCCACTGAGAGCTTATAACACATGAAAGTTGAACTAGGCTCATAATTTCAAAGACATATGTTTTTTTGTAATGAACTGAACTATTATGCCCTGTTGAAAGCTTGACTATAGAAGATTTTAAAGCTGTGTTTGTCATTAGGACCTACTCTTAAGTATCTTCTCAACTTGGAATAGTAAGATACTTTTCTCAGCTTTCTGTTTACCTTTAATAAAATAAAAAAGCTTGGTTTGTTGTCTTTTGCAATTTTACATATTTGATAATGTTTTAAAAATTAAAGTATCAAAACCAGTCAAGGTCAGGTTGGATGGGACTTCGAGCAACCTGGTGTAGTGGAAGGTGTCCCCTACCCATGGCACGGGGATTGGAATTAGATGATCCTTCAGGTCCCTTCCAACCCAAACCATTCTATGATTCTATGTGACCTGCCCAGTTCCAGAGAGCTTCACATTACATTTTATAGAAAAGAGAGTGTTTCACTGCCCTTTGTTCGCGTTATTGTTTCTACTCCCAACTCAGCCTCTCTCAACTTGATTGGCTTTCAACTAAACAGCTTTGTGAAAAGGAAAGTTGAAGTAATGATAGCAAATTGCACCTGAAGTCATCATGGACCATTCTTCAGATGGATATCTGATGTAAGAATGGAGACAAATTGGACCCAACAAGCTCAATACGAGGCAGAAGTTAAGGGAACAGGAAAAAAAACCCACATGCATATATAGAAAGGAAAATCATACTTACCTGGTCTTCAAAAAAATCATGACCCTGCCACATGTGGAATGGATGGGACACTGAAGGCTTTGGGAAAAGGAGAAAAGAGCAGTTAGGCTGAAGAAAAGGAAGAGAAAGCAGGATTATGTATTCTCTAAAAATTATTTTAACAGGTAATTTAAAAGAGATAGTGGAGAGGCGAGTCAGATAACAGAAAGGAGGAAAGAAATGTGGGGATTAACCACTCCTGATGAGCAAAGAAAAAGGCACAGGACACATCAACATAAGCAGGGCAGTTAGCAAGTGTAGAAATACAGTCATTGCTCCCCAGCCCACAGTGCTCTGGGGGCTGTGGGAGTTGCAGACAGGATGCTTACATCTTGCTAAGCCTCCAGTGGGGTTATGGATGGTCCCAGGGAGCAGCAAAGGGCATGGATGAGCTGGGAAGCCTGAAGCTTTGTGGCTTTCCTTGCTCCGCAGGGGCTGGTGAGCTGCTAAGATCTCTCTCCTACACACTTGTACACACTTGTACCCAGCTCTTTGTCAGAGCCCACTGACTCCACACACTCATTAAAAACAGGGCTGATCTTTAGTCCCATCAACAGTGTATTCCCAGATGAGAACTGATGGGGCAGAGACACATAGGCTAGTTTTGCCATAAAATGCAGTGTTTTGAGAAGTTACCTTCTCAGATTGTAACAGAAAGGATCAAGAGAGACAGAAATTTGGGCTTTAGTTTGCTGTGTAGAGGACAAGGGACAGAAAGGGCTCAGCATGGACAAAAACCCTGCTGTTATTGGCAAGGCCAAGAAAGGCTGGTCCACAAGGCTCTTTCTGTACTAAGTGGAGAGAGAAGGTCCTCTGGAGTATAGTGGCTCTGAATTGAGTTGTGGATGAGCCTGTCTTTAGGGTCGCTAGAAGATTAACCCTGATGGGCTGAAATCAGCCTTTATGAATCCCCTGTCATCACTTACCTCAAGGTACAGGGTGGGAGGGCAGTGACCAAGAAGGGATCCAGGAGTGGGACTAGATTATGAGGATCCAGCTCTGTTTCCTTCACATTATTTTGGTAGCATTTCTCTGCAGGAGGATGATTAAAGACTGCAGCTTTAAACTTATGGAGTGATGGTTCTAGGTAGTCATAAAAAACGTTCATGTAGGACTGTAGTCCTCTGAAGAAAAGCGAGCTAGGCAAGTTGCAAAAGTTTAGTTTAACACAGACTGCAGAAGAGAGAGAAAAAAACCCTTAATTAGCCATTCCTAGCATAGCTAGTCACTATCCAGACAGTGCACGAATAGTCACAGCTACCAGACAGCTTAGTTCACGCTGTGAAGCTTAATTTGCCCTATTACACTGGCAGGTGATGACAGTGTTTCTTCAGCCTAATGTTAACAGGGGACAGAAATTCTCTGCCCACTGCAAGGCATTATTTTTTAGTGGAGAAATAAAAAGCAGCAGGCACAGAAACCAGTTACCTTCTTTCTTTCTGTCCCTTGACACCTAGCCACTCCCTGATTTGGCTTGACTTCAACCATGTTCTCCCTCAGTCTTCCAGGTAGTGTTTTTATTATTTCCCTATCTTGCCTGCAACTAAGAAGGGGAGTACACAAGTCCCTCTGAATTTTCCTACAATCTCTTGCACTTAAGCTTTTGTGCATGGAAGAATTTTTTTCTTTTTTCTCATGTGTATGCAGCACCATGGTTTGCCCTATAAGTCAAACATAACCCTTTCAGTATGAAAAGGTAGCTCATCCTGGCAAACAGTCTGTGCTGAGACCAGCCCCTTGAACAGGCTACAGAAGCTGCTCAAATCTTTCATCCCGTTAACTTCTATGTCTAGAGCTAGTACATTTCTTATTCACTTAGGAGTGAGTTTCACAATAAATTTATCAAGAAGATAGAGAACCATCATGAGAATTTTATCGCAAGTGAAAGCCAAGGTGGGTTTATGTGACATTCTTGAAGCTTCAGTGCCTTGTGTAAGTCAACAGGAAAATATTGTTATTCCACAAAATGCCACTGCAGCCAGGTTGGTTTGGGCATCACTAGTCTTGTGTGAACTAGCACAGATTAATTTTCACATTAACCTGCTTACAGTCCGAACACTGCGCTAGGTACTAGGGGATTCAGTTAATTACAATAATAATACTTTTGTGCTAATTACAGGGACACACCAAAAAGGTTTCTGTAGCAATGCTAACCCATTTTATAGCATGTAGGCCACTGGCAGTAATGAGCTTCATCTGTCCCAATTGGTATACAGTAATTTTCTTTAAGCTCTCATTTCTGACACTTGCAGACTTTTTCAAAAGGTTTTCACTTGCAAAACCATCCCTGCTTGCCTATTTAGCTGTGTTCCCCTTTTTCATTATTTTTTGTACTTTTACCATAGTGTTAGTTTTGAAATATTTCAGTTTGCCATATTGTTTTCTCATATTCATTGTGAACTAGGAGGAATAGTCTTTAAAAGCAGCAAAAAAGCTTCAGATGAGACATTAAGAAAATATGCAGATGCAGAAAGAAGAGTGAAGCAGCAAAATAGACCATTTGGAGTGGTTGGAGTGTCTCCATCTGTAGAGATCTTTAAAAACGAATTAGACAGACATCTGAAAATATATAATTGTGACTTATGGCCCCCAAGGCTTTTCTGCTCCCTCTGGCCACCTATCTGTCCCCTCTTTACCCTGAGAGCTCAGGTTTATGCTCCAGTTGCAGGTTTCTGATGCCTGGCACCTATGCAAGCATGTGCTGTTGGTCCTTGGAAAGTGCTAGGCTGTGCAATTTGATACAATTCTTTATCATTGCAGTCTAAGCTAAATCATCTCCATTTGTTTCAGAAAGTGCAGTCAGTTGCCCCAGTGCAGACGACATTTAGGAACTTGATCACAAATCCCAGACCATAATGCACTCCAGATGATCTCGCCCAAGTCTTTTATTTGATCTATCTATTTCTTAGAAAATGTGTGTAGGAAACTGAAGTCATCCTTTAGTCTACAACAAATTTCTCAAGTATTTATGGGTTTTGACCATTCCTGTCCAAACTGTCTCTGAAAGCTGTACGGATCTGATATTTATCACTCCTAAATGATGTTTAATCACATAAGTCATCTTGATCCACTGCTTTTTCCTCTCTGGATTGTCCTGGACACTCACAAGTAGTGAAGCAGAAAATCAGAGAGCCTTGGAGAAAGCAGCTTACCAAGGCTGAGGCAAAGTACAGCATCAACAAAATATTACAGACTATCACCATTTTTGTCATCAACCTCTTCAGGAAAGGAAAAGCCAGTCTGCAGATGTCAAATAAATCTTAGGGTAAAGCCATAGACTGCAGTCATGAAAAACTGCCACCGTGTTAAAAATTATGATTTTCCCACCAAAAATGGATCTAAAAGAATTTCCTTTTCAAGGGAACATATGGCTCTGCAATCCAACTGCTGTCACTAGCTGTAGGCTGGCAACTGTGAGAAAGTCTGCACACCAGAAAGTTAGCATTTGACACAGCCCCTTTTTCTCTCTTCCTCTATCTCTGCATTCCATATATATATATCATATATATACACATTCTCTATATATATTTGCATTCAATTAAATATATATATATATGTGCATTGAATTGACTTTCTGTAAGGTAGTGTAAAGCACTGATAAACCAGTAATAACCACCATGTTAGGATAACAAAGCATTCGCCTACCCCAGAGAACAAACAGCTGGTCCTTTGGAACAGCTGTTGAGGTTGTCGTTATTATTTTGGGATGCTTGTCAGAATCATGAAAGAATATAAGAAGCCTGGATATCAGGTGGGAAGTTTTCAGCACTTCCAGTTTCTGCTAATCTATAAGCCTTGTCTGTAACGTGGCTTGGCCAGCACAGCAGGGAGAGACAGCAAAGGTCTTCTGCTTCCTGTAGGATTGCCACTGATCTGTTCTTTTTTTACCTGAGTCTATGTGTCTGGGTCACCTGAGTTGAACAAAATCATTGAAGGTATTGAATTGATGAAGACACTGTAGACAAGACACCTCAAAGGGCTTGGTGTTCAGTAATATTCACTAACATATGATTCTGTGATACACGTGTCAAATGAACTTTGCATTTTCAGTTTTCATTCAATGGAAAGGCTGTAATGCAATAAAATTGTTTACATAGTACACAGGACCAGTGATGGGATGGGTAGTAACTGGAAGATGTTGCTATGCTGAGGTTAGGCAGACCTGGTTACTCCATCACAGAATACTGAAGAACTGTCACAAGGAGGGCCTCTCAAATACCATTTCAACTACAGATAGTGCTTTATCTGGAAAACACCTACAGTGTCCATCAGGAAAGGAGAAAATGAACGGTGTGCATTCAACAGATCTGGAGATGCAGAAATCTCTCCTCAGTAGTACATAGAAGAATACTTTAAATCATAGCTTTAGAAACGAAACAGGGAGGTGCATTCAAAATGGGATCAAAAAGTAATATAGCATAGACAGGCAAACTTTCTTGATATCAGTCTTTGATAATACATTTAATTTTTAGAAAAAGGAACATGATTGATGCACTGTGTCTGATTTTTCATGAAGTCATTTGGTATTGCATGACATAGGACACTGCTATATAAACCAGTGAAGACGCAGATAAACACTGTAACAAGGATAAAAAAAGCCAGCTTTTTTCCAGGCAAGCATTCCAGAAGAGACAGAAACAAAGATTGGATTGTTTATTTAGCAAAATGGAGATTGGTAGGTGAAGTTGTGTTCTCTCTGTTAATCTGTCATGAGAATCAATATATAATGGAAAAGAGCAATTTACACAGACACGGTGTTGTGCAAAAGCCAATTAGTAGGCTTCAGCTGCATTTAGTTAGAAGAATGAGTCCAACCATTTGAGAACTGGATTCTGTGTGTAGTCTTCCAAGAGTTATGAAATGCCAAAATTGAACTAATTATAAGAAAGTATGTGAACAGTTTATGAACAATATTCGAGGTTTTGATTTTCTGTAAAAGCAGGAATTGGACTTGATCAAGTCCACCATTTCCAGCTTAGTATTTTGTGTTGTAAAGGTGGGTTTCCATGGTTCTGTGAATGCTGAGCTCAAGAGTATCAGCAGTAATTGCAAGGCATTTGTTGGTATTACATTGATTTTTCAGACTTTGTTCCAATTTTACGTGACCTGATGCTCAAGTTAATCAAAAGAGTGGCCAATTGCATAACATACATGTTTGCAACTTAGATATCCCATTGCAAAGTGCTAAAAATATTCCTTATAATAACCTAAGAGACATGCAGGTAGCACAAGTTATCCTGAGGTAATGTGTGTATTTGTCTTGTTTAAATACATTCAGGCTTGTAATGTGCTCAACAATTCCCTATTACCTGTTTTATTAGAAATTGTAATCTGCCATAATCAGGAAGCTCTAGCAAACTAATAATATTCTGCAGCTGCTCTCAGTATTGCCTCCTAGAAAAGATCAATACACGCGTGGGAATGTTTTTATCCATTTCATTCCTTTCTGCATACATCTCTTTTTTGTTCAGGACATCTGGGATTTTTTTTAGTTTTCTTTAATGGTGGAAATGAATAGGTTTGTTTCCAGTCTTTGCTCAGTGTTCTTTTTAATTCAATAGAGTATCCCAGACAGCCTTAGGAGATGGCTGAAGATATCCTTGTCTGGAAGAACAGCACAGCTGAGTATAGGAAAGTGAAGGTTGCAGGGAGAGGTAGTTTTTACCTAGCAGATTTTGTAGACAGGGAGTGAATCATTTATTAATGGTATTATCCAATGGTAGCAAATGGTATTGATCATAATAGCAAGACAGTTCCGCCCAAGGATGTATATCCATGTCTCATAACACTTTTGCCAAGATTCTGGTTGTATTACTGATGATCCTTCTGATCACTGTGCTTTTGCTAGTCTGTAAGGCTAGCTGTAAGTTATATGAGTAATTACATCAGATAGTATTAGCATTCTTGCTACTATTTTATTTTCTGGTTTAGCTTATCATTTTTAAATTATTTGTGGATTGTGGTTTTGAGGGTTTTTTTACTGTAGGCTACAGCTTTCATGCTGGTTTATGGAATTAATAAAATCACATTAGCTTCCCCACCACTCTCTTTTCAGAAAGAAACTATTTTTTACCAAATCTCTTTTAGAAACCTCTTTTTTATCTCTTCCTGCTCTGAGTATATCAGAATTTCATAAAGTAGAAGTATAAAACTGCATATGATGTCTCAACTGTGAGGGCTTTAATGTAATTTTTCATAAAAGTTCACTTGGGAGTTTTGAGCCCTGATTTAGCAGTGTCTTCTTTTTAATTTTTGTCTGAAAATCAGGCAGGTCAGGCTGGTCTACATTTCCAGTTTTACTTCAAAAAGATTATTGCACGGTTCCTAGGAATGTCATGTGTCTCCTTAGTCACACTAAGTAATTATTGATTCTGGAGATGGTGAAGTAGGACTGTACCCATTTCCTTTTCCCAACACAGTTTAGTACAAGGTGGCATCTTCTGCATACAACAGTGCTGGGGAAGATACCATGTGCCCCTGTCTGCTCCCAGCTCTGTATCACTGTACCCTGCCCTCTTCACGTTTGCAGGCAGTTTTGTGTCTGTGTGCTTTCCAATCTGCATCGATCAGAGTCAGCCAGGTTAGCATAAATAGACTAAACAGGCCAACCCTGTTCATTCTTATTGAAAGGTATTTGGGAAGACTTACATGAGCCGTGTAGCTGGTAGGCACTCAGGAGACTTTTGGAAGGAAGAAATTCATAAACAGCTGGAGCCAGGTAGGATTCATTTACCATCAGAGTCTGAAGAAGAGGACTATCGACCCAATGTCAAAACAGGGCTACTCAAGACCACCAGAATGGCTCCCCTGTGTTGCCATGCGTAGGAAACCCTAGAAGCGGTCAGCTCTGCATTTTGTTTCTTCATGTCAATTCATGTCTTTAATAGTTGGAAGCAAGCTAGGCCAGCATCATCATTAAGACATGGCTAATCAGTATAATATGCTCAACTCCCAGTGAAGAGAACTCCTCTTGGTAAAAAGCAGAAGTATGAGAAAGCATCGAAGCAAAAATAATAAATAACAATTGCCCCAGGACAATGATTTTGGATGGGAAATTGTGGAAACTGAATAAACATTCTCCATCACTAGCCTGAAGCCACAAAATAGCGAAATGAATTAGCTTAGCTATTAATAGAAAGTAGGTTTTGTTTCTTTGCAATGTCCCGCATAAATATTTGTTGAAGAAAGAGGATTCCAATGCAGAGAAGCTTTCTTTTCACCTTGACAGAGTCATTTTGTGCCTAAAACACCAGAGATACTGTGAAACATTTCTGCACTGTACTAAACAGTACCTCCTTCAGAGTTATCAAGGTTAATGAGACATATGCTGCTCTGCTGGGCGAGCGTGGCTGTGTGAGTTGGATGTCTGGAGTGAAATGATGTGCCCAGCTTTTCCAAGATTGAACACTGTGCTGCCAAGGCACACCTATGTTGTGATATGGTTGTTTCAGACCTGACTCTCTGCTCTTTATTTGCCTTGCCCGTCCCTGGACACATGTACACACAACATTGTCCAAGATGTTAGCTCAGTGTAAGCCTCAGGCAGTTTGAAAAAGTGCCACAAACAGTCCTGTTTAGTTACAGGGTGCCTCAATTCAAATGTGAGGAGGAATAAATTTTTGAGAGCACGGTAAAATTCTGTGCAGGAAAAAAATTCCCAGAATCTTGGGAGGGAAGGAAGGGTTAGAATCATAGAATCATTATGGTTGGAAGGGACCTCCAGAGTCATCAAGTCCAACCTTTTGTTGGTTGTTTTTAAAAGCTATTGAGTTGCTTGCAGTTTTCTTCACTGGTTGGAAGAAGATGCAAGAAATTCCTCGCTCAGAAAGTCCTGGCTGATGCCTCATAAACCAAGGACAGGCTTTAAGGAAACAGACAGATTAACACCTCAGTGGGATACAAAGTCCTTGTCACTCACTAATAGCTTGATTTATTTTAGTACATCTCTTTCATTATGAGGCATGAAGTCTCTGAAACGAAAGCTTCCAGAGACTAATTTGGGTTGGAATTATATTCCCAGTGACTAAGAATGGAGCACAATATTAGTCTCCTGAACATATTGTGGGAGGAAGATATCTTTTCAGGTATATTTATCTTCACAGCTAACACAATATGAGGGCTGTGCCTAATGGTGCAACAGATGGAAGAAGCATTATCTTCAGTAATAAAGCAAATGAAAATTAAGTTAGTGGTGATGTTTAGGCAATGAGGCCAGCTACAGAACAAATATACAGGGTGATATTTTAATTAGAAGGCAGGCCTAAGTGTAAATACTTGTATATTGGTAAAGGAAGACAACTAACCAATATCAAAGACATTAATGGCCCTACTGTGCTGAAGTTTTAAAGGCCAAAGCAATGTGTAAAATAAGTAAATATGCCTGTGTCATTATTTTTGAAAGGTTCCTGAAAAGGTGTGTTGAAAATATTGCAATAAAAACAAGCAGATAGATTCAAACTAATAAAAACTAATAAAATGTAAAAGTATCTTCCCTTCCTCAGTATTGAAATCTGTGTTTTTCATTTCCTTTGAGTAAGCTCAGGGGAGCTATAAGACTGATAAGAAGGAGCAGAATAACTTGTTCTGCTGATCAGTGCATCACGAATGGAGCAATGATTTTTGAGCAACACTTTCTCCAATAAATAATACACACTATTGCATTGCCTATTGATGGCATCAGAATTATGTGCATTTTTTTCCTTTCCTGTGGTTAATTTAGCTGCTGTTGAATCTGATTGATCTTTTGGACTTATTACAAGCATAGCATTTACCATAAAATGTGAGCCAGCCTTGTCCAGAATCATGTCTCTGGCAATGGCCATCACCAGAAATGGCAGAGGAAGGTATAAGAAGCAAAGGTACAGTGAACTGTACCCAACCATAGTATGACTTTTTGTTTTTTTCAGAAATTACCACAGACTACAAAGATTTTTCACCATTAGCCTGCTGTGTAATTGCTTGCAATCTTACCCAGCTATTAGGAATTGAGCTCCTAATCATCTAAACACAGCAGTCAGGGTACTTTTAGGAAAAATTGAAACAAAAAAAAATCATAAACAGAAGACATAAAATGCTAACCAGAAGTATTAACAGTTCACATCTTTTTGCACATCTTTCACTTTTTATGTGTGTTACGGTAGTTTCGAAGGTTTTCCAAGCTGTGGGATGCTGGGCATCCGTCAGGCATAGCCAAAGACACAACATTAATCTAGCATCCATATCTCTGCCTTAGGTATTGGGCCTTACTCTTTATGATTCACCCAGGTTCACACTGTAAATCTGTGGAAAAGCAAGAATCAGACCCAGTCTGAAGTCTTGACTGGTCTGCTCACCTTCCCCTTACCTCCATGTGTAAAACAGCGGTGACTGGACAACATTATGGGCAAATGGCAGAAATGGAAAACACTCACTGTAGGAAGAAACATGTCCTTCTTTTATTTTAAATCTTAAACCATCAGCCAAGATATCTGTTAAGAGGAGGCAGAGATTTACATAAAAAAAGATTTACATAAATAGCATAAATCACGTTACTGTAATAATAGTATCATGCACATTGTTATCTCAGGTGTCCAAGGCGGTAAGTTCATGACTTGAAATAGTGACATAAAATTTGTGTTCCCATAAATACAACAGAAGAAAAATCTCAGAAGATTTAAGCTGGCCTGGACCCACTGAAATGATGCCAAATTGATAGTGATGGAAAAGCTGGTCTGGCAGCTATTCCTTTATTATTGTGGCTTGAGTTATTCGACATACCCTTTTTGAGGTGATAAAATTCTGCCTCTAAAGCCTTCCTGTTTTTTGTTTGTTTGTTTTGGTTTTTAAGCAGTGCAGTCTGTTAGAATCAGACATTTTGAGTTTTACTTTCCTTTCACCCTCTGACACAATCAGAGATACACGCTGCCTTTTCCAACCTCCTGCTTGCATTATAGCCATCACTGCTTCACCATTTGCTGAGTGGGTTAGAGGTGAATTATTTTAGAACCACAAAAGCAGCAATTAGGAAATCTGTTACCATCTAGAAGCAAACAGTGATGATCCTGAATTACACAGGAAAGCAGATTTCGATACGTGCTGACAGAAAGAATTGCTATCTCTCTAAAGGTGCCAGCACTAAAAGCATTCAAACTAATAAAGTGATGCTGAACTATTATTTTCACTACTGTATAATACATCAGCATTTCAGTTGCTTAGCTATACTTTACTTGTAGGATCAGGGTTTTTTTGTTATCGTGTTCTCTAAATTCAATCAAAGCTATAATCTTTATAATAAACTTAAAAGTGAAAAATAGCAGTAATATAGCTTTGTAAAGTTCTGCAACTCTTTCTCATAAAAAATCTGAGCATATTTATTTGTCATAGCTATTCTTTATTTATATGACCAAAAAGTAGCATCAAGCCATCAGATAAAAAATCTGTCTTTGTTATTTTTAGATTCAGAAATTATTTGATTTTAACTATGATTTTCTAAAAATTTCTGGAGGTTTGGCTTCTTGCATTCATTTTTAGTCTCTCAAATACATGTAAGACTTCCAAGAGCTTTCTTGTGTGCTCAACTATCATAGGCTTTTAGGCCACCTCTGAAGTGACTTGGAGAATTTGAACCTAAAATTTCAATATACTGTTTATTTTAATTGGAAAAGTCCTTGCTCCATGTTTGGACCCCCTTGAGGCAGGGGTTGGTCTCTTCTGCCATGCCCATAGTGAAAGGACAAGAGGAAACAGCTTTAGATTGCAGCAGGGGAGATTCAGATTGGACATTAGGAAAAAATTTTTCACTGTAAGGGTGGTGGAGTCACCATCCCTGGAGGTGTTCAAGAGACATCTGGATGTGGTGCTGGGTGATGTGGTTTAGTGGTGATGGAGGTAGGGGTTGGACTGGATGATCTTGAAGGTCTCTTCCAACCTGGATGATTCTGTGATTCTATGATTCTATGTATATGAAAGGACTTCAGTCACAGCAACACTCATCCCAACTGTCATTAAAGTCTATGCATCTGCCATGGGTCTCACAAATGCATGATATTTTGCTTCACAGCAGATCGAGAGACTTAAGTGTTGAGTAAAGGGACTCTCAACATCTCACATCTCGAGTCAAATCACAGGCCATCAAAGCTAGTCCATAGGAAACTCAAAAGGGAGAAGCAACTCCTCCCCACCTGCACAGCTGTAGGAAGGATAGCAGGATCTTAGGTATCTAAATCTCTTCAGCAGTAAAAATGTGGGTGTCTGCATACGCTCAGATGCCAAAGTGGATTAGACAGGATAGTTTTGTTACTGGCCAGCTGAACTTGAATTTTCAGTTTAAGTGCACTCTGTTAGGGTTTGGGAGGTTTTCTTAATGGGGCTGGCCATTTACTTTGCTTTGATTTCTCAGTATGTGAAGTAAGGAGAAGGTTCAATGTGTTCGAAGATTACTCCTAAAGGATTATCCAGTCCTTTCAACTAGTACAAGTGCTTTGGAAAGGCAAATGATTGCATTGATATTTGAAGGTTAGAATATGTGTGAGTCCCAGATATACCACTTGGCAAGCTGTTGGAACAAGGTAGAAGGAAAAACACCAGCTCCTTGTCCACGTATTCAAGCTAATGAGTCCTGCATGTAGCAGACAAATGTTAGTTGTTCAAACTGGTGTCTGTAGCTGATAAATCCACTCAGTTTTGGCCTTGGTTGGGCTTGGGGGCAATTCACACTGCAACAATCCAAGCTGACTCCTCTCTCTCCTGACTGCTCAGAGAGTTGAGCAGAGCCAACTTTACAAGATAGACCCCTGGAAAAATGGGCACTTGCTCGAGACAGCACTGCTGGGACTAGCAGCCCACACAGAGCCCACAGTGTCAGTTCCAGAGCCCTGGAAATGGTCTTGTGGTCCCTGCAGCTGGGCCACTCCTCGCAGCAGTGATCTCCTCTCTCACACCCAATGGCACTAGCTCCCCATCTCCAGGGCTAGCAAGTTGTATTTGTACCCTTGTGATGGCTAAATGCAGGTCTACACTGCCACGAGCCCAGCTCAAAAGTGCAGTATGAACAAACACCTCCCTCTGTCTCATCTGCGCTGTTTCTTACAGCCAGAGCCACAAACCATTTGGGTCTGACACCAGCAATAATATAGGTTACAGTCTGCTCACCCATTTGCCCTTTTAATCTCATGTGTAACTTTATCAATTTCTTAAGATACCAGAGTTAGCTTGTTAGATCATCAGTGAATCAGGCAATGGGTAGGACCCTTGTAGATGGATTTTGGTAAGTCAAATTTGGCAAATTTCGCCAATGATGCACTCCAGCAGCAACACGTTCTTTGTTCTCCCTTTCTTTAAAGGGCATGAAATTAGTGAAGCAGCTTTAACTGTATTTCTTGTCAGTATGTCACAACCTCAGTGTCCTTCTAATTGTTTAGGAGCCTTGAAAGTGTGTTATTTAGATTCAGTGAGGAATTTGAGGGAAGCATGAAGTGTTTTTCTGGACTTTAGCACTGCCACTTATCTGCACCTAGAAAATGCAAGGCTGTTAGGAAACAGCTCCTCTGGAATGACCCCATGTATAAAGAAGTGTTAAGAAAAATGGACTTTTTTCCAGTGGGCAGGACTATCATAGCAGTTCTGATGGCAGAAATGGAGCATCACTCTTTCTGTTCACATTGCAAATGCAGCTGTCCCTGTAGTATCTAGGCATCAACAGGAGAACTAGGAGGACTAAGTTTAAAGAAGCTGATCTGAGCTGGGTTAAATACTACCTGCATTTGTGGCCTTGCAGTTTTTGGTCCCGGCATTTGCCAAGAGGAAGGGACAGGTGTACAATTCAGTCTTTTTTGATGCACAAATGGGAAGAAGGTACTGTGGGAAAATATAGGTTCATAAATTCATTTATTTTCAAATTATCTATGTATTTCAATCCAAAGGAAAAATTATCTCAAGAACACAAAGTTACAGAGCTATCATTAGTACTTCAATATTTTTAATATCAAGTGGGGACCAAGAGCTTAAACCTTGAACTTCCATCACACACTCACTAGATAATTTTTAAGATGTGTTGTGGTTTTAAAGTGTTTTCTGTAAAAAAGAGAGATTATGAAATTCAGAATAGATTTACATTCCATTAAAATCAGTTCAATTACAGGTGTGCTCTGAAGTCAGAACACAAGCAACAATATCATCACCTGACCAAGCTGCAATCATTTGAGTATCTCATGAGTTGGTGTTCAAGTTGCAAATAGTGCTGTGCTAGTGAGAGCCAGATTTTCAGTCCTCTCTTCTCACTCTCCAGATCGGTGTTTAAATCTGGGAATTACTCCTACACCTCACATACAGAGTCTGCCTAGAATATGGCTCCTTATTAAAGGGAAAGCTGCCATTACAGCTGCTCTGATATGAATCATTCATATCTTTGGCCTCACCCAGATGTAAAACATCATGGAAAGTGAATTACACTGTGCGTTTACTGTCTTCTTCAGTGTATCCACCACACAAGAAAGACACCTAGTAGCAACCCTCAGAATTGTAGTATTCTGCCTGTATGCAGAGAACTGACACTGTATAAGGAAGAGAAATGCAAGCTTTTTGTTTTTAAGATCACCTTTCCTATTTGCCAAGGAGAAATGTTAAATTGGTTATAATGAAATATGTTAAACAAAGCCTTGCTGGGAAGATGATTATTTACTAAATAAATCCTAGAGCGGGGGAATAGAACAAATATGACTCACGTAGAGCAAACTTAAATCCTACACTGGAATAAACACTTTGAAACTAAACTCCACTTTAAAAAATAACACAGGGTTGTGGGAGCCTTAGTTCCACTGAGGATTTGGGCTTTTAAGTCACTGAGAAGTTTAAAGATGTTCTTTAGGTGAAAGAAATGAGCAAGAAGCAAACTAAAGAATAAATCTGAAATACAGTCTGCGTGTAGGAGTGTCTATGCTCCTGACAAACAATTTCAGCTGCAGTCAGTGAAGTCATAGGTATGTGGGAAGACTGAAGAGTCTTATACCACAGCAGTGGTTCCCAGATTATTGGCAAAATAGCCACTGTCACTGAGCAAACTCAGTAGGTAATGCCAAATAAGCTCAATGGAAAGGGAGTAAAAATACATCAAGTAAGAAGAAGAAGGGGTAAAACCCAAACACAAAAGCCCAAATCAAACCACTCTGCTAAACCAGCTTGAAGGTAGCTAATGTCTATGCAAAATGTGGGATCTTGGAAAGGTCAGATGTTTTCATCCAATGAAAAGTTAGAAGGTGCTGAATAAAATGAATTAGTGTTGTTGCAAAGCATCTATAGACATTCTGGGAACTGAGGGAATGGCAAACGATGAAACAAAAATTATGCTGAGATTTCTACCGGGAGAAAATGAGAATATTGCTGTCTTCCAGCATTCTCACATAGCTCAAACAGCAACAGAGCAGACCAGTAGGTTATAAATGCACAGTAAAGACTTATTTGCTTAATCTGAGAGGTGATGTGATCTGGTGTGATGCACCTCCATCCTCTAAGGGAGGAAATCTTCTTGCATGCTGCTTTCACTTCTGCTCCAGACCTGCTGTGGGGAAATGTAGACCCTCCTTTTGAAGCAGGCAGTAAAATAAAACCTTGAGGTGCAAGGAACATCTTCTCCTCTATGCCAGCATCTGTCTGCAACATCTTACTTTTCAGTGTCACTGAGTCACTGAAATGGATTTTGTACATCCCCTCGAGCTAGTGATCTAGTTCACGTTGGTAGCTTTAGGTTGAATTATGACTCTCTGTGTTGCTGGAGCATGGCCTTTAGGTTACTGGTTTCAAGGAATTAGGGTTTGTTTTCAAAACCTCAACTTTTCCTCTTGCAAACCAAAACTCAGCCCATTAGTTCACACAGTGAGCAAGGGGAATGTGTCAGAAGGAGGGACCATTGACCAGGTTAAATGAGGGATGTGTCCTTTCAGAGAGGAGCCTCACCAAATGATGCACCTCTAGCTGGATCCTTGCCCCAGCTCTGGTCCCATGTTGCTGGTCAGCAGGTCACAACAGTTTACAAAGTTATTAGCAGAACTATGGAGGAGAACACGATGTGGAAGGTGGTGTTGTGGCATTCTTATGCAGCTTAATAATCTCTGAATTTTCAGGGATCACCCACCCTAAGACTCAGCTATGGATCCACCTATTTAAAAGAAACAGAGCCCAGTCCTCAGTGGGCTGGGTAGATAAGGTGGCTTATTGCTCATACAACTTCACAGCTGCTTCAGGGATAATGAGACTTTGATATATCTCCTCAGTTCAGTGGGATTTTACACTAAGTGCTTGACTCATTAGTAACTTCAGCACATCATCCCACTGCCCCTGACAAGGTATCTCATTGTTTGGAAGGAGGAGTGATATAGTGGAAAACTGCTTTTATCTTCCTGTTTGCAGACTGAAATATATTTGGTAACACACTTTAAGTGTCCTTTCCTTTCCTGAAACTGCAGGAGGGAGGATCTAGCTATATGACTTTTAACATAGTCAGTGCTAAAATGTTCATGTACCACAATAAAGAGAGTATTTACCTAAGATAATATATTAATGCAAGGTTCTATTAGACCTCAATTTTCAGGACGTGCCTTACACTCATTAATTTAACATTAATTTGCATTTAGCTACATTAATGATTATATAGGTCAAGAAACTAAAATATCTTTATTCTCTGGGGTTTTTTATCTCCTTAGAGTACGCTCGTTTTGAGGCAAAAATCCATGACCTACGTGAGCAGATGATGAATCACAGCATGAGTTCTGGGTCTGGCTCCCTGAGGACTAATCAGAAGAGGTCACTGTATGTCAGGTAAGCAGGGAGACCTTTCTCCTGGGAATGTGTTGGCAGCTACCTTGTCTATGCCTGACTTGAGTGTTCTGGGTTCAGCAAGGTGGGAAATAGGTTTGAGGAACTGCATTGAATTGAACCAAGAAAAGCGTCAGTCTTACAGGCACAGCATCATTAATGTGAAAATTGGATAAAGCCCTATTGCTTAATCTGATCGTTTCAAGCCATTTTCAAAGAGCATTATACTTTTATAGTGATTTGGTTTTATGAGATGAAGATTTCTTACCAGTTGTCAGCTCTTTCAATACCTGAGATGAATATTGTGGTGTAGTGACGCATTGCGCTTCTGTGTGAGGCCTTGCCCAGACATGGAATGATTTTTCTCACAAAGGGCACTTTTTCCTCAAGACCCTGTTCTTACAAAGCAAGGACTAATATATGCTAGTCTAAATGCATGCCAGTATGGTGCTATCCCCTTGTATATGTTTACCCTTCTACCAGTCTACGCTGCAAAGAATCCACGAGCTACCCTAGCAAGATCAAACATGCAGACAAGATGCTGAACAAGCTGATGTACGTAGCTTCAGTGGAGTGGTGAATAACATAGGAACTGCCTAACTGTGAGCCAGGCAATAGCAGTGGTTATAGTTTTGCTTTGACTGTGCAAGTCTATAGCCATAGTCATTGCTGGGTGAAAGACTGGGTGTTGCCCAGTTGCCCCTAGCGAAGTTCTTGCTGTCACTCCTACCTTTTGGGACTCTGAGAGACGATGCGACTCTGTGCCAAATATTTTTATAATCTTAATAATTATGCTTCTCTAGGCTTCTCATTTCCATTTTCCCCACATGTTCAGCATATAATTTGAAATTCCTGAGAATCATGAAGTAGAGGGAAGCAATTTGTCAGCCTCCAGGCAGTGATAATTATTCATGGGGGAGCTAATTCAGGTGATAACATTGCAGAGATCCAATTAAGGCTAAATTCTACATTTTGTCATTATGCCCTCAGCATGAAGGGGTAAGGTAGCAGAGAAAGAAGGGAAAGCTTAAATGTTAGCATGATGGTCTTATTCTAGTGGGCACATGAAGCGCTAATTGGTACTGCTACTAGAAAGAGCGAGGACTGAAAGGATATGGATCACTGTTACCAGTGACCTTGCCGCTGGGCAAGGTCAGGTTGAAAGTGTCATGGTTTTCAGTGCATCTCTAACCTTCTCTGACCTCTCCGGTGCTGTTTTTACTTTCGGAGCTGTTCTACCTGTGGTAGGTTTTTCCCAGCCCAAACATAGAGTGACTTTATTGTCAAGAGCTTTGGTCAGCTCATTGAATCTGCATTTTACTGGATATGTGGGGATAGATCCAAGCTTACTTTGCTTGAAGTAACCAGGGACTCAAAACGTGGGGAACAATGGTGCAAGAAGTCTAAGCCAGCAACCACAAGTCAGTTCAGGTGGACACAGAAAGGGCTGACACAGAGTCCTGAACAACTTACTGGTCTGAGCTGCAGCAAAGCTCAATTACCCCTGCATCAGCATTGACCTGGTAAGCCCTGCTGAGACCTGAGGCTTATTAGCCTGCACAGTGAGCCAAGCTAATAGATCTGTGCTGCATCTGGACTAGCTCTTCTATTTGGTATTGCTCTGTGTGCACCAATGAGCCTGGTTTTCTGCTAGTTCATGAATTCTGGATACAGTCTGTCTCACTAAGCTTATCTGCCCTGGTGCTTCACTGCAGGAGTTTTTGACATCTTAGCTGCACATCTAAATATCACTTCCCAAACCATAAATGCAAAAACTGTTCTTCCAGTCTTACAAAAAAATTCCCCAAACCCCTCAAGCAGAAAGCCTCAGAAGCCTCAGCTACTTTTGTTAGCATAAATTGTTTTGTAGTATAACCCACACAATTGTCTGTGTCCAACTCTGAGAAGTCTGCTTGAGAGGTTCAGTATTTTACATATTACTATAACGTGTTTGTAGTGCAGCAGAGCCTGCAGCATTGTGCTAGGCACTGTTAGTTCAAAACATATACACTAATTACAAAGGTAGCTTATGTCTACATTAGGCACTAAGGAAAAAATAAATGTGAGTTCAGAAATGTGCTTGTTTTCAGAGAAGAAATTTTCACTTTATGGATAAACTCTTTACAGCCAGGGACCATGTAAAAAGAC
>VZRW01003661.1:84425-233975 GCA_013398125.1 Aegotheles bennettii | reverse complement strand
CTGGCAGGGGGGTTGGACTAGATGATCCTTCGAGGTCCCTTCCAACCCTAGAATTCTGTGGTTCTGTGATTCTGTGATTCTGTAATGTGTGCAACCACAGGAAAGCAGTCAGGAATAATTTGTTCAGAAGAAATTATGTAGCTCTTTGATGTGATCTTTTATCTGTGCATACTCTGGTGTTTCTGATTATTACTATTTTTAATTTCTTTATCCCAGTCTGTCTTTCTGATGACTCCTGGAATATTTCCTAGGAGCTTCCTGAAAATTTGTTTCCAGTACTACCTGTTCCTTTTGTATCACAGACTCTATATGTCTGTTTGGGATGTTATCAAAAAGTCCACTAAAGGCAAACCATGAGATTTCAGGGAATGACAGAACAGTAGGAAATGCTATTAACTCTTTTGGGAGTCCACATCCTCTTTGTCACTAAATCTCTCTGTTGAGTAAAAGAAATACGGAAAGAAAAGCAGAAAGTGAGAGAATAGGTATGAAACTAGTAAATGTTATTATTTATAATTTATTTGCTGATGAAGGTGAATGAACTGAATAACTGAAATGAGAGGCTAAAAAAAATTCTATTATCCTTTTTGATCTGTTGGAATTCAGCCATCAACTCATGATTAATGAGGAAAGGAAACAGCCCATCACCAGCTAAATGCTGTGCTATAGACACAGAGAGGGGATTTTTTTTGCTGTTTCTTATGCAAATTTATATCTTCTTTTTTGTCTTCTTGGCTCAAGGGTTTAAAATCTGCTCTGCTAAGATTATATGTTTTATTTTCTGGAAATAGATACATGCTTTGCTTTGTCCTTCTAGGTCCAGCTCAATAGTCAAATTTTTCAGGCTGCCTGTGGTTACTATTGATACTCTCAGGAAATGCTGGATGATGTTACAGAATCACAGAATCACTTGAGTTGGAAGGGATCTTAAGAGTCATCTAGTCCAACCCCCCCTGCCATGCACAGGGACATCCTCTCCTAGACCAGGTTGCTCAGGACCCATCCAGCCTGGCCTTGAACGTTTCCAAGGATGGGGCCATCCCCACCCCTCTGGGCAACCTGTTCCAGTGTTTTACCACCCTCATAGTGAAAAACTTCTTCATTATGTCTATCTCCCCTCCTTCAGTTTAAAACCATTACCCCTTGTCCTATCACAACAAGCTCTGAAAAGCCTGTCCCCATCCTTCTTACAGGCCCCCTTTAGGTATTGAAAGGCTACAATGAGGTCTCCTTGGAGCCTTCTCCTCTCCAGGCTGAACAGCCCCAACTCTCTCAGCCTTTCCTCACAGGACAGGTGTTCCAGGCCTCTGATCATTTTTGTGGACCTTCTCTGGACTTGTTCCAACAGGTCCATGTCCTTCCTGTGCTGAGGGCTCCAGAGCTGGATGCAGTGCTCCAGAAGGGGTCTGACCAGAGCAGAGTAGAGGGGCAAAATCACCTCCCTCGATCTGCTGGTCACAGTTCTTTTGGTGCAGCCCAGGATACAGTTGGCCTTCTGGGCTGTGAGGGCACATTGCTGGCTCATGTCCAGCCTTTTGTCTACCAGTACCCCCAAGTCCTTCTCAGCAGTGCTGCTTTCAATCCCTTGATCTCCCAGCTGGTATTGATACTGAGGGTTGCCCTGACCTAAGTGCAGGACCTTGCACTTCTTGAGCTTGTCTTGGTCCCTCTGGATGGCATCCCGTCCTTCAGGTGTATCAACTGCACCACTCAGCTTGGTGTCATCCACAAACTTGTTGAAGGTGCCCATCAATCCCACTATGTCATTGATGAAGATATTAAATAGTTCCAGCCCCAATCCAGACCCTTGAGGGACACCACTTGTCACTGATGCCCATAGAGACATTGAGCCATTGACCACTACCCTGTGGATGCGACCATCTAACCAATTCCTCACCCACTGAACAGTCCACCCATCAAATCCATATCTCTAGTTTAGAGAGAAGAATGTCATGGGGGACCATGTCAAAGGCCTTACAGAAGTCCAGATAGATGACACCTGTAGCCCTCTCTTTCTCCACTGATGTAGTTACTCCAATTTAACGCCCTATGGAACACAGCCTTTTGAAGAGTTAAGCATCAGAGAAGTACAGTCCTTTAAAAAGTTTGGTGAATGAGAGCAGCCATTGAAACTTTAGTATAAAATTGCCAAACTTTGGAGGAAACTGAGGGCTTAAGCATCATGAAGGGTTTTTCCTGTTGATTCACTGGATTCCTCCTGAACTTAAAGCACTTGTGCCAGATTTCTGAGGGTAAAAGTAGATACTTCAGTAGTTGCTACTAGATGTACACCAAGAAAAGGTTTTCAGGAATCGTTTGGCATCCAAGAACTGCCTTCTTACAGTCTGTTCTTGATTTGCAGATGAAAAAATAATTAGATAAGCTTAGAATAAACAGCCACAGCACATCTTAATCTTTATTCAAACCAGACAGCTTCTGAAATAATGTCTATAATTAAAAATTCCAATTGTCCAAAGCCACAAACAGGCACTGTAGGAGTGTTTCACCCTGCAGGAACAATTCAAAATCTTCACACACACTTCAGCCCTTTCATTGCCACTTCACTGTTTAAAACCTGTTCAATACCATCAGTGACCAAACATCATTCCACATACTCATGGCTACTTGTTGCCCTGTATAAAGGCACTTGTTGAGGTCACTGAAATGTAGACATTTCAAGTTCAGCACTACTTTTAAATATATCAGCACAATGTGAATTGTACCGTTGGCTGTAAAGGTGGATATGGAAATCAGAGCTCGGACAGGGCTGGATTCAGGTGTGATTTCGGAAGCAGAAGTGGTTCTGCAGCTACCTCTCCACCAGCTATCCCTGAGAGAACACTGCAGTGCCAGGTGTAACCAAGGACAGAGCCTCTTCCCCGTAAGATGAGGAACTTTAAGATTAATCTTTTTGTTCAAGCCCATTCTGCACTAATTATAAAGAGTGTGGACAGTGAAAACAGGTGCCTTTTAGTCCACTACATTTTTGTCTTCTTCAAGCTGGAATTAATGCTAAGCATTTCATAGTTTTGATTGGTTTGTGCTGTACAAACACAAAGCATTGAAAATGAGAGTGTTTGGGTTCATTTTTTTATTGATCCAAAGCAGCAGAATCTGAGGATTTGCCATAGCAATTTAGCAGCAGCTGAAAGGAAGTCAAGGCTGAGGTACTTTGGGTTGTTCATTCTGATTTCTAGTACAATGAATTCTCCAATAGGTGTTAGACACCTTTATATACATTTCCTGAACTACTTAGAAATCAGCATGATGCCATGCTGCTTAGAGAAACTGATTTTCAACAAATCACAGAAATTCTCACTTGGGAACTTTGTTGAGTTACAGTTGAAGTTTGGCTGAGGCAGTTTGTGCAGACTGAATCAGGCATCAGGGGCTGGTTTTAGGTAATGTTGCAGTCAGCAAACCTCAATAGGCCAATGAGCATCAGGTCAAGGCTCCATGGGCAAAATTCTCCTGGGAGAGCTGCACAGCAGGTTGTGATGCAGTCTGAAATCCACATGAGAAATGCGATTCTTGGAAACATCCTGGCAGTGAAATCCAAACACATGATAACATCAGACTGGTGGATGGAAAGCTCTAAGTGTAGAATTGGAAAAATGATAGAGATACAATTTCATCAGGGCTTTTTGGAGAGAGGTAATGAGGGAACCAGAGAGAGAGGTATAAAATGGTCTTATCTAAATACTCATTGCAAGGAGAGAGAATATACATATATATACTTATATATATACATATATATAAAAAGAAAATCCAAATAGATATATGTTAGTGTTAAATATATGCTATATCCACACATACCTTACAAACATCTTCACTTAAGCTAGTTGCCTAGTATCTCTCTTGAGTCAGTGAAGTGCACTTGGCACTTTCAGAGTACAGTTCATCTCATCTAGAAGCAGACACCTAAATTGCTCAGGCGATTCAGGCCCTAGAAATATCTGTTTCTCACAGTTGTGTGGAAGGAGCTTCAGGTGATTTGCTAAGATGTAAACATCTGTATTGGAGACACACTTAGAGCCGTGTGACCTGAATCCCATCCACATGGAATGTGTTTTTCTCTCTCTCTCACTCTATCACGCAGACACAGAGTATGCATGTGCATACCTTGAAGCAGCTGTAACACCTGTCTGGCTGTTCTCTGTGCTGTGAATGTGTCTGCTCTGCATTTCAGCAAGGCACTGCAAATAGCTTTGAAACACAGACAGTCCTGTTGAAATAGCCTGTTGTGTTCCTCATATTCTATTCCCCAGGATTCCTCCTAAATTCGTTTGCCATTTTTGTAAGCACTACTGAGAGGTATTGAGGATACACAAATGTTCACGTGCATGGTTGTCTAACTGGGTGAGTTTATGATTCCATCTGTGGCATCAAACTGTACATTTCTTGCAGCTTTGGAGCACTGTAGGTCAGTCGAGATTTCTGGAGAGTGAAAGTGAGCTTGGCACCTGGGCATTGTTGTTTGGTTTTGATGGGAAAATAGCCAGAGCTTACATAGCTGTGCCTGTACTTTAATGGCATGATAGAAACTATTAGGATTCTCTATACTGAACAGTAAGTGGAGGAAAGTAGAATTTTAGTACAGTTTTTTCACTTATCTTGGATTATTCTGAGACAATTGAACTGTCCAAATTATAGCACAGAATAGAAACATGCATTCAGAAAAGCTGTTCTCAATAGCATAATGCAGAAAGCTGGGGTTTATGATAGTGGTTAGCAGCCATGTTTGGAAATGGTCAGATAGGCACGCTCCTACCCTACACTCGTGAAATGGGCTGTTGCACTTGAAATGCCACTTCAGACTGGAAAATTGAAGTCTGCTTGGGATGCTACTCATTTCACATGTCCTGGTTAAGTATGAGTTTTGGAATATTCAATTACTACTTTTTAGCTGTTTTTTCTCTGAATACAGAGTCTCACCCAGATCCTGCTGGCAGCAGTATTCTCACTGTCTGCAGTGAGAGCTGCTCAGATTCAGAACCAAGGAAACGGTGCAGGTCTTTATTTTTCAAAGCAAGGAGGGTCACTCTGAGAGACCTTTTTCCCAGGTGGATGTTCAGAAGCTGAACCATAATAATTGAATAACTATTTGCTCAGGTCTTTATTAATTATCAGACATGCTGAGAAACAGAGGAGGATTATCATTATTCTGCAAGACAAGAATCACCTAATAGAATGGGCAATAAATCTGGTATTATTTTGGAATTCATGTTTAGAGCAAAAGTATCTGGCTCACAGAACCTGTGATTATCTGTGAAATGAAGAATGAAAATGAGACCATTTCTTGTCTTTGGCAATGCAAATATGTATTCTTATGAAACTTAGATTGTTTATGTGCTTGGAGGAGCATTTATTTTGGCATTTACAAAGAAAGTGCCGTGTTCCTTATTCTGCTGCACTAAGAATAAATGAGGAATTAAAAAAAATCAACTAAAAAGTGAAGAACAGGGAATATCTGGACAGAGGCTGGGTTTTTTGAGGTGGCCTCTGGCTGATGTCAGCAGAAGCTTTGAGCTTTTCATACTTTTTTGTATTATGCCCATGACGCTTTCATAGATCTTTAACCGAAGTGCCTTAACTAAGACACACAGCAGTGTTGCCACTCTCAGCTGAAAGATGGATGTGAGAATTATTAATACTGGAGTATTCACAATTCAAAGGCCTTCAGTCTTATAGTTTTGATGGCATTTTGGTGCTAAAAAAACCACCCTGAAATGTGATGCTGTAAGTATAACTATATGCCTCACCTACACCCTAGGACTGTGAAAATTGATATATTTAATGTATAGTCAGTTGAAACTATTAGCCACCACCCAAGCTACTACAGTTTTTCCTAACACTTCCTATATTTCTTATTCATCTGATACTTTTTGCAGTGTTGATACTAATGAACAGTTAAGGAAAAATTAGGTTAGTCTGCAATTTTTAATAACATTTCGCAGACAAAGAAGAAGCAGTTAATGGAGAGTGAAAACTGAGCATATAAACACATCAGTCAAAACAGTCTCATCTCTGCTTCTGACACCAGCTCTCTCCTTCACATCTTCATTATTTATCAGATCTGCTTGTCTTAGGTACCTGGTATGAAATGAGTCTAGCTGATTCCTTCCCGAGACGTGTTCTGATGCATCATTAGCTGCAGCGTGAGCCAACAGCCCAGCAAACCTTTTATGAGGGATGATTCTCCAGTTGTGCCGAAAACGGGCAGAAAGCAGATTTATTTCTATCTGGTTGTGGCTTTGCAAATCATTGAATACTTTGTATTCAAGATTAAGAGCTAATGCATGCGGTACTGAGCATCTTGAAGGACTGATCTTTGAGTGAATAAACCGCAGCCCACAGTCATCTCAGATAACAAGCTCTGCCTAAAGTTCAGAATATAAAACAGAATATAAAGCAGCTCCATATGAAAGCCATTCTTGTCTAATTCATCTAATTTTACATTATCAATAAAACTCGTTAGATATTAAATAACTGGCTGAGACCTGAAATCATGTCCTCAGGTCTGAATTATTAATGCCTGCTGAAGCAGCTTTCTTATTAGCAGCTTCAGTAGGAGTAAGTAGTATGTACTTCTGGCCATTTTCCTTATTGTTCTGTTTCATAAGTTATTGAAATAATGTCCCAGAACAGGTAACGTGCTTGACATGTGATGTCTCCTCTAAAGAAGCAGTGTACCTTTTTCTTTTCTCTAGAGATGCTTTAATAGCTTTTCATTGCACATATATTCTGCTTCCCAGTTCCCTAGCGGGACTGCCTGCTTTCTGGTTCGGAGCCTCATCTGGCAGGAAAGTGTCAGCTAGAATAATTTCCAAGCCTGTGGATGATGTGGCTTGATCACATGGTGTGACTCCTGGGGTTCCCTGCAAAGGTAGAGGAATTGGACTCAATGATCCTGGAGGGTCCCTTCCAACTCGACATGTACGATTCTATGGTTCTGTGATGAGCAAGAACTTGGCCACGTGTGGGAATAGGATTTGTTTGAATTTTCTGTAACCAAGAGAGTCACAATTTCAGCCAGCATCATTTCTGACCAGGGACTCAAAACATGATCCATCAGCGCAGGGGGGGAAAAGTGACAATTGAGATAAACTGTCTCTGTCTTAAAATGGCTGAAAGTGAGTCAGCAAAACATGCATTTACGCTGTGACTGGTCTATGTGAAAAAGCAGTTTTATCCAACAAACAACTTCTTATGATGTTTCCATGTCAACAGCTATAATAGGACACCATCAATTTGTGCAATTCTCAACTGGAGAAGTACAAGACAGTAAGTTAGATCATGAACACACAGAAGAAAACCCATTGAAAAAATGTTTATGGGAATACAGTCAAAAGTTGGGAATTTAAATATGTGAACTGGCACAGCACAAGCTAGCAGACGCTCTTAGCACAGTGGCCAATATGAGAGAAAGAGAGAAGACTGCTTGGCCCCTATTAAAGTGTTTTCTACCTGAAATCTTACATGGAAAAATGACATTGTAGAACAGGATCTCCAAATTAAATGCTTTGGAACAATGCTGAGAACAGTGTTGAATCAGGACATAAACCTGATGTGGTGATTCCCATTGGAAGTGCCTTCCAGTAAAGACAAATGAGAAGGATCTTTCGTCTCACCACAAGGAAGCTCATTTGTGAAGGGAGCCCAGCCAAGTTAAGCGATGAGGCTGAGTGGGACAAGTAGGCTTTGCTGACTCTATTATTTCTCATTAGAAATAGAAATGACTATATTAACTACAATGAGCATGGGAAGGATGCAGGGACTTGTCCAGCATACATGGAGGTCGTAGGAAGCTCCTCAGCAACTCCATTTGGTTATTCCCTGCCACCCCACTCTTGTAACAGGGAACAAAGTCCTGAAGCAGAAAGACCAGGTCCTCCCAGACCTCACTTAACATCACGTTGAATAGATCCTAGTTTAGATGTGGCTGGTTTTCCAAGTTTGTTGTGAGTGGTGGTTCTGTGGCGGTGGTCAATAGAGGAAGCTGCTTCTGGGAACCCAGCTTGGGGTGAAGCTATCAACCCCAGCAAGCTGTTGTGCGAGTGCAGAGCTTGCACTGCTTGCCCCGTCTCTGTTCCTCTCACACACCAGCCTTGGCGGGTAGGATTTGATCCTCTCTGATTGTGCCTCATATTCAGAGCAAATGGAGCAAAAAGTATTTCAGAGGTTAGCATATCTGTGTGCCTCTCTATGTGTGTGTGTGTACATCTGCATTCTGCCATGTCTCCAACTTCATCTCTTGTGAAGACTCTGATTGTGGGTCATGCTTTCTTGCAAGTACTTACTCTGATTGCTTTATCTACAAATGCAGCAAATAAAAGATACTAACAAACAGCTGTCTGGTGGAGTTTGCCAGATGTTCCTCACTAAATAGGAATAAAGATAATGAAACATTCACCCACTTTCTATAAATTCAATTTCTTTTTCTTATGCTTTTAAATTGACCTTTCAGGCAACCCCATTCATTCGCCCTGTATATTGTGCTGCTATAATTATCAACACACCTGCTAGCACCACATAATACCCACTGCCATACAAACCATTGCTTATGGAGAAGGCAATAGTGTGTTACTATTTCTGCTCCCACATCTTTCTCCTAGTTGTTCAAATGGGTGGGCACAGTGGGCAGCAGCTGAAAGCTTTGTGAAAAACTAGGACAGAAGCAGTTGTTTGATGGAATACAAGGATTATTTTTTTTGTAACCTCGTATTTCTAACCACTAAGATTTTAGTTATGCCAGATTGGAATAGTTTTTACCCTGACATGCTGCTAAAGATACATGTCCTCTCCATTTCCAAGAAGTATCGATATTCCCAGCTTTCTAGGAGCCAAAAAGGTCTGTAATTTTCACTTTTAAAGAGCACTATCTCTACAGATACACTTTCTCTTCTTGATGTCCTTGAGACATGTTAGAATTCAGGGAGAGGTTGCAGTGACTGACTGTTGTAATTACTCCTTTCTGCAGAGACCATAAGACAATTTCTACAGATAAGGATCATAGATCATCAATCACAAAATGAAGGCCCAGCCTAATAGGCATCAAGCAGTATTTTGCCACTTTCTTGCAGGTGGTTCAAGATACGAAGCCACAGCTGAGTCCTTTCAGCTGTTCCCCTCTGTACGCAGCCAGTTGGATTTTGTTTGTCTGTCAAGATGTGTTGCTGAGGACACTTCAGGAACTACTCCTGTACAAGAAGTAAAGTTTAGATTTGAAAAATATCTGTGGTTTCTTGAAGTATTTCTGTACAAGGAAACAGATACCTAAGTGAACTCATCTTGAAAACACATTAACTGAGACTAAACAAAATCAAAACAATCTTCAGCAGCACAGCAGGGAACATGGTGGAAGCAATGTTTCTAACATGGTTTGCAGGTTCAAAATGCAATCACCTTTTCAGTGTAAGCATTGAAAGTGATTTTGTCCTTTCTACACTGGCAGCCAGAGCATTGCCACATCCATGGAGATCTATTGCAACAAGAAGGCTCTGCTGCAGGGAAGAGCTGTGAATGTAGTGTCCTGTGAGATGCCCTGGAAAGTACATTGAATTATTCTGCCCCAGTGTCTCATTCAGACGTCGTATTACAGACAGATTTTATGACATCCGCTTATTATTAGATTAATAGAAAATTCATCACATTATTAAATAACTTGGATTTTAATACTGTATATTGTTATTGTTTAGCACTCTAGTGTCTGGTCCTGATTTCACACCTGCCGTTCTTCACAGAAAGAAGGTTGAGCTGCACTGACATTAGCATGGTCAGAACTAAGTTCCTAAAGCCTCTACTAGAGTTATGAAGAACAGCATGATTTCAGTCCACAGCACTTCTTCAAATCTGATTCACATGGGGTTCATTCTGGCTGAAGTTAGCCCCAACTACAGTGCAATTTCAGTCATCAGTCTTTAACCTGGTTTCAAGTCAGAATCATGAGATGTTCCAGGAGCAAAAATCAGAAATCTTCCTTCTTCATTGCTATTTGCATGTGGATTCATCTTGAAAGGCTCATGAACTTTAGCAGATCTTTCAGCAAAACTGAACTGGACCTGAATTTTCTTGTTAAGTCTCTGGAAATCTAATCATCTACTTATGCTTCAATAATTAATTAGAATAGCAGTAAGAAAAACAAAATACAAATTAATAGAAGTGGATTCTTACACATTTCATATCAATTTCTGTGTTGGGCTTGCTATCCAGCGAGATCTAGTGGTTACTGTTGGAAGATGATGGGTCAGTTTGAAGTCCACAGCTCACAACATCTCCTGGTGCAGGTGCAGTAACCACAGGCATTCAGCACAGGTTATAAACTTCCATGCACAGCAGAAATGAAGCCTGGCAGCCAGGCATGTTTCTCTGGTTTTGTGACATATAACTGTTCCTTCATGTAAATCTGATCCTATTAATAGAATCATATTTTATTTTATCGGTGCTCTCATGTGTTTTTAAAGGTTTTTTTCTAGTTTACTTTCGTTCATCTTGGTTTTTGCTGCTAAGATTCCGAAAATGGTTGAAGGGAACATCATTAGAAATACAGGGACTTCTTTTTTAAATTCCCTGTCCTCAGTAACCAATTTATCTGCTTTTGTCTGTCTGCTACACAAGTCATAGACAGCGATTCAGTTAGCTGTGCTCATCTATAGGCTCCCTTTAATAACATCAAAACTATTTTAAAAGTTTGGATAAAATTGAACAGATAGTTTTTCATGTAAGGAGTATTTTAGCAGCTTTTGCTGCAGGAAATCTGGAGGGAAAAACATAAAAGAAATAACAATCAGCAGACATATTTTTCTCACTGAAGATATGAAATAATAGGGAATTTGACTGAATTAATGACTTGAAAATTATCCAACTGAATGCAGAAGCCATTGCTGAATTTAGAACCTGTAAAAGATGAGGTGGTTTTCTTCTTAATAGAGCGTGAAAGAGCTAGGTACTTCTTAGACTACTTGAGTTTTATTTTTTCTGTATTACCAAAGCCATCAGGCACTGGTCAGACACGAGAATATATTCCTTTTTTACATGAAAATTGTGCAGAAGGATCAAAGTTTCCTTTTCCTAAACTTTTTAATTACTGTAGTTTCCTTGGTTCAGTGCAGCAGCTCTTAATTTGCATTAAGATGAGTTAAAGAAATTCCCTGCCTGGTTTGTTGGGGTTTGGATTTTTAAGAACGGATGTTTCAATTACACTCAGGTTTCAATGCTGCTTTTTTGGGAAATTTTATAAAAGTATTAAGTTGCTGCAGATGCAGTTTTAGTGTTCCATCTATGGAAATAGACTGCATACCCCAGCACATTACACAAAAGATTTTCAACCCAGTTGCCTTGGGTTCTAAATATATTCCAGAGCTACTGGGGACATCAATTTGAAATGGGATTTTGTTATAGTTGGGCAGAACAGACAGATAAGTGTATGGAATAAGGGAGATATTCGAAATGCCTTTATTAAATATTCAGTAACATTTGTCTTCTACAAACAGCAGTAAAACCCACCTGCAGTCAGTGTAACTAATAATCAATGTGGTGTGAATCAAAGAGTCATATGTCACCATAACCCAGACAAAAATCTTAGTACTAACAAGAATTTTACTCCAAGTTACTGTTTAGAAGTCCTCTGCCTGTTTAAAGAACACAAAGAATTTTTCATCCTATCTGAGCTCTTCCTCCAGGAAGATAAGCTGTATCATTCTGTAATTGAGGAGCTCAAATTCTGCATTGATTTAGGACTTAAAAATAGAATTACATTGTTAGAGAGATACGTAGTGATGCTGAAGCACTACCATGAGCCGTTTGTTCATTGTAGGACACCTGCTTACAGTTGTTTGAGCTAAAGAGATTTTGAATAAATCATCAGAGATTTTCAAGTCACAGAACTCTGAAGAGTCTGAAGTCAAACTTTGTCTGAAATTTATGAATTAGACATGTGAAAAGACATGTCATAAACAAGAAAACCCCAACAGTTTAAAGAAAAGGATAATCCAGTCTCTCGCTCCCAAACTTTTGTCATATTATTAATGTACTGGAACCACATATCATGAAGAAACCATGTTGACTCAAATAAACTCCACTGAAAACACATCACCACCATATCCTTTCCTTTGACAGCACATCGCGTATCTGGCCTGGCATCCACTTCTGTTATGAGAGGCAGAACAAACAAAAGTGAAGTTCTATGGAGTTTTCAGTGCTGTTATTTCCCTGCAGAGCTGTTCTGGAAAAGAGCTGATAGCAGACCAAACTTAGTTGAATCTGATCAATCTTCACCCTTAATCTAGAGGTATAGCCTTCTAAGTCAAAGACTTTATCTTTTCAGTCAGCAAATAGGGAATATTTATTGTAATTGTGCCTTTATTACATTCCAAAGAAGCTACACCCACAAGAGAGGCTCAGGAGTGCTGAGATGTGGGCACTTGTGCTCTTTGAGTATTGCTACAAAGTAGGATTGCTGACATTTAGGTCAAATACTTCAGTAAGATTCTCTCTGAGTGATATTTATACCAGAAGCATTATAATCTCTCGAAGTCAAACACCGGATATGTTTTTCTTGATGTGCTTTACTTTTGCTCACATTGTGTACATGACAATAGGAGTTTATGTTGTAAAGAGCATTAAAAAAATCAGCTAGACTATTCAGACTATTTTTAGAAGAATGAAGTACCAACAGAAGTAATTCAGTCTAATTAGATCTGCTGATGAGTGCTTGTATGAAAATATAAGTATTTTTTAAATAATCATGATGGTCTGGGACTTAAAGATTCTGTATTTCTGTGGATTTTTTATTTTTTTTTGCAGTGTGTGTACAGAATAATCTAATCATCCCCAATTACAAGAATAATTGAAACCTTATTTGAACTGATTAACTAATTTTAGAATTTATTTTCCTATTTCTTAGCATTTTTCACTGATAAAAGTAGCCATCTACTCTGCCAGCTGGAGTTTCCTTTGCCAATATTTTGTTTGACATAGATTTCCCTAACAACTGATTAATTGGTGATTGGTTTTGGTAAAATAAAAAATTATATGTTTATAGTTTTGTGTTGCTGAGCAATCATGCTCTGTAGAAGGAGGCTGCTCTTTACGTTTCCTGAAAGCCTATGAAATTGTACCTCATGCTTTAATGAAGGAAGAGCATTTAAGGTTTCACTCCAATGCATTTGCAGCTGAAAATTATAATACCTGAATATTATGATGGCCTCATTAATCTTGCTTTTCATATGAGCAAGAGAAATGAAGGATGTATTCCTGTTTCTATTCCCTTGTAGGCCCCTGATGGGAATACCTTGTCTCCTGGAGTGGAAATGGCTCCTATTGCCATTACACAAGGGTTAAATGCCTCCTGGAGCACAAGCCCCCAAAAACATCACAGAACAAGGAGGAGGCTTCCCACAGTGAGGGATGCACATTATTGTGGACATTCCCTGGATGTTAAAGGATGGTAGGCTGCTAAACCTGCCTGAAAAACTTCAGCATAGATACCCCTAAAGACATCTAATAGTGGTCCTGTGGTTAGTTCAATAGTAGTAGATTTAGAAAGTTGGGATTTGTTTTCCTCCTTTAGCAGACCATTCCCACAATGCCGCGGGGCATTTCAGTCATGGTGTCAGTCCCTGACCCATGGCAATAAGGAGGTTAGTCTGTTCCAGGTGCAGGGCTTTGCACTTGTTCTTGAATTTCACAAGGTTCCTGTTGGCCCCATCCACCAGCCTGCCTTGGTCACTCTGGATGTCAGCCCTGCTCTCAAGTAGCAGACCCACTGTAGTGCTCACCTGACAAGAGTACATATCTCACCTCCTCCAGGTCATTGATAATGATACTATACGTGACAGGTATAGACCCCAGGATAGACAACTCAGGATAGATCCCTGTGATACCCTACTTTGTACTGTCCTTCAGGCAGAGTACAACTCATTAACCACATGTCTCAGAGGATTGTGTCTGGCCAGTCTTTTACAGAACTGGTTGTCCACCCATCCAGACCATAATGCCCTAGCTTGGATACAAGAATATTTTAGGACACAAATAACCAAAACGTCTTGGTAAGGTCAAGGTAAATTACATCCACAATTCACTGCCATCCACAAACACAGTCATTTTATCCTAGACGGCCATCAGGTTGCCCAGGCATGATTTACCTGTGGTCAGTCCATTCCTACTGTTCCTAGTCCTCTTTTTTTCCTTCACATGCTCAGATATGTGATGCAAATGGACTTTCTTCTGGACTGCCTTGGGCACAAAAGGAAGACTGACCAACCTGTAGTTCCTCAAATCATTTGGCCTTTTTACAAAGATGGGTTTGACGTTGCCAGTCACCAGGGACTGTCCCTGATCTTCACAATCTTTCAAAGATTACAGGGGCCTGGCCATGACATTGGCCAGTCCTCTCCACCCCCTTGGACACAGCTTGTCAGGTCCCATGGACTCGCATGGGTCAAGTTCAGTCCTCAGCCACTGCCGGTCATTATTGTTGATGAACCCCACCCCCAAGCACAGCACCCTGCAAGACCTTGATGGTCAAAGGCTGAGACGAGGAAGACATTGAGCTGTGCAGCCTTATCTGTGTCTGCTGTCACTAAATCATCCACCCCATTCCACAATGGACTCACATTTCCTTTGTTCAGCCTTTTACTGCCAGCGTAGGTATAAAAGCTCTGTTGACCTTGACACCTCTGGCAAACATAAACTCAAGCAGAACTTTGGCTTTCCTGAAACCATCCCTTACATGCCTGGGCAACGTTTCTAAATTCCTCTTTTGTAGCCTATCCCTACATCCACCCCTGTATACTGCATTTTTGCACATAACACTAGGTGCCAGTGATCAAGCATCATACAGTAGTATCTGCCTAGTACCGAGATTTTTAAAAAATAGTTGAAGTTGCATTTCTCTTTTACTCATGTTTCGTCTGTCCTCTATACATTAAATATGGTCTTCTGCAAGTTATTTTCCATCATGCCTTTTTTAATGCTCTAATTGGTTAACATACATGAAATATACATATGAGCTGAAATCTTTAACATCATTCTGTTCTGCCTTGCTCTCCCCATCTCTTTAAATGCTGTATTTCGATGGTTCCCAGTCTCCACATCCTTTTCCATAGTAAACCGCAGGTAACTTGTGTAGATTTCCATTAATCCTTTGATGAACTACAGGCATCTTGCTCATTAATCCATTATCTAAGTGCTCATCAGTCACGCTTTTCAGCTCTTCATTGCTTCAATAGCACAGCTACAGTCATTACGTTTCATATCTTTCAACCCTTTCAGCCTTGCTTTTGTGTCTGGAACCTAGAGCGAAGGGGATGGGATTTTGTCAGTCTAGGACTCAGGCTGTAATACACAAACCTAGAGGATGTTCACTGTGATTATAGTTACAGACATCTACTATTTTTTAGGGGTTGAGTGAGAAGCAAATTAGTGAGACTTCACTGTACAGTACTTGTTCCCTAGGGCAGTATTCTGAAATTGTAGTCCATCCCTTGATATACATTTCCACTCTTGCAATCCAGTTGTGTATTGCAAATGAATTTTTCTAGCTTAGGTTTAATTCAGTCTTTGTTGGGTTTCAGGAAGAATGGGATTACACTCTTCAGGAAGATTACTCCATTCAGGTCCTTGCACCAATATGCAAATCAAATGGTAACTGAAAAAATATGCCTTTATCAATGATGTATTTTAGTGTTCTAAGTATTCTGCTCAGCTGAAGAACATCATAATTCACTTTAATATAACAAGAGCATCACAATAAATTATCTCTGTTCAGTAACCTGGCCATTTTCTCAAAGTTCATAAGACATGAGTTAAACCATAATTAAACCATCATGAATGCCTTCCAGTCTGTCTTCTCAGACAAATCACCCCTCGTAATTAATTAAGTGGAATAAGTGAAACAGAATAATTTTAACTACTTGAAAACATATTTCTACACCTAATACAACCACACCCATAATACTGTTTCAGCAGCATTCCCTTTAGATTCATGTGAACTGGAAATGAAAAAATGCTTAAATTGTAGCAAGACATGGTTGTGTGACAGTCCTCATGTTTTAATGTTCTGATTTTTTCAGGTTCTCCCAGACCTTTGTAGTAACGTAAATCTTTTCACTGCTATCACATCACTCCTGCCTTATTTTAAATCCTGTTCTCATACTTTTCCTTACGCTATGTAGGCAGAAGGTAATCTCATTTTATTTGGTAAACCTCTAGGTTTTGTTTAGAAAAACTGAGGGATGAGCTGCTCCTCTTAATCACAGGGAGCAAAGTAAGTCAGTTTTGAGTTAATCCCATTTAGTGACAGCCTGTGAAGGACGTTAATGCATTTTTTGTAGGACTTTCCCACTATTTGGTTTTTGGTGTTTCCAGGAAGTGCTATTTTTTACCTTTTTTATCTATTAAGGGAAAACCTATGAGACTTCTTTCCATGATACCATTTTAAAAGTGATGTATTGATCTATTTTCACTGATATCACTGCACAGTGTTTAAGGAATTGCTGTTGCCATACTGTTGGCACACTTTTTTTTTTTCCCTCAAGTCAATACAAAATGGTCAGACCTTGAACCACCACTCTCCATTGTGAATAGTTTTCAGTGTCACTCAAGGAGAATAGGCTTCTTGGTCAATGTATAGAATTTAGCAGCCTGTATAACAAACATTATTATTGCTGATTGATGGGGGGAGAAGCTTGGAACTGACTTAACAAAGCATTTTCCAAGGTGGTTTGTAGGAGTATCAGTCCTCAAGCAGCAGGGTGAGGATGCAGAGACAGAGAGCACAGCTGACCCAAATATTACCTGTAGAACTGATAAAGGCATACACAACTTTCAGGCCATATTATGAGCTACAGGAGCCCAGCTTTGGCATTGCAGCATCTCATAAAACATGGTCTGTAGAGGGTGATCCAATGTGCCTAACTTAGTTACATAAATTCTGTGTACAGTAAATGGATGTGTTGAGTAGGGAATTCAGTTTTGCTGTGCTAAACAAGGAGTTAGGGCAAATGTATCCTTAATGGAGATCCCTTACAGAGCACAGCAACACCTTAGGGGTGGGTTAGGTTAAATCACTTTGCTCTGGATTTAGCTTAAAGCAAAAACTAAATGCTGGGATATGTCTGAATTCTCACTGTTGCAGAAAGCCTTGCTTCAGTCTCTGTATTAGGTACCAGCTCTTCTAGGAATTTAACACCAAAGTTGCACAAGTAAGGACAGGCACTTGACTGTGTGTATGCAGTGCCTGTTTAACGTCTGTTTAAAATGTAAGATGTAATGATGGTGTTCCTCACATTTTGCAAAACCCCCTGGCAGGTGAATTTCCCTCTTCCCTGCATTGGCTGTTTCAGTCAAAGCCAACCTGGAATCAGTGATGACAGACAGGACAGCTCATTCACCACTGCATTCCTCAGCCTCCAGTTGAAGGGTCCTCACCAGCTTCTTTCTCCCAAAGCACACCCTTCCTGACCCCTCGGTCACACTGCCCTTTCAAGGGAAAGGGTGATAAAGGTCCTTCCCACAATGGCAGCTGGGTGGTTATGGCACTGTATGAAGAAGAGAGAGTCCTGGCTTCGAATCTCTTCAATCTGCTGAGGGAACTGAATTTGTATCTCCCACTTCCTCACTTAGTGGTATAGCAAAACCTTTAATCTCCCATATCTGAGCAAGTCTCTAACCACTAGGCTACTAGGAGAAGGTAAATATCATGGCTGCATTTTTGAATGAGAACAGCCTTTCTTATCGTGTATTAAGCCCTTTAGGGTTTAAATGCAGTTTGGATATTTTTCTGCCTTAAATGTAAATTCCATAAATGCTTAAATGAGAGAGAGAGAGAGATCCAACTTCTCATAAATATGTGAGAGCAAATGTACTCTAAAATACTGGGTCTACTGAAGGGATTAGGAACTCTGATTTTTGACAGTAAAACCTTGGTTCTTAAATTCCATCCAGGTCCATTTTAGGCATTAAAAATAGTCAGTCCTAATCTTATTCCCAGTTTTGAGTAATCTATCAGTCTCCAGAAGGTTCTGTCATAGACTCTATTCAATACCCTTTTACCTTACTGTACTTCAAGCGACTGTCAAAGTGGCATGATTAGAAATGGTTCTGATTTTCAGGATCATCTGAAGCTTTCTGAATAGTGATCATCAAGAAAGTCCAAGGCAATTACAATCACAAGCATAGCTATATCTAAAACAAATCATATGCCAGTCTGGAATTTCATGCTGCTGTAGAGCTTTCAGGACTTCCATTTTCTCCCAAATAAACCCTGAAACTAGCAGGCCATTTTAAAGACAATATCTATGATTAGCAAAGAAAATATCACAGTTAATTTGTGAGCCACATTCACATCAATGAATTCATTTCACTCCAAAATAGGAATCCCAGCTGCTGCAATGTGGTATGTTGGATATGGTTTTATCTCACCAACATGATGATATGATTTCTAAAAATATGTTAGTGTGGCAAAATTCTTTGGGTCTGACTAGGTAATCCAGATAATCTAGCAGCCCAGTTTGCAGCCAGGGTGTTGATTGCTCACACTGTATTGACAGTTTACTCCTAAGCTCCCTTTGAGCAACCTAACTAGTTCCCTTCAAGACAAAATGTGGATAGGTGATTTTTAGGACAATTCACTCCAGAGATTTCTCTGGACAGCATGGATAAGTCATCACTGGGCTTGGTTCCCTTTGTATGGCACAGTCTTGCAGACTTTCACTCTAAGAGATCCCCTTACGCCCTCATGCTATTTGTTCAGGACATGCAACACCCTTCTGGTGTCATGATGTAAAACATGATCTGTGAGGCTACAACATACTGTGCATATTGTTTCAGCCACTTTGAAGAGGAAGAACACCACATGTCTAACTATGTAAATGTAGCCTAATAATAAGGCATCTGCATCCTTTTATAATTAACTTCTTTCAGGAAAAGTGTCCATATCCAAAAAGATCTTCATGACAAATGCCTGTCTAGAGGAAATTTGACAGGCAGTGAAACTGTACATCTAGGTTATATTGATTCAGCAATGTCAGGGTATTTTTACATAGATGTCAAGAGTTAGAAGAGCTGCTTCTCCCTGATCCCCCCCTCCACCTCAATATAATTATTTCACATATGCCAGACACTTCCTGTTCCATCTCTGTCTTGCGAGGGCCAGTTTCATGGCAGTTGTAGTAAAGATGTACTGTTGTTTCTAATCTTGCTTCTCTTTAAAATTCTGCAGGCATTGCAAAAGACCCAGCAGCTGTTGCTTTAAAATGCAGATAAGTAGGACACTGTGCCACTCGCGGGTGCCATCATTACAGACCCATGTTGCTGTTTCCTGTCAGCTAGAAGTTAATAATTCTTTACCCTGTCAATCATTTAACAACAGACAAGAACAAAGATACCTTTAGGGAATATATGGCATCGTTTCTCATCAAGGCATTTTTTGCATGAACATTATGATGATATTTCTCTTATTTAGTTTATTATGAGGTTTATACATATAAAAATATTTCTTAAAGCATTTATTTAGCTGTTGCTGCTTCATCATTAATTTAAACTCCAATTTAATAGTTTATTTTCCCTAGAAATGCATTTTTACTAAGGATTTTTGAGAAATGGTTTCCAGGAAATTACCCTTCTACCCATATTTTTACCCAAAGGCAAAAGGACCTAGATTTCTAGTGGGAGATTTTCTCTAAAAATTAGAAATACTTGGGTTAACTGCACAAAGAAATATAGTGCTGTATGAGGACATTAGATGTATTCAACAGTTTGGTTAAAATCCTCATATTACTGTGCTAGGTTAGGAAAATGCACACACATCCACTATCTTGCAAACCTAAACATATATAGGTACTTTTAAAATTACCATATATGCTAAGTCTTGTACCAGTGAAATTCTGAAACAAACAAAAAATACTGTAGTTTTTTGTGAAAACAATGAATCAGTCAGTAAAATTTGTGTTTCAGAAGATTTTTCACTGCCCTTAAATACGTGATGTGTTTTCTATCCTCATACTCAAATGTGATCATGCAACACTACTGAATAGCAGAAAAGCAAAAGATTACCCAAAATGATATTCTATAAATGGTTTTGAATTATTTGATTTAAAATCCTTAGTATCTGTGCCCAGACTTTCAGGTAAAAATTAAGTGCACCATCCCTTTAAATTTAGCCATCAGAAGAAAGGAAAAGAGAAGGACATTGTCTGAAAAAAATGTTTTCATAATAACATCTAACCAGTTACATCCATCTCTTAATTAGTGTTTTTCATATCTCTAAGCTGTCTCTGAAGGACGAATTGCATGAAGAAACAGAGATATAGACAGTGACATACAGTACCTGAAGAAAATTGTTGGCTCTAGGAGTGGGTCCCAGCTCTGTACTGGGTCCCACCCTAAAGCTCTGGGTGTGGGCAGCTGCATCGCAAAGGTACAAACGGGGTTTCAGCTTTAGTTCCTTAGTTGCTTTCCACAAATATGTCAGGACATAAACATAACAGTTGTCTTTTAAGCAAGTTGTCACAAGCCAAATGTCTACTTTTTCAAGTTACACAGATCAAACACAAAGCCCAGTGGTGTAGGGTGAACTTCTGAAGGTGAACATGACAAGCAAACTCAGTTGGACCAAAGGTCCTTTCCTCCCATTATTCTGTCTCAAATAGTATCTGACAGCAGATCCTCTGAGATCATAAAAATAGCCCTGATGGATTTTTCTCTTCTTTGGAAGAATTTTTTTAGGCCCATTTCAATTTGCAGACTCTGCAACATCCACTAGTTAATTGCCTACTGTATATTATCTTAGTGGCTAAATTACAGTTCCCTCCATTTCTGGTATTGTGAGAACTGAACTCTGAAATTTCTCTTCCCTGAAAGTTATAATTTAATTGACTTTTATCATACTATTTTCTTGGTCTTCTTTTTTAAAGCTGAGAAGGCTTAGTCTCTATAATCTGTTGCTGTGAGAAAATTGCCCTTATTGGCCTCTCTGCTCCTTCTCTGCCTTCTCCAGGTCCTGAGGGCATCAGCACTCTCCGTAGTACAAGTGTTTGGTTGTCTTTATCATGGTATAATAGTGATGATTTCTGTTTGGTTCTTTATTCATTTACTCAAATTGTAGGAGCAATTTTAGCTTTTTCACTACTGACAAACATTGAATTCATGGTTTCATAGAAAAATATACAAAATCCCCAGAATTTCTTCCCTGGTGAGTAATTGCTTAGTTAATGCATATCATTTGCCAAGGACTGATATTCCTGATGCCTCACTTTGCTTTTATTGACCTTGAGTTTCATCAAGTATTTTATCATCCAGTCACTTGACATTTTGAAGTCCTTTTGCAAGTCTTCTCAGTCAGTTTTTGGGTTTGTTACCCTTGATATTTCAGTGTCTTCAGTAAATATTATTGCCTCATTTTTCACCACCTTTCTAGGTACCTTATGGGAATTCCTCCGTTGTTTCCTATCCTTTTAACATTTATTAATCGTTCACTCTAGATCACTTTATCTTTTATATTTTATGATCCTTTGGTGAGGAAGTCTGTCATAAGCTTTCTGGAAATCCAGTTGATATTCCTAGCCCATGAGTTCCCTGTTCCTCTAAAGATTTTAAGTAGATCTACCTGTTACTCAAGTCAGATTTAATTTACTTGTGGTCTCCCTGTAAAATCTGGTTTCATATTTTCCACTTCCACACATCTGAATCATTCGTTTCATCATGATAATTTATTGCTATTCATTTTATTGATTTGTTACTAAACTTTGTCTACCGACACATCAAGTGCAGATGGTTCCATTGATTTGACAGGTCTGAGAGGCTCTTATGTGGGTTCATCTTTAAACACATCCTGGAGTTGGTTGTAAATAATTCATTTAGCTTTATTGTTATGGCCTCTTCTTTCCTGAGCTTTCTTATTACACCCCAATGCCCTGTGTAATTGGTATTTAGTATCTGAATGCTGCACAATCTTTACTGTAGTTATCCTCACTATCCTCCTTTGTGTCAGGGAAATGCCACCTATCCTTGCTTCATAAAGACAGAGGTAGGGTCCCAGGGTCAGGTATTTGGTAAAGGATGCTGAGTAATGAAACATTAAGGTTTGCATTTCCTCAAAATTGCCTCCAGCTTGGAGTGCAGAACACTCAAGGACTGATCTCGGTGCCTAGAAGGTATCAGCTTGTTGAGGAGAGACCAATTAGGTGCCAAGGGTTGGTGCATGGCAGCAAGTACATTAAGTGTTGGGGTACCTACAGGGCCCACCAGAAAAGCTAAGATGGAGAAGTGTCTGAAGCTCTGACTTCTGTTGGTCTCTGTGATTTAGAGCTGGAAGGGACCCTTTGCTGCCAGCTTACTGAGGTGCCCACCTTAGCTAGGTACCCCAGTTCCAAAGTAGTGGCAGTGAAATATTGCTACAGCTGCAGGAGATATAAAGATTTTCAGATGTGGTCTTGCTATGTGGGACACTTGGGAAGATGTTTTTGAAATTATCCCTCAGAGGCAGTCACATGCTGCATCAGGGTTTTGCTTAATGAATGACTTTCTGGGAAAGATAATAGTGCCTGTATCTGTTATTTAAAGGAAGAGAAGCCCTTACTCTCAACTTCAGATAAGGATTTTAAGATACAGATTTTGAAATCATAAGGCAAAGGAGCCTTTGAAGATAAATTAAGTTTTATACAGTACATTTTTAAAGTTGTTTTTTTAATTTATATTTATTTCATCACATTATATCTTGTACTGACTTGCTTGTTTATATAGAAAAACTGAAAGTTGTTCATTGCAATACAAGCTCGCTCTGTTTAGACTTTCATTATCTTGGTTCACTTTACAGAGCTTAATGACAGAACTGGAGTGATAAATCATAGCTATGGAAAAGAAGTACTTCAGACTTTGCTAGAGAAACAGATATATATTTGGCTGACGTTTGATGGGAAACACTAAGACAGAAGGAAAACTATAAAAAAGGTAGCATTTGCATTGCTAGTCACAAGTTGTGTTGAACAACCAGAAGAAGTTTGATACTGTAAGTCCAGAGGTGGGAGTGGTAGCGCTCAACATGAGAAAAATGTTTGGATATTGATGTAGTAAAATGAGTTGAAGACAACACATCTGGGAACCAGATGCTGTGGTGTGGGCAATCTACACAATTAAGGCAGATATGCAAAGGTGGCTTGAAACTCCTATTTATACTGCTTATTGCTGTTTAATGCAGCTTCTGGGTTGCTGAAGTAACCCTAATCATCAAACACAGCCCTCAATCAAGGAGGTAAAAGGTAGCCCTGGTCAAAAATTTTTTAATGTAACATTGGGGTTGACACATGGATGGGAACTTCACAGCTCCACAGTAACTGTCCTTCCCTGGTCCCTGTGAGTTTTACCAGCCCCCTGAGATGTCTGGTAGTCAATGGACTGCCTGTGCAGGATCGTGGGCACTGGGAATTGCTCTTCTCCCACTGGCTGACTGGTGAGAGTCATCACCTACATACAGGAAAAACTGTCAGCAAACTGAAGAGTTCAACCTGATTCTGCTTAAGCCACAAGTTACCATAATTTGTCACCTGCAGGTGTTTCTACTGTTTGATTATTTTTCCATCTGGATTGCTTTGTTCATTTTTTTAAACATTGAAAATTTTCCATGTCCTTTCTCCTGTTGGCACTAATGCAAATCATGCAGGCAAATTCATAGAATCATAGAGTAGTAGAATCACAGAATGGTTTAGGTTGGAAGGGACCTTAAAGATCATCCACTTCCAACCCCTCTGCCATGGGCAGGGACATCTCCCACCAGACCAGGTTGCTCCAAGCCCCATCCAACCTGGCCTTGAACACTGCCAGGGAGGGGCAGCCACAGCTTCTCTGGGCAACCTGTGCCAGTGCCTCACCACCCTCACAGCAAAGAATTTCTTCCTAATATCCAGTCTAAATCTACCTTCCTTTAGTTTGAAACCATTTCCTCTTGTTCTATCACTGCATGCCCTCATAAAAAGTCCCCCTCTAGCTTTCCTGTAGGCCTACTTCAAATACTAGAGGGTGCTCTAAGGTCTCCCCAGAGCCTTCTCTTCTTCAGGCTGAACAACCCCCCTCAGCCTGTCTTCATAGGAGAGTTGCTCCAGCCCTCTGATCCTCTTCATGGCCTCCTCTGGGCTAGCTCCAACAGCTCCGTGTCCTTCTTATGCTGGGAACTCCAAAACTGGACACAGTACTGCAGGTGGGGTGTCATGAGAACAGAGCATAAGGAAAGAATCATCTCCCTCAACCTGCTGGTCATGTTTCTTTGGATACAGCCCAGGATACCGTTGGCTTTCTGGACTGCAAACACACATTGCTGGCTCATGTTGATCTTATCATTAACCAACACCCCCAAGTCCTTCTCCTTGGGGCTGTTCTCAATCCATTCTTCACCCAGACTTCTGTATCTGTTTTCCACTACAGAAATGTTTGTTCTCAGAAGAAGGGTGCATCTAGCTAAGTGTCCTTTCTGTGTTAGTGGTTTAGGGTGTTTAGGGAGCAGATGTTTAATGAACATACAGGAACAGGGCACATATGGTCTGATCCTCTCTCAGCTGTATACCACAGCTTTCCAAAGAGAGCATCCTTACTCAACCCACAAATCACCCAGTAAATTGCATTGCTAGTTCCATGTTAGAAGTTCCTACAGCTTGTAAATGAGGCTATGAAATACTAAAAAAGTGTAAGAATTGGTCCAAAAAAATCTCGTTGATGAATATTTCAAACAATCTTGTCCACATGAAGTAAAAGAAAAACATCTCTTGAGTCAGAGACATTTGTTTGTTCATTTTCTTGCTTGTTTTGGTTTTTTGTTGTTTTTTGTTTGGGTTTTTTTTTTTGCCATGACTCCCTGGAATGTCAGAACAAACAAAAAAAAAAGAACTTACTTCTGGATCTCTGTTCTGTTATTCAGTCAGACTCAATTCTTTTCGATGGCACATTTTTTGTATAAGCAAATGCTAAATGACAGTGCAGTTTACACTGCAGGCTTTTCTGACAAAATGTGTAGTAGGTCCAATAAATGCTCCCTTCTATTGAAAAAGAGATTTCACCCTTTATGTTTAATCTACCCAACACAGGCATTGATACAGCCACTTTACCATATTCTCTGAGCACTTCACAATACACTCCTAAGTATTCTTATTTTACAAGTAGGGAAATGGGGCATCAAATTAGAGAAATATTCACACCACCTGTATCAGCCTATTTTTGCCATTTAACATAAATGCTCTGAATTCTTCCTTTCCCACAGGAACCTGGCTCTCTACTGTCTAGGGAGTTTAGATTGCTCTAATAATCTCTGAATTGCACCTAATTTGTTTTCCCTAAATATGAACAAAAGTAATTTCTCTCTACTACAAGCCCACAGTTACACCAGGGGTACCTACACTGCACGAAGACAGCTGAGATACCAGGCACCTCCAAATCACTACAGTACAGTCGTATCAGCCATGGTGAGCTACAGCTTGAACGTGGCTAAAATTCCTTTAAGATTGGGTTAGTACTGGTGCACAGGTCTGGAGAACATCACCTGAACTTGTACGCAGCTTGAGCATCTCTGCACCATCCTCAGCTGCATACACCAAGGAAGTTTTAAGCAAAGTTAATTGTTTTCACCTACTGAAGAAAATGCTGTCTGTCATTGACCAAAGTCTGACTGCCATTTTATACAGAGTATAAAGGAAAGGTCCCAGTCCTGTTGCTTAGTGTCCTCGCTGAAATCAGGAATTACACACAGAACAAGTGTCATTATGGACAAAACTGTCAAAACTCTGAGCTTCGTTCATGGTAGAAGAAAAAAAGTGGTTTATCCTAGGACCTATCATCATCCAAGAGCAAGGAATCAAAGCACTTCTATTACTGTACCAGAGCTTCCTCCTGTCAGCCTCGGGGCAGCTTAAGGCAAATAATGTCAGTCTTAAAGCTGCTTAGAGTAACGTTTTCAAAGCGATTTAGCAATTCAAAGTCTTCATTGAAAGTCAACAAAACCTTGGCTCAAAGGTGCTTAATTTACCTTTAAAAATGGGATGCAGGAACTTCTGCTGTTACCCTTAATCCTACTGTTGATAGTGTGAGAGCCAGAGATCCCAGGGAAGGAGGGTGTGGATAATGCAATGGAGCAAATGATGAGCTGCAAGGAGCTCAGGGCAGCATAGACTTAATTTCATGATTAAAGGACAGAAGCTAAGAAGTTTAGCATCATCCCCTTGCAACTTTGTTTAATAGATATTAAAATATATATTGCTGCTGTTAAATATTTTTGGTAATAGTGGCTGATCAGCACTTTCTTCTTCAAAGTCCATTTCTTAAGGGGATTGACAACCACACACAGAGTGAAACCACCAAATCTAACCATTAAAAAGAAAAAAAAACTTACAAAGTTTTGACATTGATGAGGTGACACCAAATACAAGTATTTTGGTTTGTTTGTTTCTGCTTTTGTGTATTCTGACATGCTATTTTCAAGCTTTTCTCCATGAAAAAGGGACACAAATGAAAACTGAGCTTTTGAAGTATTTAACTCCAGAAGATGCAGATTTATAGAGAGCATCATCTACCAGGAAAACATTCAACCCAATTACAGAATAAAACTTCGGGGTATAGACCTCTTTATGATAGACAAGGATTGACAGATAGCAGCTGAAGGAATCTGCAGAACTGGGTGACCAAATAGTACATCTCTTCTCATAGCTGCTGCTCTTTCAGACAAACTTTCTCTGTTATTTCCATTACAGTTTAGATTTCAGCTGAGTTCAGCTCAGGCCTTCGGCATTGTTCCATATCTGTTGATTTCTATGGAGTTACACTTTGTAAATCTGAAGCTTTTAGAGATTTTGTGTTTGGCATCCTGAACCAGAGGTTGTGTAGAGTCACTTGACCTTTTGTGCCATAAAAATACAGTTTTAGACTTTGACAGATTTTGGATCTTTGCAAAATCACCCTTCTTTAAAAGAGTCAAATTCAAAACCAAAAATTAGTTGCATTGCTTCCTGTTGAAGTCTCTGCTAAAACACAAAGGACTTACTCTATCAGCAGCCTCCCACTGATTGCGTAAACTCTTAATGAGCTCTTCAAGTTTTGGCCTAGGGACAAAAGGATTTTATGATTTTTCAAATACTTGCATCCAGCAGAGTTTATGGATTTAGTACATTTCTCCACATTAGGCAGGAGCATTAATTTCCATAATAATTTTCCATGGTATGGTCCCCGTATACGTGACATTTCATTATTTCAGAACTTAGTCAGCCAATGCAAAAACAATGCAAATCTGACTTCTGACTCTTTCATAGTCAAAGACAACATTCAAGGCCAAGCAGAAACCGTTACTAAGAAAGATCTGTTGCAAACAAATGCGTTGACTTTTCCAAAATGCCTTCTCTCATCAAAGACAGAGCAGGCAATGTTCTGTCTCGTTAATACTTTCTCCTAGTTTTGTTTGCCTACACATTTGCAATAGCTGGAGAACAATTATTTTTCGAAAATAATCTCTGAAGTCTGGAATGTATAAATAGATTTATTATGACATGAATAAAAGAGCACTTCTGTGTAGGAGAGTCTGTAAACTTCCCTCTCTTACTCTCAAACTTCTTGCATGGATGTAAGTAAGAATATTCTAATACTCTGACTGACAGCACACCAGTATTACAAGCTGATTTCTTAAAAAAAAAATAAACAAATAAATACTCCATTTTCCTTCCTCAATTGTCTGAATTTTGGCTGGTGGGGATATTTTTCAGTACTACAGGAATTGTGTTTAGTCCACTCTTTCTGTTGCCATTATGTTCAAATTATAAACATCGTAAATGTGGATCATTTTATCATGAGAAAGCTTTCTCTTACTTTAGTTGTCCAGATGTCTGATATCCTTGTCCAAAAAACCAAAGAAGCCATCATGTATCTGGCTGGTAGTAATAATTATATTAACAGTGGGGTTCTTCCGTGTGCTGAAAATTTCCTTTTGATTATAACCCAGTGGAAGCACAATGAATTCTGTGGGAAGCCTGGCCACAATGTAATTTTAAAAGCTACTAACGGATAGGGGTCATGATTAGGTCTAAGAGAAAGCAATTGGAAGCTACAGGGCATCTGAGACAACTGCCTACAAAACCCAACTACCCAAAGCGGATCCTTGAGAGCTATTGTAATATTTAGAGCTATTGCAGACCAATTATTTTTTTTTTAAAATATACTCAGTGATTTTTTACAGCGTATTCTGTATTAGAAGGAAGACACATTTGGGAGGATGGAGGGACGAGGGTGTCTATGTGCTGTGTTACACAGAGTCACAATTTTCCCTTTAAGATTAATTGTCCTTGAAAGAAACATTTTATTTTATATTACATTATTTTCCCTGGGGGGAAAAAATTCCTAAATTCATATTCTCAAACAGTAAATAAGTTACCATTTCTTTAAAACTAAGAATCACAAAATGATTCTCTGGCTCCTGTGTCAAACCGTGCAACCCACAGGTTGCAATTTCAGGTGAATCACCCCTAAGTTTAAAGTATCCCTGATCTGACAGCTGGTCACTTTTCTTTTCCTTTCTAGATATGGATAATCTTAAATGTCACAACACAGGAATCTGTGCTGTAAAACTACTCAGATTCTTCAGACAGAAATAAGAGATGCTGTCAAGCAGCAGCTTTACTTCATCTGTGTGGGGAAAAAAAACCCAAACCCCAGAACTTGCAAATTTCACATCATTTTGATGCATAATCCTCAAGCCACAACAAACCTGGCCTAAGTTTTCCACTTTGCTGTGAAATTTGAAACTCACTCACAAGTTTGGGGTTTTATGGTGACATTTCACACACAAATTCAGGAGTGCAGCAGAAGCACTCCAGAGTCGAGATGCTGCTGCAGATCTTCTCTGGAGTTTGGCAAAATACCTAAGGCTAAATCTAATTAGTGTTCTGACCCAATGCAGTCTCCAATTTTTAAGCAAACTTCAAAACTGCAAATCAGGAATACATTGGGTACAATGAGATGAATTTAAAAGCTTCTCTGTTTATCACAAATTAAACTGGTGACCTGTTTTTACTAGTCAATAATTATGGAAAGGGTCAAGGCAAATGCTCACAGCTTTATACCAGTTTCAGATGTTGGCAAGCATAAGGAGAATTATATTTGGCCCTTTTATGCCCTGTAAAATGACAATGAAATGAAAAGTGGATGTATCCTGAAATTAATTCCCCTTGTGTCAGCACAAGAGAAGATATGAAAGAACTTCACTTTCTCAAGCCACCTTTCAATTCCTGCTGGAAGAGCTTAAAGCCAGGCAAACCTGGGAGTAATGTGAGTTCTGTCTATGTCCATAGCTAAAAGACTAAGGCTGTCAGTCCTTGCTCACTGTGGGCCATGAGAGATTTTGCATTTAACATAGGACCTTGCCTGCTGTTGCAGAGCAAGACCAGGAAAGTGCAACATGCATTCATTGATCAATACTTCTGAAAATGTTGACTTAAATTGTTTCTGTACAGAAGAGCCTGCTTCTTGCAGAGAACAAAAGCACTTCTAAAGACCAAAAAAAGCCCATCAAGAACGTAAACACTGGCTCATAAGAGCTGACATTAAGAATCATGGTCAGATCTGCAAAATGAACAAAATATTCCCCGAGGACAAGTGGCAGTTCTCTTTCCTTACGTAAACACCATAAAGAAAATATCTGCCTTCTCTTAGTGATTTTTTTCTGAAACTAATACTACTGTCTCCAATTCTTTTTTCACTGAAGTCTGTGCCATAATTCTCTGCCAGCTTCCCACTAGGAGCAAAATGACAAAGAATGACTTGGACTGAATGCAGAAATCGCTGAATAAAGTAAAGAAACAATACGGTAGCAAATGGAAAGGTCTTGAATGCAAATGTGTAGTAGGATTTGGTATAGTGAAGGTGCCCTAGGGCAGCTCTGCTCCCTCAGGATCTCCATCAGTGCTATCAGCTATGCTAACACCCTAAACTACACATGCCTGGAGCACCCTCCATGGCCCACTGCAACAGCCCCATCCCTTCTTTTACATCCTTCTCCGCACCATAAAAGGGGGGTGGATCCAAACTGTTGCTGGGAATGATCCCTGACCTGCACTAACTTCCAAAGGAAATATGGTAACCATGTTGCAGTGCCCTGGCATGACTGAAGTTGGTAACACAGATGCTGCTAACACTGTCCCTCTCAGACCGACTGCAGTAATTAAGGCTGAAGGGATCAGCTTCATGAGGAGGTGCAAAATCATTAAGGCAGAAAATNGTTGTAGGTAACAAGTCAAACATCAGATGTTTTTTGTTGAAACTACATTGTTGTGGTATATTCCTAACAAAAGCTAATAAAAGGGTCCCCTCCCACTCTTTCAGAGGAGGTGACAATGTAAGACAGGCTCATCCCTAGCACAAGGGCTCTTCCGGCTGCCCCCAGCCATAGCAAGCAGCACCTCAGAGTTTCCCACATCTCACAAGGACAGAGCAACTTTTTCGTACCCTCTGCATGTAGGCTTTAGCTGCTCAGCTTCTCCAGATGGAAAAAAAGCTGGGATAAGGCAAAAGTCTTTATCAATATGCCACTATGTGAAAATTTAACCCTTTTAATAGCATCTTAATTGCATTTCACTGTCTGCTGCTGTCACAGTGCTGCTGTGCTCTCTGTTGTAGCTATAGCAATGATGTACACTGGGGTTTCTTTCATTTTCTTCTGATGTTTTCTTCAAGCTGAGTCTGCAAGTGGGTGGAAATACATCTACTACTGAGAGTGCAGAAAAGACAGCTAGGAAACTTTGGATCTGTGTCTGACTCTGATGCTGAATTACTGTCTAAAACCAGGTGAATGATTAAGCCTCTGTGCACTGGATTTCCCCATCTATAAAAAAAATTAGGGTGGAGGTAGGATAGATGTAGAGGAGAAGGAGAATAAAGTGTCTCTGCCTTATGATGATGCTGTAAAGCCTGATGTCTGGAAATCTCTGCCAAGGAAATTTTCAGAGAAAATAATAATATCCTTAGTGGTGTAAATGCAGATATGCTGGCAGATTGCAGAAGAATTAGGACTGTTTACAGAAGCTAAAAATCTCTCTTGCTAGATGTTGTTGTCATTTCATAATGAAGTAAGTGGTAAAGAGCAGTCTGTAAATTTATGTGCAAACTCCCATCTGTAGCAGCAGAAGAAAGTAATTTCAAAAATGCAAATAAAGCTGCCATGTAGTACCTGGACTGTATCAAGTAGGGATTACTGGCCATAGTGCAGTGATATGGGAGTTGAAGATTTTGGGGTTTTGCACTAAACATACAGGAGCATTCAGCAAAATATATTGCTGTGCTGTAAATGCATTAATATCCCTTGCCTTGCCAGGGAGATCATGAATACTACTAACTTACAAATGGTGCTTGCAGCATTAGCTGAAGAAGCTAGGTTTATTTGTTAAATTCATTTTCTGACACAGACTTATCAAGACCATTTAGTCTTTCTGTATCCTATTTTTCATTCTGAAGTTGCTGGTAACAATATAGGCATGGTGGGTGCCAGTAGGCTGCAATATATAGGATTTGTACAATTAATTGAATTGCTATTTCCTTAAAGCTAATATATTTTCTGCCATGTCAAACATCTATTACTCTAGCTGCAAGAGTAGGTATCACTAGAGATAGAAATTTACTGCACAATGCAACTTAGCTTTTAGACATACCTCAAATGCTGATTTACACTAAGTGGAGGAAAAAAATGCCCCTGTTTTAGTGGCCTTCACTGCCATGTGGACACCTCACTGCATGTTTGCCAATTTATTACAGCTTGGCACTGGCAGTATTTTCATTTCAAACAATCCTTGAGCAATGAATTCTGATGTTGTTGTGAAATGTTTGTCTCATGTTTTACACTGATGTGGGTCTCTAAAAATGATCAAGAAGCACCCAAGCACAAAAATAAAACCTGTTAGGTTCTGTCCAAACTACTGCTAGGATTAGCCTACAGTAATGATAATTTCTAAAGCTTGGAATAATATCAAGGAAAAAAGACTCATATAATCTTAAATATTTGTGATATTCAGCTTGTTCTAAATGTTTACACCTTCTGCTTCACTTCTCAGAACAGTGTTTCTTAATTTTCTACAAGCAGGAGGGTTTCACCAGGAAGATAGGAGCAATACTTACCACTTGAATAGCATTTTCCATTTCCAAATGTTGTACAGATATTAAACATTTTTCCCAAAGTCATGCAAAAACTGGAAATTTAGGAAAAACATTTAAAGGTGTTAATGAAAATTTGGTGCATTTACTTTAGGCCTTTAATAATCACAACCTCTCATATTGCTATTTTTCTAATAAGGGAACTATGATTGTGAAATTGTGATTTCACCACATCTGTTTAATTAGTTTTTAGCAAGCTCTATTCCTTTTTTCAGTGTTTTCTCCACATCTCACAGTAATCACTGGGCTTACTGTATTTGTAACTTCAAAATGTGTTATCTATCCTGTGTAACCCAGGGTCCTGTTTGTGAAATGCGCTGTCTAGAAGACACTGAACAGGAGTTTTTCTGATGCTAGGGCAATCCCAACATTGGTGACAGCTCTAAAATGAAAATAAAATAATTTCAACTGATTCCCTTTGTTATTAAAACTTGACTATCCAGGTTCAAAAGTAGACTTAATCAGCTGGCTAGAAAAAGAGCCCTTACTTCCATAGAGAAAGCCTTGTAGAGCTCTTGGTTCTGTCCTGTATAATCCAAAAAGGCCTGAACAGTGGGTGCACACAGTTAACTGAGGATATAAAACACCTGAAAGAAGAAGAACTGGTCTTTAAGATGGTCTTTTATCATCTGTGGAGAAAAAAAGGAGAAGCTGTTAGTTTCCAAGCCTGTCAGATAAGTGCCATTAAAAAGCTGTGAGGTTCTCAAGATTATTATTCTTATTCTTTAAAATTGCAGCAAAAGACACTAAAAATGAGTTACTGCTCAGTGCCTTGAAGAACTGCCCGAGCAACCCATGAAAAAGCAGGCTCAGCTGTATGAAAACATGTAGTCATGTTAGCAGGTTCAGAAAGCTCTTTAGTTCTGCTGAGGAGGCTCACCAGTATCTGCACCATGTGTGCGTGTGTTGTGTGGAGATACCTCTGACTCATCATGGAGAGAGGCACTGTGACATGTCTTCATGGGTTAAATCCTCTGGCTGGTTTGAATAACACTTGTTAGATGTCTCTTTTAGACATCTCGTTTTGGAAGAGTACTTGTCTGGGGGAGTTATGGCAGTCAGGTCCTTATTGTGCTGGTCCTTCTCTAACTGAAAGGAAAAGATGGTCTTCATCTCTCAGAGGGGGTGATGGGTGCTGTTTGTGAGCGTGGGTACCTTGCTGGATTAGGTTGCTTATGTACTCTCCTCAATGCATAAAGTTCTGCAAAGATGATACTAGCTTTTAGCCTTTCCTCTGATATTCCCCATGCCATGGCAGATCCTATCTAAGGTATCTGACATACATTAGTATGTTATCCTGGTAAAGAAGCTTGCATAGATCAAATAGACTTCACTGAAAGCTGAACTTGACTCTTTGATGAAAGTTTCAGTGCTTGTAGGATGTACTGTGGCATCCTGCAAGACAGGGTTGTCACTGTCAAAAACCATGAAAGAGAAAAGCAAAAAAAATGCATCTTTTTCTGTCTGCCCTGCCCAGTTCCTTTACCAAATGAGAGGTCTGGCCACATTCATTTTGCATCACTTCAGTTGACACTAAACAGATGCAGATGTGTTATTTTTATACACATCTGCAAAACTGAGCACAAACAGAAGTGGGTGCTGTTCATCAGGTAGAAAATTAGAAATGACATGTCAGCTTCTTAAATAAGTAAACTTAGAGCTTGCAGATGGACATGTAGAGCTCCCAGTTGTACTTACAGCCTGATAACTGAAAAGAGGAGGTGAGGATGAATGTGCCCAAGTCTCTCTATTGCCCAAGGCAGTCATGTTAACATCTACATGCACGCAATGGTGCCTAGAGTGAAGATCTCCATTTGGTTTATAGCTGGGTCAACTGCCAACTTGCAAGAGTATGTTTTACAGAGCCAGCAGTGTTATCAAAGTTTTAAGTTTAAATACAGTTATATTATCAGCTTAAACCTGGCTCTCAGTTTGTATTGTTTAGGAAAGAGTACTGAAGTCAGCTCTCATACCATTTTATTTTACTAATGGAGTAATCAACATCTGTAGAGCATGCAGCCACAAAGTCTTTCACTCAATGAAGTATATTCAAAAATTCTTGTCTGAAATCTATAATCTCATTTTAATTAGCATTGCACATGATTACTCCAATCAAAGAAAGTCAGTGGTAAATATTGCCATCTGCATTGGATGGTAGCATCAGCTAGCACGATAACAGTCAGTGATTTTAAGTTAATAAGTGGGCTCTGAGGTACTAATGTCTGTTGAAGGACAAAGAACACTGCCCCACTCTCTTCCTACTGCTTTGCTTTTGAAACACACCCTTCATCTTAGAACTTGGTGAATATGGAGCATTTCCAGTTTGGCATGTGTTTGGCATCTGGGATGTGCCAGTCTTGCATATTGTCTGCAACAGAAGATATTGTCGTTTGCTTTGGGGAATTTAATTATGCATGGGTTCAGGATTGTATCACACCTGTCCAGAATTCAGCATGGTTGCCAACTGTGTGGTCAGGGTTTTGAGATGTTGCAGGGCTTTCTATGGCAAGGTACACAATTATTCACTGAATTTTTAAGACAATGAATGATCAGTACAGTGATAGAACCCAGATCACTGCATGCTGATAAGGGCAACACCAATAAGATGCAACACTGTATGCCTGTTTGTGTGTGCACTGCTGTTCCTCCAGAGATCAAGCATCATTAATTGGTTAAGAAGAGGTGACTGATGATACTTAGCTGCTTCTGGATTTATATGCTTCTTCATTATGTATACTGACAGAAAGCCTTATTTGAGAAGGCAGCAGATTACCTGCTACTGATAAGAATCCTTTATGAATGTAAATTTTTGCAAAGATGTACTCAAGTTTTTAAAGGATTTCCACTGCTAAGCCATTAAAAATTTTCAAAGGTTACACACAGTCCAATAACATTTACCAAGGAAGGCACAAGTATATCTAAGATCATGGATTACGTAAAATTCAGCAGTATTATTTATTGTCTTCATCCTCAGAGGACAGAATTATCTGGAGTTTTCTAAAGATGTCAGTACATGACTGTAAACTCTTTAAGAGAAGACATATTCCACATAGCATTTTTCCTCCTCCTAAACCAGACCTTTCATGCAGAATGAGTGCTTATGAGAGCTTTTTTGGTTGCACAGTTACAACTCTGATAACTTTTTTTTTTATTTCTCCTTATTACGAGGTAGTCTCAAGTGTTTTAAATCTACCCATAATGCTGCTATAATCATTCTCTGCAATTCCACTACAATGCACAACAATTAATTATATTAAATCCTTCTCACAGAAGTGTTTACCAGTCAAGAGATTGCCACAGCTTTATTTCTGACAATAAAAGGCTAGGAATTATTACACAACTCTTGAGATTTTACTTATCTAACATTTCTGTAGTCAGGATTATAATCATATATTTTTCCCTATAGGAAGTAAACATCAGTTCTTTACAGGTATGATCTCTAAACAGTATTTTGTGTGGGAAAAATATTCCCATGTATTTTTTCCTGTAAGAAATCAAGATCTGGATTTTTAGCTAGGTGACTCCAATGAGCGACCTGCACTCATGTACAGCCTTGCTGGGATTCATGTGCAGGGTCTTCCCCTGAGAAATGGCAGTATGTCTACCCTGAAGGCTGCTGGTGTAGATGCCAGACATAGGGCTGGGCAAGGTTGAGAATTGGTATCTCTATAGTTTGGTAATACAGATCCCAGGGCAGGCTAAAGATCTTTCCCAAGATCTGGGTTGAATACTTAGGCAGTAAATTCATGCTGAACTATGCCCACCCATGGTTTGATAGTCAGGCACTTAAATCTAGCTCTCAATTTGGGCTTATGGAGTCCCTAGACTTATATATATGTCCTATATTAATATACACATCCAACACATAGGATGTTTTAGTCTAGGCGTACCCAAGGTAGAGGTCCACTTCAAGCTGGTGGAAAACATCTTCAACGTCAAAGGAAATAGCTAAGGCTGCTTGAGCAGGCAGTGCAACACAGGGGGACTGGATGGGGACAGTGAAAGCAGCAGTGCTGTGTGTACCCTGAGAGCATTTGCAGGCATGTCTGTCAGACTAGTACTACTGTGGTCAGGGCTTCTTTCAGTTTAGCTTCAGATTTCAGGAATCCAATGTGTGCAGCTCCAGGACATGAACCAAAGCCTGGTGAGTAGGAATAACCAAGAGATTCCCTTTGAAATCTGACTTCTGGTCTGAACTAGACACCAAGATAAGTGCACCATTTCCCCTAAAGAAATGCATTACCCTGGGCACAGTTTTGGTTTCTTGTATTTAGTTCTCCCAGTGCACCCCTGTCTTCCAGGCACCACCTGTCTGAGCACAGGGAAGTGTGGGAAAAGAACAGGCTCAACAGCCACAAATTCCTGCAGGCAAGGTGAGAAGAGGGGCTTCTGCCTACCAGGTTTGTTTGCTAGATGCTCTGAGATGGTGCTTGTTCTTTATTAACTGGAACAGCAAATACTGTACTTCACTGTTCAGTTTCTCTTAGGATTAGCTTCACAGTGGAAAGGTTTCCTCCAAGCAAGACCTTTCCCTTTGGAAAGGAGCAAGGCTTAGCCGTAACGTAAAATACAACAAATTGTTGAGAAGTGTATGTTCCCAAGATGGATATAATCACCTGTCTTCATATCTTTATTTCCTTTCACAGAGCCATGTTTGACTATGACAAGAGCAAAGACAGTGGCCTCCCAAGCCAAGGACTCAGTTTTAAGTATGGAGACATCCTTCACGTCATCAATGCCTCGGATGATGAATGGTGGCAGGCAAGGAGGGTCACTCTGGAGGGAGACAGTGAGGAGATGGGAGTTATACCCAGCAAGAGGAGGTAAGTGCTGCCTCATCCTTCCTACCTGTGTTAAAATACTCCCTTTCATTCCAAAGACAGGGTGTATCAATCTACTGAAAAAAAAACAAAACAGGGAAAGTAGAGGAAAATCCCAGTTAAAATTTCAAGAATTGGAAGGTGTGATTTTTGCTGTGAGATATAAAAAGTTCAGGCTGTTTAACTGTATTGGAAAGAAACTCAGAAGATGACTCAGTTATAGTGGATTAATATCTTCACAAAGGAAGGGGGGAAGGGGAAGAGAGCACCATCTACTACAGAGCTTCAGCAGAAAAAAGAATAACCAGAACCCAAGGCAGGGAATTAGCTCTGAATTGGAAGTAGAGCACATGATTTAACGTCAGGGTGATTAGCCATTGCATCAGACTGCTGAGGGGTGTAATGAATGTCTTGACATTTTCAAATCAAGACTGTATGTCTTTCTTTTGAGAGAGTAATAGAATTAAACTTCTCAGTCTGTGTGATGTAAAAAATTATGCTAAATTATATAATGGTCCTCTTTGGCTTCAAAATCTGTTACTTTAATCTCTGCCTGCCTGGCAGCTGATGGATAATCAATATCATAGTACATTTTTCATATAATGTAAATGAAGGAACTTTCATCCACTATCCAAGCTAAATCTGAATCTTTGTTTGGCTGAGATAGATTCACACTGATGGAGAGAGAACAGACATCTGAATCTCTCTCATTGTTTGTATTGTTTACACTGTCTAGATTCTTTTGTAAAACTGGTCACAAGTCTCTGATAGCATCAGGACTACCCCACAAATCAGTATTACCTTCTGCCTCTGTTGAGAGTCACTATAGAAAGGTCAAGAACTGAAAGGACAAGAGGAAAATGAAATCTGTCAAACCACATTACATTTCTCTTTTGCATCAATGCTCCCATACTGCATATAAACTGACTATTTCTAGCTATCTCAACATTAGCATTAATATAAAAATGATCTTGCCTATTTTTTGTAGTGGGGAAATGGGATGTCTGGTGCACTATAGAGCACCTGCTACTCTTTCAAGAGAGTTGGCCCAGGTGCTAGCAGGCCTCATGCTACTCCTTGTTCTAAGTCAGGTCAAAGTAAACTGAAAAGCCATCAAATACCTTGTTGACATGAGTCCTGCAAGGACCTTATTTTCTCTACTCATGGCCCTGTTTGACTAGCACCCACATCAGGACTTTCAGCAAAAAGCAACTTTGGGGTTGTGTAATAGATAGAAATAAAAACTACATTATATTTTCTTAACATGGAAAAAATGTGCCCATTAAACGGATTTAATCTCTGGATACTGAAAAAGGAATACTTGCCTACTTTTACTTGCTGCTATTGCAGTGACAGGATTGGATCACACATGGGGAAAGAGGAAAGTCTATTCACTTGTTATTGAGGGCAGTATGTGCACACAGCTCATTCACAGTGTGGTGCATACTCTGAAAAGGTACAAAAAGCTTCATACATAATAAAACAACTATAGGGGAAAAAAGGGCAAAGCAAAGCAACTGGTTAAGATGTAGGCTTGTATCTCCTGTAAGGTGCAGAGGATGTAAGTGCCTAAAGCTTACTGGGTTACCTGCACAGGACAAGGTTTTCAAGGAGAAAAGATAGAAGCTCTCTAGTCAAGGTTAGATATATGGCACAGCCTAGGGAAGGGATGTGGATTAGGCAATGCAGGAGAAAAGAGAAAAAAGAGGAGAGAAGAGAGAAAAGAGAAAAGAAGAGGCAAGATGAAAATAGATTCGTTGGAGTCTAAAAATAAGAGTCTTGAATTTGAAAAGGTGCAGGTATAGTTACCACACTCCCCACTCATCATCCTGATTCTTCACCAGTGAATCTGAGAGGTCTGGAAAAATCAATGGCATCTGGTTTTCTGACTGCACCAATGTAATGATGTGCTTGCCCCTGAGCTGCCATGATTTCATAAAAGGTTTCAGTTGTACAGGGTTGTTTTTTTCCAATGCACTGAAAAGTGAGTATTATTTCCTTTCTGTGGATTCGGAATGGTCCTTCAGCCAGTGAGACTGATGTGTTCTTGCCAGTATCTTCTTTACACCACCCAGGGGGAGGATGAGCAATCAATGCATACAGGGCTGAGTTGCAGAGAATAAAGCTCATTACATTTGCCTAATACTTGTACTAATTCAGAAATTAATATCCTCTTCAGGTGTGGGCTGTTCACTATGAGAGACTTCATCTAAAACAGAGCAGTCCTGAGATTTATTTCACACACAGGATCACAGAATTGTTATGGCTGGAAGAAACCTTCAAGGTCATCCAGTCCAACCGTCTACCCAGCACCTCTGTAATAACCCCTAAAATACTAAACCATATCACTCAGTGCCTCATCCAGGCACTTCTTGAATACCTCCAGGGATGGCAGCTCCACCACCTCCCCAGGCAGCTTGTTCCAATGTCTAATAACCCTAATGGTGAAAAAAAATGTTTGTAATATCCAATCTGTATCTACCCTGTTGTAACTTAAGTCCATTTCCCCTCGTTGTCTCACTGTAGGCTTGGCAGAAGAGACCAACCCCCACCTCACTACAACCCCCTTTTAGGTGGTATTTGACCAAACGCAGGCAACTACAGCATGAAAATCTTCATTTAAGCTGTTTACTCTGAATGCTGTATTTCTTATAGTTTATATGGGACTACTTCTAGGCATTGCATTCTATGTAATAAGGCATATGTACTATCTAACAGTAAAATATGCCTTGTAATAGAACAGGAAAAAAAGAGTATCTGTAGCTGCTTGTTGGGCTGTGACTTGTCCTGCAAGCCCAGCTTCCAGTGATGTTGTGGGTTGAAGAGATTTTATATTTGTCTTGTACTTTTCAATGCCCTGTTCATTTCTGTTTCTTTTCTTTAGAGTTTGGGGATTTTGGGGGGTTGGTTTGGTGGGGTTTGGTTCTGGTGTTGTGCTTGGACTCCTTTTTGTGCCTACATGTATATGCAGAAATGTTGTCCTGTGGGACTGCAACATTTTTTGCATAAGTAGAAGCTATAAGATTCAAGGCTTAATAGTGCCATGATGAGTCTTTTAGCTATCTGCTTTACTACCTTATCTCCTGACCAGCAACAGCTAATATACAATTACTGCATTTTTCATAAGTGAAATCATTATGGAATAGTTCTAAAGCCAATGACCACTTCAATTTTATTTTGAGATATATATACACACACACAAATATGTATATGTATGTATATATACACACAAAGCCATAAAAAGTACTTTATATGACTTCTTTAAGGTCCTGTGTAGTGGTAATTGCTTTCCATGTATCCAGTTTTGCATTTTTTTTACATCTTTCTAGAGGAGAGCCCTTTACAGAGTGACATTTTAGCATGAGCTGAGAAGAGAAATTTTGAATGATAAATCAAAAGTCCATACTCTTTTTCTCTATGATATATGTGATATACCAGAAGGAATCATAATTTATAATCATAGGAGAGTTGCTACCCATTATTCTCTCCAGGATGCTGGATACATTATTAGACATTACCTCTTAGTGATTCAGTAGAGTTTGAAAGCTATTTATCATTAGATTTCAGTGCTGTTGTCGGTGTGTGGACTTGTTGCCTTGCTGAGTGTTGAATTGTAAAGAAGTCAGGCTTTAAGAGGGAGCTTTGGAGGGTAGCACTGCAGCTAGAGGAGGGTTACTGAAAGAGGCAGCCCAAGGAAATGAGGGTGGCCCTGAGTTTCTCCCCCAATCTGTGCAAGAACCAAATCTCATGAGCCTGTGATCTCAGTGGGAATTATCAAAAAATAAATGCTCAGTGTCCTGTGGTGCAAAAGTGTTACTGCAACCCTTTCTGCATCTGAAGGCAGCATGTTGTCCATTTTTCATTATGCATTTGTTGTTTGATTACAGCTGTTGTTCTGGACCATGGGACTGCGTAGCCAGTTGGGGAGAAACCAAATATAATGCTATAAAGATGGTGTGATATTATATCATATTGATGTTGGGAGCAATAGGACTTCAGCATAAGAGACTGCAAATCACTTCAGTTGTGGTTTAAAAGTCACCAAATAGTTGTTGTTATATAATATTAATGAATTAATATTACAGGCTCAATTTCTCTTGGTTCCACATCCACCACAAAGATATATCCAAGCTATATCTACGGTGAGAGCAGGGTACAATTATTATGCTGGGCAAGGTATGCAAGGTGTGGAGACATAACCACCAGTCCTACACCAGTGTCTCAGGCAGACCTGTGGTGTTATCTATGTATTATGTTTATGCATGTGAATTACTCCCCTATCATCAAAAATTGCTGTTTTATACTGGAATGACCAACAGAATTAGATTAACATTAGATTTTTGTTACATTTAAATGCATGGATGTATAGATTTAAATTTCTACATATGCTGGCATCTGATCACGAGAACTTTTATTTGCCTTGCTGTCCTTCCTATTGTCAGGATAAGCAAAACAAATTCAGCTTCTCATAAAGGGCAGCAACAAGCTGAGCAGCCTATGTCTAAGACTCCCTCCCTATGGAAACACATTAGTTAAAGTGAATGAACAAAAAGCATGAAACCAATGTGCATAAGTTAGAGTGTATTAAATTCGTAGACAGATGCTCTAATTCAGTAGTAAAGAGATTTTAATTTGCTGTAGCATTGATTTTACACCTCCAGTTCTTTTCGCATTTACTTTGCTCAGTGTCTGCACACAGAAAAGATCTTACATTGTAAGCCCTACACAACAGCAACGTCCCACTTCATGAATGTCAGGCTTCAGTATTTTTATGTGTATGCCTGCTTGACTTGGGTCTGTGGGTCTGGAAGTAATTTAGTCTGCAATTTCACACAGATTGCCCCAGAATGTCTGAGTGGAAATTCCCACCACTTCCACCTCATCAGCTGAAGATGTCCCTGCTCACTTGCAGGGGGGTTGGACCTTTAAAGGTCCCTTCCAACGCAAACCATTCTATGATTCCATGATTCTGCTACTGCTCCCAATGTAGCCAATGAGGATTTGGTCCTAAAACACTAAAATATTTACACTCATCTTTCTGTGGTCTTTAAGATGTGCTGCTACAGAACCACTCTCAGACTGGACATCATTCTAAGATTTCCATTTTCAGGCAGTTTAAGTACATCTGATTACAAAAGGTTATGCAACTCATCTCTGCTATTACCAGCTGAAGGTGTATGATGGTACCAGCCTGGTATTTGTGTTGTCAGATATTTTCCCCACAAATACATGTAACCACGCTCTCCTTTCAGAGCAAAATTGGGAAAAAAGAACATAAAAATAGTGTTTTACAAAATTTAAGGACAAGGAACAAGAGGTTTTCCCAGCACAGAAGTTCCTGTGGGCAAAAAGCCAGCTTAAATTTGTTATTCTGCTCAGCTTGGCAGAAGGGCGTGTTTATCCACTCAAGTGAGTTTTATTTTTAATGGTTTCCTATAAACTGTCTGCCTTTCTAACCATCCCTTAAGGTTTTAATCCTTAGATGGTAAAACTTTTTAACATGGCATAATCATGTAAGCTTTGTCTAAAATAAATTACCTGACTGTGCTTACTAATCTAATTGGAAAAAATTAGTATGGAGTAAAATTGGTATGTACATGTATGTATAAACCTCTCCCTGTTTTCTTGCAATGATGGGAAACCTTTATGCTGAAGCAAACCAGTCCTTAGCTTTTAAACAGAATAAGGTTGTTCTATAGTTTTATGAGAATTCATTTCTTAATGGCATTAGGTCTATTCTTTTCACAAAATACTGACCAGGTGCTGAGGTGCTCTCAGCAAGTCGCTGAAGGTGGAGAGCTGAACAAGAGCAAGTACTCTCCTGTTGAAAAACACATGTTCTGTTGTGACAATACCACTTCAAGAATGCTCAAAAATAATTTGGAGAACGGGAATCTATCGGTAAGCTCAGACCTCACATAAACAAGGCTAAGCAGTGCAGAGGATGGAAGCAATAAAAAATTATGGCGTGAGTCCATATATTTGGGCTATAAATAGTAATACATGTTTTCACTTATATTTCACTCGATGGACAAGCAAAACAAATATAATGCTGATGACCTGGAAATGGCAAAGCAAGACAAGAAGCACATTAACAGAGATGTAAAATATAGTGAGGTCTTTCAGGTGTCCATTATATGTTGCATTCTTCCATATGATAGCTCTCCTTACTTAGTTCACATGCTGGATTTGGAACACCTCAGTGCCAAATCTGTGCAAATTAGGCTATTGTAACCATTTTTTTTAATTCTTGACACCAGTTTATAATTTGTATCTGTATTCTACATCTGTGATGAACACTGTTATTGAAGGGTAAAGCAAGTCTCACCTGATATTTTACATCCCCAGTGTGAAGACTGCTTGTAGAAAGGCACTGAAAATTCCCAGTGGTCCGTTAACCCCCAACAATGGAGGATGACAGTTCATGTCTGGTTGAGATATGCTTGATTTCTTCTGTTTGCAATGCATACAAAGAACTGAAAGTCTCATTTTGAAAAATCCCAGAGGCCCATTTTCGATAGCAATATGTGCCCAGAAATGCAGAGAGATAGACATTGCATTGCAGTGGGTGCTGCACCCTAGTAGTAAGTTCTTCAGGAAACGAATCAGAAGAGAACAGCATCCCAAAGAACTAAGGTCTTGAACTTGCTAGCAAGGAAACACTGAAGGCTGAGATGTATTTTAAATGTGCCTCTTGACTCTTTTAGCTATACATGGGAAAAGGAGAATGAATTTTGACCATATTTTTTAAACCACGAGTTTCTACTACCAAGAAAGTTTTCAAGAGAAAATGATTATGCAGGATAAACTCCAACTGTCCAAGATCTCAGATGGTCTTGGACCATTTCCCTGTACAAAGCAGTGTTTCTACAAGGGAGATGGGCTTGGAGAGCAGGTGGAAAGCTGGAGGTGAATTCCTCATCAGTTTGTGCTAGGCGATGCTGTGTCCACATGGGGCTCAGAGCATTTCAGCTCCCAAGTCACGTTTGAATGCTGGATGCAGGTGTCTTTGAACATTTCTTGAAATCTCATTGAGCTGTAGTGACCCCTTAGGCGCTCTTGAAAATGGGACTTGAGCCATGAAGTAGTTTTGGAAATCGCATTTGTGCTTTCCTCCATTGCCTAGGCATAGCTCTGTCAGGAAGATACATAATTAGAAAGGGTCACAGGAGCAATGTTTATATCAGGCAAATCCGCATTGCAAATTTGGGCCTCTGCAACAAATCCCCATAATCCTGCTTTGCGCAGCTGTGGTGAATGGAAAGTGGATACAGTTTGAAGTGAAACATTTCTTCCTCTAGAAACAATTTCTTCAGCTGATTGATCAAAGTGTTGTCCAAGGGATGGTAGGTTTGCTGTCATTTAAAGCAATGTAAAGAGTTGACACCCTTGTGCTATTAAGGCATTCGCAATGCCAGCTGCTGCAAAAAACCTTTGTGCCTTTTAGGCGCAAAGTCCCTTTTTCTTGGGGAAAAATGGGGTCAAGTTTATTTTTCCTGAAATGTAGCAATTATAAACCTGAAGACTCAAAAAAAGGGTTAAAAGTGCTTGAATTAATGTTCCTTTTAAAAATGTATTTTCTAAGAACTGGATCAATGATGCTAAAAGAACTGATATTCAATGCTTTTTATCTCCCTCATTTTAGTTCCCCCTTTAGCTCTGTCAATGGCACAAGTGTCCTGCTAGCTCAAATGAGAAATTATGGGAACATCCCCATGCACCAGTACAGGCTGGGGGCCAACCTGCTGGAGAGCAGTGTAGGAGAAAGGGACCTGGGGGTCCTGGTGGACACGAAAATGACCATGAGCCAGCAATGTGCCCTTGTGGCCAAGAAGGCAAATGGCGTCCTGGGGTGCATTAGAAGGGGGGTGGTTAGTAGGTTGAGAGAGGTTCTCCTCCCCCTCTATTCTGCCTCGATGAGGCCACATCTGGAGTATTGTGTCCAGTTTTGGGCCCCACAGTTCAGGAAGGACATGGAACTGCTTGAGAGAGTCCAGCGCAGAGCCACTAAGATGATTAAGGGAGTGGAACATCTCCCTTATGAGGAAAGGCTGAGGGAGCTGGGTCTCTTTAGCTTCGAGAAAAGGAGACTGAGGGGTGACCTCATCCATGTTTACAAATATGTAAAGGGTGAAGGTCAGGACGATGGAGCCAAGCTTTTTACAGTGACGTCCAATGATAGGACAAGGGGCAATGGTTGTAAACTGGAGCATAGGAGGTTCCATGTGAATATCAGGAAAAACTTTTTCACTGTGCGAGTGACGGAGCACTGGAACAGGCTGCCCAGAGAGGTTGTGGAGTCTCCTTCCCTGGAGATATTCCAAACCCACCTGGATGCGTTCCTGTGTGATGGACTCTAGGTGACCCTGCTCTGGCAGGGGGGTTGGACTAGATGATCCTTTGAGGTCCCTTCCAACCCTAGAATTCTGTGATTCTGTGATCTTAGTTGACTGCAGTCCTGTACAATGACCACCTCAACAAAGACTAAATCTTTGGAGAACCAAGCTAAATTCTAACAGAGTTCTCCAAAGCATGTAAAAACCAAAGCTTTTCAGACATTCATATTGGGTTGATTCCTTCAGGTATATTGCTGATAGCAGACCAGAGACACCAGAAAAGAGAGGTATGTTCCTGACATCAGAGAAACCCCCTGCCATATTTCAAGTCCCAGACCCAAGACATGAAGGCAGTAGAGCACCTGAGCTGAAATACTTAGAGAGTATGCTATAAACTGGGAAAAACTATTTATTTTATCCTAGCCTTTCTCTGACAGCCAACTATTGACTCTTAGGGCAATAACAGTAATGTAATCACCCTGAGACACATGAAATTTCAGCTTGGAAGTTTGCAGTTCAGCTAAATTATAAGTAACCAAGAACAGTTTTATTGTGGAAGGTGTCAGGAAAATTGTAATGGGAGGCAACAGCATGTGCTGTCCTTAATACAGCTCCAGATTATGAAATGTTTGTAGTATTCAGCAGGCATGCAGAGCATGTAGGAATATTGTTGGTATGTTTGCCTGGAGGATTAATGACACTTAATGACATTATTTATATACTTCTCAAAGCAATGCAGAATGTTTCTGCAGCTCCTCATCTGTCTGCTATGCCTCTAGAAAGCAGCGATGCTTCCATGGCTGCTAATGCAATTATGACAAATTTCGTAAGTAAGATCCACTCTTCAGGGTTAATTTCCAAATTTCTTTATGCAGTCAATAAGGAATTAAGTTAAAAACAGATGTTTTAGGAAGTTAGAGAGGACTGGAATGAGTTTAAATGTTAACACAGATTAATAAGTAGTATACTGTGTTCATTTGAGCTAATTGTTTTCTCAGAAGGCATCCATCCTATTTAGGCAATTACACAGCCTCAGGTCTTCACTTCTTACCACTACGATCAAGGGAATTCATCTGCTAGTTTAAGTTTAAGACTGTTCATGTGTTTTTAATAACATAGGTTTAATTTGAAAGCTGCATTTGAGCTGTTTCCATGTGAATATTCCACACTCACAGAAAAATGCATTTATTCTACATTTAAACTGTAACTATAGTAACCAGCATTCACTGTGTTTCAGTAGGAAATATATAATCCCACTCAGACAGAAGAAAACATGTTGTGTTAATTATCATTCTGTCAAAAGACTAGCATTTGTATTAAAAAAAAAATAATTATCAGAAACTAGTTATTCTTACTATCCAGACTTAGAAACCAAGAGATTCACAGGAATGTATTCTAATGTCATCTGTGGGCAACTGTGAAAGTTCAGAAAAGGGTCATATCTGCACCAATCTGGAGGATATAATAAACCTCACTTTTTTCCCTAGCTATTTATTGTCTAATAAAAATGCAATATCAAGCTCTTATAAGCTAGCTTTGCAGGATTCAATTTATATTTCCTGGAGCAATTCCTAATCTTAGGCAAATAGAGTTACTGTTTCAATTACAGGTAGGTGATCAGATTTTTTTACTTGGGCCAGTAGATGATAGACTCTTGTAGGTGATTTTGCAGAGGTAGTAAACGTCACTTTTACAGTAAGGACCATATTAGTCAAAGCGATTAAGGACATGAATAGCTGCTTCCTCTCTTTAGATTTCTCTCTCTGCACTTGTTTTCTTGGAGGTTGATTTTGTTTAGGGGAGAGCTCACCCCTTCTTAGTTTGTTTTTTTAAATTCCTAGCATTATTACTTAAACATATTGTGTTAAAAGTTTAAATATACAACATATGTAAATTTTGTGGTAATGGTGAACTTCCCAAACATACTAAGGGCATATAGTCTTCCCACAGGTAAAATATTGACTGCATAGATTTCATTATGCTAATGGCTATAACATTTTTAAAAATAATGCCCATAATAATTATGATAAAATAATGATCCATAATATTTAGGAACAGAAACACTGAATTGTCTAGTGTGATGTCCTTTATATATGACTTGTATGTCTTGTTTTTCCCTCTGTACTGAGGACTGTAATTTGTGTTTATCCAGTCTTGATTCTAAAATGATGGAATTTTGATTCTAAGGTGGATTGAGGTGCCACACATTCCTCTTCTGTGTCATTTTGGTAACTAAACATATTAAGCATTAAGAAGTAAAACTGTCTGTTTTCTTTAGAATTAATTTGTCCAGCATCAGCTCATTGCCAATAATTTTGGTATGTTTTTCTCTCCCAAAGAGAATTCTTTAGATCTCAGTATTTTCTCACTCTGAAGGCATTGTATATACAATATAGCAACTCCTCTCTCAAGCTGTGTTTATTGAAGCCAAGGATATCAGGACCAAATAACTTGAGATTTTCATTTGAGTGTGTCAACTTTAAACATATGAATACCAGACTGCACAGACTAAAGCAAGTTCTGCAGTTTGGGCTCTCAGGTCCCAGGAGGTGGCTTCACAGGGGCCATGTGCTCTGTTATTTCAACTGAGATTGGGACTGAGCTGTCAAAGCAAATGTCCTTTTTTCTCTCCCTTTCAGCGCTTTGGTTTATCTCATGGTACAGTCTTGGTGAACACGTTCTAGACTCATTTGTATTAAGCTGATGTTGAAGATGAGCTCACCCAATGCATCCACCTGCTAATGGTTGGTCTGTTCATGGGGCCAGACTAGAACTAGCCCAAAGTAAAAACCCTGAAACGTACAGTTAGATAGACATTGTTGGCCACACCGTTTGGCCACACCATTTGGTAATGTGAACCTGCCCATCTTTGTTTTCAGAACTCACCCATTGGCAAAGAGGTCTTCACTGAAATGAGTCAGAAACACAAATTCTTTGCATTCTAATTGCTTGCAGATGTTTTTAGAGGTTTAAATAAGACCACCCACCCAATTCACAGTGCTTTAGAGCAGCTGAAAATAGCTCTTCTGCCCCTGAGCATTTGTACATCTCAGAAATGCTTTATTTGGCAAAAATGTAGTTTTAAGTAATCAAAGCCCCAAGAAAGTTTCTCTTGCACTTGAATATTGTAACAAATAACATACCTCCATCTTTCAGAAGAGAAATTTGAAATTAATTTGTAAATAAGTTTTTAAAAACAAGAAAAATCTTCCAGTGATAGCATTTTCAAAATTACTTAAGTCGAGCTGAGGGCAGGGCGCTTAAAAATCTGTGCCATTGTGACGTTGGTATTGCAAAAGATTTAAACACTGATCATGTGCAAAGTGCTCTGCAAAGCTATGGGCTGACCATCTGCGTATGCATGGTGAACATTGGTTTATAGATTTAGAGCAATTTGAGAAAACTTAAAATACCTAATACATTTGTTAAGGATTGCCCAATAACATATTGGTCTCTAGAAAACTTCTAGGTACCTCCCTCAAACTCAGGTTAGTTAGAAATTTCTTTGAGATTCAAGGCAAGGGTTTCTCTGAAGCATAAGGGACATGAGCTTCCCCTTCACCTCTTCAAGTCTGCTCCAGCTGCTGAATCATCTCAGTTGGTTGATTAACTTTTTAAAACCATTACAAGTGATTCACTTGGATTGCTAATTTTTTTTTTTTTCTGCTGCGGAGAAGGCAGCAATGAGGGGCACTGCTGGAAACAAAGGGATATGAGGCCAGTGTGGCAGGGGGTGAAGCAAGATTCTAATTTCCAATATCTGGAATTTCTTACCTCTTCTCAACCCATCAGGTGAAACTTCACTCTTTTCACTTTGTATTTGTCATGAGATTAGATACCATTCACCATGGTGTTTTGTAAGGTATTTTAAGCTAATTTTAAGGTATTTTTAAGCAGGTCATGACTCCAAAACTGTTTGGTTTCTTTTGAAAATAGATTTGGAACTGGTGGGATTCACTTAACCTTATTTGGGTGATCTAAAATTTCATAATTTATGTAAGCTAGGGAACAAAATTCCCACTACAGGAAGACAAAAATGTGCTCCCACAGAGTGAATTTCTTCGCCAAAAGGGCTATCAAGCACTGGCACAGGCTGCCCAGGGAAATGGTGGAGTCACCATCCCCGGAGGTATTTTAAAGGTGTGTAGGTGTGGTGCTTAGGGATGTGGTTTAGTGGTGGACCTGGCAATCTCAGGTTTATGGTTGGACTTGATGATCTTAAGCGTCTTTTCCAACCTAAACAATTCTAGGATTCTATGAAATTTATTCTATCGTAAAGTCCACATATGAAAGCACCAAGGTGAACAGCTTATTCTCTGTCTGTCCCTGTTTCATTCCTTTGGGCGTATCATAACCCTAAATCTTGCCTGATTTTTGTTCAGCTTAAATTAGACAAGGTAAATGTGTTCTTAGTGTGCTCTTACCATGCTCCCATGTGTGTTGGGAGGGAGTGCTGTTCTGCTGTGCAGGACAGCCAAGGCTCCTCAAATCCTGACATCTCTCTCTTTCCAATGTATAAAATTTTCCTTAAATGCTCACTTTACACATAGTAAGCCATTAATTGTCTTGGGAGATCAGATATCAAACATATCATACAAAATGCTGCTATAATCAACATGTATTTCTTTATTTGTGTTTCCTTTTCCCCAGAGTTGAAAGAAAGGAACGTGCACGTTTGAAGACGGTGAAATTCAATGCGAAACCTGGTGTAATTGATGCAAAAGGGGTACGTAAATAATGAAACCTTTTGAAATTACAATCTTTTAATAGTTTTATATGTTTCAGAGTAAACTTTAGCAACATAAGGAATACTTAGATTGTTGCAACCAAGACGTGGAGTACAGTGAAATATAGGCAGGGGTATAGTATGATATACTCTTTTAAATAATTAAACATTCTTTTTATAATAATGATTGACAATGACTCCTGATTGGAAGATACTAAGAAAATAAAAAGCATTCTATGATAGCTGCAATTGTAGTTAAATGATGGCTAGAGAAGAAAAGATGTTAAAAACTAATGCAGATGGAGAATTGTTTCATGAAATAAAGCAAGAAGTCTAAATTCCTTGGTTTCAAAAGCTGTTAAATCTCAAAAAAAGAAGGTTGAATGTTAAAGGGTCCCAAATGCAAAATTTAGGTTTTGGATGTTCTGCTTTGACAGTTGTGACAGACATTGGACATAGGTGTGTTTCACAGCAGGCACGATGGGCCAGCCAACACAAAGCATGCATGGTCCCTTCCACCAGCTCTGTCTGGACTGAACGACGTTCCTGCTGTTACCTCCCAGTAGCAGCATTTTATTGTGCTCAACAGTCAACAGTTTTCACTTCCCTGATGTCTTGTATCCTGTACGTTGCCATATGGCTGGCAAGAGTTAGAGCATGCCCACACTCCTGGCTGTTGAGGTGTTTTTCTGCTGAAATGTAGCTTGCGTTTGTAGCAGTAGTGAATACTTGACATTACATTTGCAGGGATTTATTTTTGAAAGCAAATCAGTTGACATGCATGGGATTTACCAGTGAGGGCTTCTGTGACCAAACCAAGAGACCAAGCTTCAGAAACCATCAGGAAAAAGTCCTTATTTGGCTGCAGAAAATGCAGGGCAGGGACAAAACCAGGTGATGAGAGGACACAGTCATAGGTAGGTGCTAGCAAGGGACAAGACCCAAGTGATTCCTGTGGTCCTCTGCCTAGTCTGAAATTCTCATTCTTGATCTCTTCTTGCTTCATTTCTCTCTGTAATGGGAATACTAACCCTTCCTTTATCCCAGTTTATTGTGTCCTTTCAGTTAGACTGTAACAGATCAGCAGGGTAAGACGTTCCTTTTGCCATGAGCATACAGTTCCTAGTGCAGTGGGTCCCAAGCTTCTACATGCCAGCAAAATAATATTTCAGACTTGAAAATACTTCCCTGTTACTGCTCTACAGCACAGTTCCTGAGTTCAATGCAAATGCAAAATAATTGCACTGACTGAAACCAGTTTTCCAGATTTATAAGGTACATGGAACCAGAGTTCAGCCTCTGCACATTATTTCCGCACGCAGATAACTTGTTATAAAACATATAACAAACTATATTGTGAAAGGACTCATTAACCTTATTGCATTTCTTCAGGAGTCAGAACTCCATTTTTCAGTTTGAAATGACCACTCTGCAGCCCTCTATATTAATGTTGCCATTTATTTTGGGAGAGAAGAAGCTTTATATTGCCAATGAAATCACTCGTTAAATGTCTATTTCCTTTATATGTCAAAGCCTCAGGGAAATAATTCATCTGTATAATTAATGGTCCTTATTCAAGTGAGTCTGTCAAGAATTTAATTACCTCTTGATTCCCCAAATTGTTTTTCCATTTTTGTCATCAGTGTAACATTAATCTTCCAGCCACTCACATCACTGTTTGTTTCAGCATTTAGGAAATTGTGCGATTACAGAACAAGACCCTTGTACCCTTTTGGGAGCACACTTTCTATTTGCTAAAATTTGCTTTTGTCTAGAAAAAAATAATCGCACAATTTCAAGGCCATTTGGGAAAAGATAATGTAGGCTTGTGTTTGAAAGAGCATAAAGAGAAGAGGGATTCACTGTTAAACTGAGCATCAACACGTAGAAAGAGGTGTTTGAGTACACGTATATGTATGTGCATTTTACGGATCAGCATTTCCATTTAGTCTTTCAATGTTCAAGAAGAAGTGGTGTCAGCTGTATAACAATGCATGCTTTACCTTTTTTATCTAGAAGAAATTCAATCCAGATAAAAAGGGCTGCAGTAGGCCGAGAAGATCTCTTTTGTTTCAAAATCAAGCTGAAATTCAGATAAAAGTGGGCTTCTCTGTGTCTGTTGTTCCTATGTGCTCATACACTCATGACCGTGTGGGCAAGTGATACTGCCTTAATTCACTCTAAAGATGAAATTGGAAGAATAGCTTTTCATATCATATTTCTAAATTTGGCCAGGAGATGTGCATGGAAGCATTTTTTAAACAAAATTTAACTGAATACAGAGAATGCTTGGGGTTTTTTACACAGGTAAAAGGGTTATCCTTCCTTCCTCTATAGAAGCAGTGTTTAAGAGCTAATAAGCTACAGGAAAGGTTTAAGGAAATAGTGCCAAAATTTCTTCAAGCTAACTATGATTTTAAAATATGGATTATCTAGTTATTCTACAGGTTTTAAAAGTCTTATGAATTTTCATCTGTTTATGCCTTAACTTAATCACACATCCAGAGATAAGGTACAAAGAAAGTATTACAGATGGTGTGACATTTGCAGCCGATCAGCTCCTTGTGTCTCACTAAAAAGGTGTTAAGCAATACAGCTGACAAACCTGTTAGCAGGGATAGCTAAAGGAAAATCCTTTTAAAGGTCCTAAATTCCTCTTCAACCCAAACTTAGGTGCATTATCCCATCTACAAAATGAGTTCCACATTTCTTAAAAGTGTGATTATGATATTTATATCACTTTTAATTCATTTTTATTGGTCTCCTCTAATCCATGGTTTGTGAAATAGAAGTCTACAAAACCTGGATGGATACAAAAACAGGGAATGTGAAACACAATTAGGGAGTTCCAGTGAAATCTTCTGGTCTCAAGTTTAAATCAGGCAACTGATAGTATCTTTCCATGCAAGGCATAATTAAATTCTGATGCTCATTATTACAGGATATTGTATAAAAATAAATAAGTTAAAAAGGAATTAGATAAGTTAACAAGCAATGGATCTGATGAGAAGTTTTAACACTCCAATCATGTAGCTCAGGACGTACTAATTGTTGATTTCAAAACGCAGAGAGGTTATAAGAAGGGAAGGATCTTGTTTCTTCTACTTTTTCTTTTAAATATCTGTTATTGGACAACTTCAGAAAAAGTTTAACCCAGTAAGGCTACTTTTCTTTCATGTTCTGTTTATTTGGCCAAAAGAAACTTATTTGTTCAAGTTCAGAGACAGCATCAAAATCCTCAGTCCTTATTAACATTTTTAAAGATATCAAACCAGTTAGAGATGCTAACACCTGTGTAATAAGGAAAAGAATACAAATACTGGTGCAAACAGCTTCATTTCACCATGCAAAGATTGTGCTTCAATTATGCTGACCAAGTTCAGTCTCTAGCTTCATTCAGATAATTGTAGGAATGATCTTCAGCAGCTTTTCTAATTGTTACTGAAGGTGGATGGAGTATCAAAGCAACCAGTTCACCCTTCTGATTCCCTACAGCTGCTCTATGCTGCTGCAGCAAAGGGCAGGGTTTCCAGGACATGGCTGCCTTAAAGTTTCAAACATAAAAAAGATAAATGAAGATAAGATAGCACAGTTACGATTCCCTAAGTTTTTGCTGTCTCAGCCTATGGGGCCCACAGGTCTATGGATAATCAGTGGAAAATAGAGTAGCATATGGTTTATGTCTGATATTTATGCTGGCGGAAGCTACGGAAGTTATGGGAACACAAACTTTATTAAAAAATATGCTTTATGCTCTGTTGAACTCTAGATCATGTCCCTAGTGTTTCCTGATGCTCACCTTTGTGCCAAAAGGAGCATGTTAGTAGCTGTGGGCAGCAGAGCAGCATACTGAACTCTTAGTAATTCCCGCTACCATAGGCTTCAAGCTGAACAAGAATAGCCTTTACTTTTCTAATCCTCGGAGATTCTAGCCCACAGAGATTGAGGCTTTTCAGATTTTTTAGTGAATCACAAAGAACGTCATTCAATGATGAAATATTACAGAGGGAAAAGGTCCAGGAATCTGCTTTTTTCTCAATTGTTGTAATTGCAACCAGTCTTTCAGAAGACAAAAATAACACGTCTTCTACTTTTCTCCCTGTCAGATCATATACTCTTTCTTGACTGTTTCTCAAAAATATTTTTATAGTGGAAACTGTAGCTCTTGGAAAGAACTTTATAAACATCTCACCTTTTTTCTAATATTCATGGATGTTGCCTGTTCCCAGGGAAGTGTTGCACTATCTTGACGCATAATGTTTAGGTGACACTTAATGTTATACAGAGAACTGGTTTTTTATACCATATGCCTTTTCATTTCACATCTTGTTTGGCCAGCGACTTCAGAATATTGTCTTACTTCTCCAGGGAGACTTTACAACAGCCTTCCAGTACCTGAAGGAAGCCTACAGGAAAGCTGGAGAGGGACTTTTTGCAAGGGCATTTAGTGATAGGACAAGGGGAAACAGTTTCAAACTGAAAGAAGATAGAGTTAGATTGGATATTAGGAAGAAATTCTTTCCTGTGATGGTGGTGAGACACTGGCACAGGTTGCCCAGAGGAACTGTGGCTGCCCCCTCCCTTTAGGTGTTCAAGGCCAGGTTGGATGGGGCTTTGAGCAACCTGGTCTAGTGGGAGTTGTCCCTGCCCATGGCAGGGGGGTTGGTACTAGATAATCTTTAAGGTCCCTTCCAACCCAAACCATTCTATGATTATGGAGAAATACCCAGTTTCAGTTCCCAGTAGACTAAATGTCATACCTCTCAAAGATCTCTCAATTTTTAATGCACATGTCAAGATGCATGGGGGTGTTCAGTCCATGATTATTGAAATAGTGAGGCCGCTAAGTGGGGTGTCAAATGGGGACAAGGTCCCTGCCAAGAAAGGGGACTGCCTCATCCTCCAAAATCTCTTCTGGCAGCTCTGCTGCACATCGGCAGTGCAGGTCCTGGGCCGTGACCCACACCGTATTGCTCCATCACTATCCATTAGTCTTTTTTCTATTCAGTTAGCTCATCATCCACAGTTCTTTTCATATCCCAGTCAGGTCACATGCATTGCATTCAGCCTGCCCCTTCAAATGCCTCTGAATATATTTATTATGACAGTCAGAATCTTGATAGTATTTAATAATATTTGTTATGGGCAGATTCTGTTTATGGATTCCACAGCCCTGCCTGCAATGTAAGGTCACCCTCTTGCTTTATTGTCATTTTAGCAATGCTGCACTGAGGCATGAAAGGAAAAAGGTAAACTTGACTGAGATAGCAAACTCAATATTGTGGTGTAAATAAAAGCCTCTGCATATTCAATGCACCTCCCCTCCAAATGTCAAAATCCAGTGACTGCCAGGACTTGATATATAGGACACATTTTGACAACTTATTAAGTATTTGGAAAAAAAAAACAACCCACCTATTTCCAAACAATTTGTGCTCTAGAAAATCACAGTATTTTCAGCCCTAGTCATCAAATCAGAGTAAAACTGGTCTTTAAGGAACTTCAGGTGGTCACTGAGTCCAACCCCTGCCCTGAGGCTGTCTTCTGTACCTTCCTCCTATCCCCCAGATTTGTCTGATCTCTACTTAAAGACCTACCACAGCAGAAATTTCATATTCTTCCCAAAAAGCCTACGCCAGTGCTTCACTCTTGTCATCATTAGAAATGATTAAGCTGCTGCTGTTTAAACCTGTTGTTATTTCTTCTTCTGTGAATGTATATGGAGACTGGATTATTTGTCTTCATCTTCATCAAGCAGAACCTGCAGTCACAGCTGCCCTGTTCTCGGGTACAGCATCTGTGCTAGCAATTCACCACCACAGGTCTGGGGTCATCAATGCAGAGAAAAATGTGATAATCTCAATGGAATCCTTGCTTCTCAGAAATTAGAAAGTATAAAGACGTATTAGACTATATAACCTATCTCTCTGTCAATTTATGATTGTTTCTAACGTGTCGGTGTTTAGCTAGGCTTAATTTTTCTAAGTATAAAGTTTCACCACTTTTAGTGAGAACCTCTTCTGTAGGTCCATAGTCAGAAAGTTTTCCACATATTCAGTGTATTTTTGCCAACTTTTCTTTGCATTCCTCTTCTAAAAATATTTGATATAATGAATAGATTTCCTAAAGTAATCAGTACTGGGAGAATAATAGATGTAGAAGAAAAGTTGGTGTGACTCTTGGGACAAGAGTTGAACTCGATGACCCTGGAGGGTCCCTTCCAACTCGGCATGTTCTATGATTCTATGAAAATCCACAATCTGAGCATGTTTGAAAACTTGCATCTTCGTCTTGCAGCTAGCAGCTGATTTAGAGAGCCTGATGACACACGCTCACCAGGGGGTTGCGTTGCACTGACAGAGAAAGAGTAAATCCTCTCACATGCCCCAAAAAATTGCACTCACTGACACGTAAGTTTTCCTTATAAAATAATCCACTCAGTTGCTTAATCGTGTTTGTTTTCTGAATTCCACCCAGACAGTAGCAAAATGGTAGTGAAAGGAGGGATGCTGGACTGGGAATAGCATTTCTGTCCATGCTGGTGTGTATTTGTCCATCTGTACATGTATGAAAAGATATGTACTCTGCCTTTCCTTCCCCCCTCTAAATCTGGTGATCAGAAAATAGCAGCAGATGCCGAGTAAGATAATGGAAGTGTCAAACAACAGAATGTGTGGGATCACAGGTGCAGTGATTTACTAAGAAGAAAAAGGGTTGAACATAAATTAAGCAGCATACACCTACTTGCAAGGATGATATGGAGGAGGGTTAATGAAGGTGGTGTAGGCACTGACACACAATTAAATATTCTTTATTCTTGGTCTCAGCCAGTTTTATCCTTCCTTACTGATCTAGCTTGAGTTTTAACTGTTCTCCCAGTCTAATCTCTTGTTGCTATTTAATGAGAGCAAGCCCCTCTGGGGTATTCTTCAAAGAAATCTGAGCAGTCTTACTGGAATAAGTGCTCAGCTCAGCTATAAATTGGCCTCCAACTGATATTCCGACCGTTGCTAACTTAGAAAAATGATGACTTGTGTAGCTGTAATCTTTGGGAGCTGGAGGTACATAAGCCTGGGAGCAATGTGCCTAGGAGCAATCTGCCTGTGTGTACTTGCCTGCGTAATCCAGCCTTTCATATTTTTTCTAGCCTGCCACTGCTGTAGTTTTTAAGAAGCAGCCAGCAAATAATGCAGCTGCAATGTTGTTGTTCTATTTCTATACTTACTGCTGTTTTTAAAAAGGGCAGAGTGAACTGCAGTCAGCTCTGTTGCCCTGGATGAAGTGCAAAGGTGGGGAGCAGCAGAAGAGGGCTGCTCCACCAGGACCCATGGGTGACAGCAGCTGCACAAGGAGGGGTGCAGTCCCAGGGCATGAACAGCAGTGGCAGCAACCAAGTTTAGTCCATAGCCCTGTGGCTCCCAGAAAGTCTGTGGTGATGAGTCAGGTCCAAACAAGCCAGGAAGTCACATCAATAAGGTGAGGTGGGATGGGCAAGATGCAAGGCAGGGCATGGGCAAACTAAGAGCATAAGCCCTGGCAAGGACCACGAGCTGTGGGAGTTTATTGGACCTACTTGTCCTGCAGACACACATCCCACTGATGGGATTCCAGATGAGATCCTGAACAACCAGGACTGAGTTGCTGTTTACTTTGGTCTGTGACTCTCAAAGCATTTCAGTTTGGTCCAAAATTTTCTAGCTCTCTTATGGCTACTCAAACAGCATTTTCTAATGCTAAAGATAATGTCAGGCTTATACTAGTGGTTAACATAAGGCTTGTGCTACCAATTCTGTCTAATTTTGATCATTAGAAATAAAATGTCAGTCTTTGCTGTATAATTAAATTTAAATTTAAAAATCTTTCTCCATTCCTTGGTGCTATTTCCACTTGCAGTATCAATTGAATTGAGTATTCTCTTTTACATCCATTATATCTTGTTTCTAATATGTTGAAGTCAAAGAGGCTCCCCGTTAATTGCAGTAGAAGCTGACCTCAGCCCTAGTATGTGTTTTTTGCTAATTATTGTTATATTGGTTTAGTCACATTAAAAATAGCAGACATGAACTTGAATAAAAAGTTAGAATGTTAATTCAGTCTCACAGCTTAGGGACATTTGAAGTGAAACTTTGGTTTAGGCAGGCCCTAATGAAAAGCAAAATTTCCACTCTGATCTGATCTGATTCCTGACAACATTTTAGCATTCCTAGTAACATTTAGTGTCCAAAATGGTTCACAGTGTGGCCTCAGCCATATAAACAAAATGACTCTTCAGTAACACTCCGACACATTGCAATTTGCCCAAAATGAAAATGTTTCATTGTCTCAGTGCCAGACAATTATTGGACACCCACTGATATTAAAAATAATTATAATTATTCCCATACAAAATATGCTTCCATTAGGCATTTATTTATAAACTTCTGGAAATTATCTAAGGAGCGCATGCAGAGATAAGTCGTAATGTTCTAGCTCAGCCTTTACCCATCACAAAAAGATTTTACCTGCACAATTGGAAAGCCTGAAATATGGCTTCCTGCAGAAATATTATTTACACATGATGATGGAACAATGCTGGAAATGTGGTAAAAGATTAGCTGATTTTTTTAAATATGAATTTGCTGTTTCCTAAATTAATATTTCTCCACCTCAAAAACCCCAAAGTGAACAGTTCTTCCTTTCTTCATGGTCAAGAGCACCAACCTGTCAGTGTTGTCTAAAAGAGGTGAATCATGCAGTGACTGTGAAGGAACCTGGGATCACTACCTCTGCTAGATACAGTGGATATTTCTGTGAGCCTCAACTGGGTGCACCCTCTAAAAAACACAGCAGCCATTTCAAGACAGGGTGAGACAGGATTGTGGCCCTGCAGTGCTTCATAAGGCTAAGGCATGACAAGGATTTGCAGTCCTTATCTGCTTTATCATGATCAGATATGACAATCTAAACTTTAAGAACCATAGGGCCTTACCCAAGCTGCGCCATTTAAAGGCCTGATGTAGACATCTCAGCCATTTCTTTTGGACTAATCTTCGCCCTAGTAGTTGCAGTGAATAAACTAGCACTTGTAGCAGGTATTCTGAATATACTCTTCACAGAATCCTAGGGGTTGGAAGGGGCCTCCAAAGATCATCTAGTCCAACCCCCCTGCCAGAGCAGGGTCACCTAGAGTACATCACACAGGAACGCATCCAGGTGGGGTTTGAATGTCTCCAGCAAAGGAGACTCTTCCATCACCACTCTTCCATCACCACTTTGCCAAGTGCAAAATATGAATGCTTGGATAGGTTAGGTTTAGGTTAGGTTGGGCAAAGCTATCTAGAAATGCATAAGTGGTAAGCCCTCTACTCAGCCCAGCACATAGCTCCTGAGATGTCAATACGAGTTACACTGTCACTGTGGAGACAGTGCAGGCTCCTGAAGTTCTTTGCTTGTATACTTACAGGTGGAAAAATTACAGACAAGAAAATCCCCTTCTACTCAGAACTGGGCTTTTTATAGAAAATTGTTCTGCATGTCATTTATTTGCAAGAGTTGTGAATCAGTGTTTTACTGTACACTCCCCCGTCTCAGAATGATTGAGGTTTGCTTTGCAGTAACCAGAGTATAAGGACATTTTTTCATGTGTGCGATGTAAAACAAGCTTTGGAAATCATTCATGTCATAAAATTTCTAGTTTTACATCTCCATTACTAAATGACATAAAATCTTTTACAAAACCATTTTTATGCAATATTGGAATTTATTTGTTACTCTTTAGCAATCATTTAAGAATACTACTCTGTGATAAAATGGAAAGTAAATACAAGGATAAAAAAGTAATGTGGAGTCATATTGCACAGATTCCTCACCAACTCATTCTTATAGGTAGGTCCTTATAAGAAGTCGAAAAAGGCTGGTGGAAATTACTAAAAGCAGATTACTGAGCAGAGATATTTTCTGCACAAGGACTTTTTATTGGCACGAGGCATTAGTAGGTATGAAGATACTCTCCAGAGCTTTGTTGTGAAACTGCCCAGTGCAGGGAGGAGGAATAAATTGCTTTTCTCCATCTGGCTTTGTTGCTGTCTTGCTTTCCGTTTTCTCTCTGTTGGATTTAAGTCCTGGAAGACTGCAAGATCTCAGAAATGGGGTATAACATTGGGTGGGGTGGAAGAATCAGATCTCAGCATCATTCCTGCCAGTGCAGCCTGTATCTTGGAGGATGTCTTCTCACCATGACAGAGGAAAAGCTGGGTCTCATTTGTCCGCTTGCCCTTTCTCTTTCATGCATTTTCACATCCTCCACAGTCTCGTCTTAATGTTTCAAGACAGCTGGAGCTGGTGCCAGGCGGTGGACACTGGCTGCGCATCTCTTTTGACCTGAACCCATATTATCGAGCTGCCCTGACCATTCCCTTGAGCTGAGCACATTTTGCTCAGCATTTCTGCAAGGTGCATTAGAAATACTGCCATCATCATCATCTAGTTCACTCATGTGCTGAAGTAATCAAATGAAATTCAGTTGATAAAACAGCACATAGCCAGGAAAAATTAACTGTACGATGTCTCGTTGCTCCAGGATATCTTGAGGCACTCCACAAAGACATGCAATAATTTCATAATAATGCCTGTTGGGCCCAGGTTCCAGTTGAAAGTAAAGGAGAACAAGTGAGTATTCACTTTTAATTTATGCCACAGTAGCAGTGTTGACTCTAGCAGGGAACTGGCATGCCTTAAGGAACCTGGTTTTTTAAAGTGGTGAAACAGTTCTAGAAACTGTGAAAAATACTGTCAAGTCAAATTTGAGTCTTTTACTCAGCTGAAGTGAAGAAATATGTTTTTGTAGCTTCTAAAAATCCAGTAGAAGGTTTTCTTTCAAATTAAAAAAAAAACAAAACAAAACAAAACATAAAGTAAAAAATCTCAGGGTCTGTTTTCCAGTTAAAAAAAAAAAAAGAAGAAAAGAAAATCCATTCTGCATTTTATTGAGAGGTGCAAATTCTAAATATCTCCAAGTTGTAAGCATAATGGAATAGAGTAGCAAATGTGAGAAATAAAGGCTTTGGGGTTCAACTAGATCCCGATGGTGAAAAATATTTCTGCCTATTGGCAGCTTGTCAGTTTAAGATAATACTGGTGGATTCATTTCTTCAGTTAACGAGCAATTTAAATACATTTATTTCATAGATTTTCCAGTTTCTTCGGCCTGATAATTGTGTAGAGTTTATTTATAAGGATAATACTGTTTCTTAGATGTCCATAATGTTAGGGACTATAGTATAAGTGTTTTCTATCCCACAAGAAGTGTGTGCCATCCCTGCTTGGATAAATGTTTAAGAGAGTCACTGACATAAAGATATATACTGTAATGATTAAATTGGTCACAGATTAAATATATCACTGTGAGAATTTGCTAGCACAGGTAGAATACCAAAGTTAACAGCTGAGAGTTAATTACTTTTCTTCTAAGCTGTTCCAGCAGAAATTTGTGCTGAGTTTAACTTCTGTGTGTGCTATTTTTGTAACTTGTCTAATGCCCTGAATTAAATGGTAGGAAATTTGCATGTATGTATAGATAATATCATAGTTCCTTGGCTTTTCTTCTAAAAAAAGTGGTTGAAAAGAAAAATTTATAGTACTGGCAATAGATACTGTCAAAGAATTAGAGAGAGAACAAAGTTTTCTTCTAGTAAGATTTCAGATGAAGCTCTGGCAGAGTGGAGTTAAGCAGTAACACTCACCAAGATGATAGTCTCTATATTTCACATCTTTATTTCTGGCTCAATCAAATTCAGGCAGTTCAGTCATGATTGACTTTGGGACTCAGAGGACACGTTTGTGAGGTTATAGTGACACAGGAACCGCCAATCTGGGTCAAAGCCAAAGTCCATCTAACTTGATATCCCAGTCTGTGAGACTGGTAGTGTGAGGTGCATTACTGGAAGATGCAGGAACTTCACCTCCTACAGAAACCTCACACCAGTCTCTTAAAGATTGACTTTGGTTTTGTTTGCTCATACCTTTATTTTTTATAATTTTAGCTGTAAGGCCTAAATAAATCAATGTTGTAAATGAAAGCCAGGGGCCTGGTATGATTTTCTGTCTCCTGAGCTAGACTTTTGCCTTAATTCAGCCTGCTACACCAATCACCTGTGAGTGCAAACACTCCTTTAACTCAAAAGAGCAGTTCAAACGATAAGTCTGCTCCAGTTATCTTTCAGTGAATAGTCTGAAGGCATGTAGCTGTTATAAATCTTTCTCCACTACTGGTTCACGAAATAAGAGTAATAAAGGTCTTTATGCAACTTATTCTTTTTATGCAATGGTCCATTTTATGCAGTACTTTACACTTGCACAAGTCAAGTGTACTGCACTTGATTGCACAAATACATGATTCCACAAAAAATAGTGATAAAGGAGCAAGCTGGTGGGTTTTTTTTAACAGCACAGATAATTAACATCTTCTGCAGCTTTATTAATTATTGAGAATAATTCAAAAGATTGCACAGAGGAGACTAAAACCCTCAATTTCATTTGCAGATTTAAAGAAGCACTAGCAGACGACTCAGAATCAGAGTTAAGGAAAAGATATGAGAAAATCTCTGATCAAAACTGAGAAATGAAGATCAAGCTGATAAAGGTCCTACAGTGTAGAAAGCAGGAAAACCTGTGGGTCTGGGCCAGGGATCAGACAGTCCCAAAACTTTGCCAAGTGCACACCAATGTTATTGTTATCTCTGAGGCTCCTTTGTCATCGTTGCACAAAGGATGCTGAGACAGGTTCACATGCACAAAGATTTATTAGCAGGATCAGTAGCTGATGGCATACATCAGCTCTAACAGGGAAAGTTACTTTTTGGAAAAAAAAAAATGTAAAGAGTAGAGGGACAACACTGCCAAACATCAAGTACACTTTCTAACTCCAGAGATAACCTTGAGAAAGGAGAGGGAGACCTACACAACACCCATACGACTGCTGTGAGCCCAGCTAGGTCAAAGCCCACACTGGAGCCCAGTGCAACTCTGCGATGCTGGATCTGGGAGCATCTCATCCCAGAAACAGATGTTAGAGCTGGGACAGGTGTATTTAGCTCTTTTCCCTTCACCGCCCCCTTCTCCCCCAGCACTGCAGTGTTGTTCCCTATAGTACTTAAGATTAACAGATTTGTTTTAAATGTGAAAAATGATCTAGGCTTCCACTTCCCTTGGGGCAGATTATTCTATGTCCAAATTGATTTCACTGTCAAGGAGCTTTGCCCTTTCTTATTTTCACACCATTAATTTCAGTGTTGCTGCTTGAACAAATCCTTCCCACCCTCTTTGTGTACAACCTTCAGATACTTGTAAATGACCTTGGCTGTCACCTAAACAAGATTTTTATGTTGGTGTTTCAATCCTGCTAACAATGATGCAATTTAAATTAGCACAAATGAGTACTCCATTTTTAATGTGATTTGTACCTTGCACCAAGTCAAATACATGTTTGCAGAATTGGACATACTGCTTTTACATGCTTTCTTGAAAGTCTGTTAGTTTTGCTGTTCCTCTGGTAGTCTGTGTTGTTTTTAACTGTTTTGTTGGGTTTTTTTGTAAAACTGAGTTGCTGGCTGACAAGTGGAATTAAGTCAATCTTAGAAAAAGATTAGTAGAATTTCATATTTATGAATATTAAACAACACTACCTTTGTCTGTGGAAGCTAGACAGAATGGAGTTTTTAATCAGGCTTGTACTTCTTCAGTTTGGATTGCCAAGATCCAAATCTCCCTGCAGTTTAATGGGAAAACTAAGCAGAGTTATCTTCATCTGAGCTTCTCCTCGCCCAAAGTTTGATCTCACTTATCAAAACAGAACATGGTGCAAAAATTCCCAAGGTGTGGTTTGAGCCATGTTCCTTAGTCCATGCTGCCATGCTAACTGCAAAACCACTCTTCATGTAAAGCAAATATACTGACACAGGATTGTCCTCAAAAGTTTGTTTTGGATATTTCATATTCATTGTGCATTTCAAATTACGAAGTGGTAAAGCCCACTATAAAAGCAGAGAGATGATATAAATATTTGAAAGCAGAAATGACATGGAATATCTGTTACAGTCCAAACCTTTTCTTTCAGGCATCAGTGCGACTTTTCAATATGATGGGACAGATTTAACATGTAGAGATTTAACAGCATTTGAGTGCCCAAACCTTTATTAAAGTCAGTGCTCAGAGTAGAAGAATGTCCCTAATACAGAAAGTGTGAATTAAATATAAAGAAAGTGATTGCAGAGACATAATTTTTGTAGGTTTTTGTAGAACACTGTGCAAGTGAGATTTTTTAATTTAAATTAGGTCAAAAATAGGTATTAAAGAAGAAGACTAAAAATTCAACATGGCAGATGAGAAGCAGCAAAATGAATGAACTCATATACACTGCTAAACCAATCTCAGAACAAAACTGATACAGATAATCTCATAGCATAAAAACTAGGCTAAAGCTTAGCTCAAACCTGCCTAAAAATAGATGGCAATGAAATTCATTTGCACCTTTATAAAAGAATTTCATAGCCAGTGCTCTGGAGTGGCTTTTTCTCAGGTGATCCCTGAGCACTGGTTCCCAGCTTATGACTGAGAATTAGCATTGGCTGAATGAAAAATAAAGTCTTCCCAGTGTATTTGGCAGTTTAATGGCTTTTAGAAGATAAAGTTGCTTTTATAGCATCAAAAGAAGTCTTTCCCCAACATGTTAGACTCCTCTGCAAAGCATAAACAGGACAACCTCTATCAAGAGCACATCTGCACTAAATGTTATGGGCTGTATCAGCTACATTGTGAAAAAAAATTGGGAAGAAGCTCAATGTAAACAATGAGATGATAGTTGCTTATTGCAGTATGGCACAACTATGAAATTACTGATGCACTATTCTTTGTGATGTTTACCACTATAAAGCAAATTTTGAAATTGGATTGTTGATTCAATATTACATGAAAATGTCCTTTAAAAAACCACTATCCCATCAGCTGATGAGTAACATATATATGGCTGCTGCACCTAGGGAAAAGCATTTAGAATACAAAAATGATGTTGACACAGAAAAAGTACAGAAAGGTGTTCTTACGAATGAGAAACACAACAGTGTCTTAATGTCTGTCACAACCGAGGAGGGCTGGGTTGTGTACGCCAGACTTTCATAACCGGGGCCATCTGGAGCTATTTGTTCAAGCAAGAGTGCACATCACAATTTTTTTGTGGCTTCTCCAAAACACAGTCTATGTTTAAGCAATATCAAGCAAGAATTCAAGCCAGGACATCAGTGAAAGCTTTTCTCCCCTTTTTTTCTGGGAAAAGACTTTTTTTATCACAGTTCAAATGTTGTGAAGAATGACCTCACTGTTCAGTCGTCAAAGAGTACTCAAAAATTCCATTTGGTTTTTAGTCTTAGGCACTTGTCTGTATAAAGTGCCTACTAAAGCCAGTTCCTAGGTCAGTGGTAGTCTGTGTGAACTGATGGAAGTGAGGTATAAAAGTAATTTATTGTACATGTTTTTTACTGCAACTGAAATGCCCAAGTTATTTGCCATTGCAGGATTCTACAATATTCATGGGAAAGAAGTTGCAACTTATACAGGAATCCACTTTCAGACACTTTTTCACTGACTTACTTTCAGAAACTCTGCCTGCATAAATACTGTTGAATCAAGCCTAAGCTTCATATCACAGTTTCAATTCCAGTTGCATGCAACTTTTACATGAGGCTGAGAGATGTAGGCAAATACCTGTCTCTCGTTTATCCTATGGCTACTTCACAGCACAGGGAGCCCCTGTGAAAACTGGCTCCAGAATATTTGACAGGTCTCAAAGTTTCCATTTCATAGAAATCAAATCACTCAAAAACATACATCTGGATTTTGCAGCTTAACCCTACCACCATTCTTCACATGCATGATCCTTTCTTAAAAAAGAAAATATATATTCAGTGTTGGTCTCTACTCCTTCACCAGGAGAATAAAATCTGGAATTAATACAGTGTGTCCAATAAAAATATGGTTTTATTCTGTATGAGTCCCCTTCTCCTCTCTTTGCCAATCCCTTTATCTCTATGCATTAGAGATATATATCATGGTACCTATAAGGAGTATTTTGCTGGGTGTCTGCAGGATTTCATATCCTTAAGATGGATACCATCAGCCTGATTTTAATCACATTTATATTGGATACAAAACCAAAATCAAGGCTACTGTCTTTGGTTTCTTGTGAAGTAACATGCAATTCAGGTACAAGAAAATAAATACTTGATAAGCAAATTCAGGTAATACCAAGGACTAATTATTTCAATAAGATTGCAGTAAGTTTTAGTGTTTTGCAATATTTTAGAGGTTTTTTGTTATTGTAAATATAAACCCTATGGCTACACTGTGATAGTATATATGATCATTAACATGAATACACACATTGATTAATCTACAGAAATATTAACACAAGCATAAACACCTTTGCTTATGGATATTATTAAAATAAGAGTCAGCTTTATTTTAGGAACAAAGATTTTTACTGGTGTAAATGCAGTGACACAGCTGGACATAATAGTCACCTGCTATGAATTGCCAGATTTTTATTGACTAAATTGAAGTGGAACAATATCTTTATTAAAAAGGAAACCCACTTTTCAAATTACAGAAGGAGAAAAAGTTTATATAACACTATACTATATCTGTCTAATTTGAAATATAATGTTAGAGCATGCATAAGATTGAAGAAAATACATGCTTTTCTGGTGAAAATGGAATGTCTGATGCTTTTACTCTAGACTGTTGGGGAAAAAAATTGAAAAAGAATACTTATAAATGTTATATAGCGTGAAACACAGCATATTTATTTATCAATTTGATAACATTCTCTTTAACTCCAAAGTGAAATGGCATTTGGTAATGAAGTGATTGTCATTTTAAAACCCCTTTGTTTTCTGAGGTGCTCTTGTGTTTATATGTATTTTCCCTTTTAAAGTGTAATGCCTATAGTATTACTATGTCAAATTCAGATGAATCGTGACAAACATTTTCACAATGGGAAATGTTAACATGGTACATTCCTTTCTTTGGAAAAATAAAAATAATCATCACCAAAAACACATTTTAATTTAATTATATCCTTTAGGTCATTAAAGTGATGTAATGTGCATGTCAGTCCACTTTTCATCCACAGATTACTTTAATCCTTCATGTGCTCTTTTTTTTTCCTCTGGCTTTCTTTCATATTTGCTTTGTTTTGAAATTGCATGCTGTCTGGATTATTTGTGCATGACCTCCACATTAATTTCCCATTGAATGTTTACATACTCTGAGAGATTTTCATTTATTCTACATGTGCATTTTTTTCCTTTGTTTTCCATTACTGAACTTTAAATATGCTTGAAATGTAAAAGTGGCATGAAACTTTTGTGACACAAGTAGACAACTATTTTAATAGAGATTTTCAGTACCTACCTTAACATCTTTCAGAAATACATACTCTACACCACATTTTATGCTGTGCTTCAAAATGTATGAAAATAAATTATGTTCTGGAATTCTAAATCTATTCCATTTTGGAATTGAAGCGAAATACTGGTCATACTTCATTTGAGCAGTGACAAACACATGAGATGGTCCTTTAAATGAGTTGAGAAGTCCTCTGCTTTCTTGGAGGTGATCGCTTGCAAAGTCCTGTGTCTGGGCACTGCAGACGTTCAGTATAGGAAACAGTGCAGGACATTGTCTGATGGACAACACGGATCACTTTCAGATAAGATAACATGTCCCAAGCAGGCATATCCTGCTTTTACATGGTGCAGTGCTATGAGCTCTTGTGACTGCCTATAAAGTCAAAGGATTTATCATGTAAAAAAGCCATTTTCTTCCATATTGATTCCCCATTTGAAGAATTAAAGCAATATATGTTGCTCAACTTGCAATGAAATACTGCTTATGAGCAGAATTCCATCTCTAAATTGCATAAAACTAAAAGCATATCCAGAGGAACTTAATGAGTAAACAGACATGTATAAAATAAAAGAAAGTGGGGGTTTTATTATGAAAAAAAAAAAAAAAAAGCTTAAAAAGTTGTTGATTAAAAGACCAAATAAAACACTGTTAAATCAGCAGGAATTACCAGGAAAAAAAATTAAAATTATGAAAAAGAGGGTTGAATTCACGTACCTACCACAAGTAAATCAAAGGCTTCAGCTTTCCTCTTTACAGACTATTCTTTTTCAGCCAGTTAGTTAATCCTGTGCACAGTCTCCTATGATTAAAGATGAGTGGCTTGATCTCAAAGCATGCTGAGCCGTCTGTAGCCTTGTATTTGAACAAGCCAGACTGGTAGTTTCCAAATAAGGAGCTGAAGGTTATGATTTGGGACCTCTGTAATTACATCGATCCGGTCCCTGGGGCCTCTGCCTTCAACCTGCAGACCTCACTGCAACCACCTCTGATTCTTTGCAGCCACTTGTTTTGGACTGATTTGAGTCACTACAGTTCTCTCCACTTTTACAAACTAGTTGTTTTGTCAGCATGAGTGTGACAACAATTAGACGTCCCTGTTTTTGCCCCATACCTTTTCTCCTTCACAGTCATTCAATGACAAGCGTAAAAAGAACTTCATCTTTTCACGAAAATTCCCATTCTACAAGAGCAAGGAGCAGAGTGAGCAGGAAACAAGTGATCCAGAACGTAAGTAACCTCTTGGAGACGATGTCACATGCAGCAGCACAAAAAATGGGTGACACGCATGATGCCAGTATCCCACACATCGAGGCAAATATCTGTCGTAGGCAGGCAGGAGAGGTATTACTACTGTGACCAATGTGTGACTGCAGTTTGGATCCAGCTGGTCCTTCCTTCCCTGGAAACATCATTTTCGGAAGAACAAAACAGTGACCTTAACTTCTGGAAGAGCAAATGTGGCTCCTCAGAGTTGTTGTGGCACCTGCCATAAATCCAAACTTGTCTCTGATTAAACATTCCCGGATCAGAACTGGCTCAAAATAAAGCGAATATGATTTCTTTCACAATGCTAAACTAAATTATTGCTTTTTAAAAGGTCTGTTCTAATCTCTTTTTGGCTTTTGACATTCTCCAAGTTGATTGCCATGGGCAGCTTCACTGAAAGTTCAACAAATGAATGAAGCATTTGTGCTAACAGCTTAAAGAAGTAAATCAGATTGTCGAATGTGTACCTCACCAAGCATTTACTGCTTGCTTAAATTGTATAGAGAACCAGCATTATTAAAAATATATGCTGGATCCCAGCCCAAATATTCACTTTTTTTCTTAATAATTCTCTCCTAAATTTGTCCTGTGAGGATCGTTTCTGGGACTTTATTTATCTGATTGTCCCTTCTTCCTCACAGCTCCAAAAGCCATGTATCACGGTCACTGCCTCTTTCATTGGCTTCATTCCCATAGGATATGGGTTTAAAGTTGTTTCAGAAAGAAAAAGCAGGGATCCAGATTGCTCAATCAACATGGTCAGTCATGGTAGTATCCATTTCAACTCCACTGACTTCTTCCTTCCTCTTCTGCGGCTGTTCTTCCTTTCTCATTGCTCTCTCTGGGGACTTCCGTGCAGGACATCCCCGGATTAGGTGACGACGGTTATGGAACAAAGACTCTGAGTAAGTTCCCAGGAATGGTCACTGTAAATCTTTTTTTGTTTTGTTTTGTTTTGGCTTCTGTTCCTTCTCTGAGGACCCTCCACTCCTAGCATGCACAAGACAGAGTTTCATTTGTTACCCAGCTGTGAATGCATTACAAATGTTTCAATCGTTTTGTTCTGCATGACAATATTAAATAACATACAGTGTATCAAGCAGACACTTCCACTTCTTTTGTAATAACACCTTTTGTTTCTGACAGTATGTTATTGTTCCCATCATGGCAGTTCTGTAGAGTAGTGTACCTAGAACTCGTTTTGCTGCCTAGACTGTTCTTTTCAGCAACAATCCCTCCCTCTCCATCTCAAGGGGATGTTAAACATTTTAACTTAATCACAGCCTGAGGAGATCAATAGAAAATTATTTTATGCTGTTGCTTCTGCATTTTCAGCTTTTTGCATGGGAGTGTTTGTTACTTTGCTGGATTTTAGATTAGCGTTTGTTATTAATGGAAGAAATCATTTGCAGCCTAGAGAAGACCATGCCTTCTCCAAAACTAATTTTGGACCCATTTCACCATTAGCAACCTATTCTCTGTCATGCAACCTTAATCAATGTCTTTTTCTGATGCAACAATCCTGTCTCAAGACTTGGCATTGCAGAGTGTGCAACGTGTCAAATAATTGTTCAGAAACAATTTTGCTTCCTTGAAAGTTAGACTAGAAAGATTGTATAGAGTGAAATATTTGCAGCTGATTTCTGTATAAATGGCCACGTTATATTCTGTATCCATAGCTAAATCATTTAAACAAAATGACACTTGCATGTGTTTGGCTGCTTCTTCCTCAGTTCTTATTCTTTTTGTCTGAAGTGCCAAGTAATTGGAGCAAAATGTGTGTGACTGTTAACAGTGCATCGTCCTCTGTTTTGTACGTGCTTTTTAATTGCAGGAATGCACATCCATGCACACAATTTTAGAGATCATTCTGGTTTTGACTGATTTGTTGAAGGGACATTTTAATGGTTTAACTTGAAGCCATGCAGCAGCCTCAATTTAAAGATGAAAGCTTCATCTCTTGTACGAATCATAGAATCATAGAATCATTATGGTTGGAAGGGACCTCCGGGGTCATCATGTCCAACCTTTATCCCAGAACAGTTCAGCAAGACTGGTTTTGCCAGTGATAGCAAATATCACTGCCACCTGAATCTTAACCATTCTGATACTTTGCCAGAGCAGCTCATTAGCAAAAAATGCAGTTCCTTCCCTTCTAAAGAGAAATAAGACTTCTGATCTGATAACCCTCCTGAGTATCTGTGTCCTCCTAACATCCAGCCATTTGAAAGGAGATAACTGAATTCTGCAAATTCCTAAAGGAAAAGTATCACAGAGGTAATATATAGGTTCTAGGTTCTCTATTAATATTGCACCTAGCTTTCAATTACTGACACACCTCTAGACATTCCCACCCATCCAAATTTCACTAATATTCAACTCAGATATGCTTTTTAATGACAGTTCGTACTGTAAGGATATTTATTCTTGTTTAATAAAGTTCTTCAGGGTCCTGTGTAGCATATTAGTTAGAGACTCCCTTGTCAGGTTGCTATGAAATGTTCAAAAGTTAATATACTGTTTTCTTCAAAATGTAAGTTTAATTTTTTAAAGTTTCTTACTAAGTCCAAGATTGAAGTTTTCCATTACTATGGAAACTATTACACATTACTATTACACATGCCTGGTGTAGTCTGGGTTCATCCCAGGGGATTCTTGGCTTTTATGAGTTCCTTCTTCCACTGGGAACATTTAGAGGCAGTTGCTGGTGAGTGTTGTGTGTCACCCACAGCCTAATCTGCCCATTGGTTTAATGACAAATATCAGATCAATTTTGGCTCCTGGTGTTTGTCAGGAGGTGACTTAGTTGTAGCCATTGTCCATTTAACCACTGTGTCTCATTAACCCAGAGTAGCTCCCCACTCTATAGCCATTATATCATTAGCTTCTAAATGTCCTGGTCTAGCTGAAAAGTTTCAACTGTCTAATCATCTTTCAGGTGCAAAGTAATCAGCATTTCTACCAGAGATACCATTAAAACCACCATTTAATGTGGTTCTGCAGACCTCCTGGAGACCTTACAGCATGGTCTGACTGACCGTAAAGAGTCTGCTGACTACAGTTTGGGAACAGCAGCTTCACATCACACAGATTGCACCTTCCTTTAAATAATAATAGAAACAGGACATTGGGCTTGCCAAACCACAAGTCTGACCCATCCTGATAGTCCTTATACCCCTATTCACCCATCCAGACTGGTCTGGTTAAAGGTTTTCATACTCTAGCTCAAATCCTGAGGCTAGACATTGTCTGAAAAAGATTTCTTCCATTTTTTCCCTTACTTTTGTCATTGGCTTTGTCTTCTTTTTTTCGGACACGGTAAAATAACTACAGTTACAATATTTTATATCAAAACCATTTTCCTGTTTATTTTTTAACCCTTTGGGATTGTATTCAGTGATTAAAGATGGACACAGGTTAGAAGATTAGCAGGAATAGTTTCAACACACATTACTGAATAATATGAGCAGACACTCAGGTTTCATTAAATTACTCAAGACATCCAGTGAGATGCAAATGGTCCATAGTATACTTTGAAATTAAATTACCTGAGATATCTTTAACTACTTGATCAAGAGAAGACACGGCTTTGCCGTGATGTGTATCGTATAATCTAATACTTACACGTATAGTCTAATAGTCTTTTTCTGAAATACTACAAGAGATAAAGCTTTCATTTACCTGTGTAAATTATCTGAGGGTTTTCAGGTGATGTCACTGCATACTTTTTATTTCCTCTCTGCACAACTACCTTTGCATGACTGTGGTAGTTCTTTTAAGTTTCTGCAGCTCTGTGGTGCTTGGTTTTGTTCTTTAATTTGCTGTACTGTTCTTGCAGAACATGTTTCTTCTAATGCCAGCGATAGTGAAAGTAGCTACAGTAAGTTACTGCTTTCATTAGAGTCCTTTTACTTTGCATTGCTTGTTCTGTTTGTTTCTTTTATTTTGTTTTTCTCCTTGCTACTCTTTTGTTAATGTTAAAAAGACGGTTGGAGCAAATGGCTTGGAATTCAAATTTACGACCACATCTTAAGTGCAGAGCTATAAAAGAAAACTGGCGACCTTAATGAGAAGGGAGGAAGGGTGTTATTTGTGGTGTATCCTGGGACATAAAACTAAACCTGCCTGTGAAAGTCAGGATTATTTGGTTTAGTGACAAAAAGTTTGTTTCAGCGGGGAGGGGGCAGTTTCCTGATGATCTTTTAAGAGTAAGATTACTCCATAGCTGTAGGAGAGGATGCAGAATGCACCGTCTGTACACGGTCACCATTTTTACTTGCATTTCTGCATGCATGTATGAAGGGCTAAGAAATAGTCCCAAAAATTTTGTTGATCCCTTAATTTTGGCAGTACAGATTTCCTAATGCACATTGAAGTTTTTAAAAAAAGGTAAGATAGACCTTCCTTCCTCAGGCACTGCCACTGAATGTCAATGATTTCCTGTAAGTGGAGGTCCCAACCAGGTTTGGCTGGAATTACAGACTTCATGTGACCATATAGCCAAGAGGCAAATTGTATATTCTGGGTAATTATTAATAATACCCAAAAAATTTAACCAATATAACTTTTTCTGGAAGTGTTGAAAAGCAAAAAAATAAGACATTAAATAAATGACTGGAAATTAAATAAAAGGTAATTAAAATGATAGATTGTTTACTAAATCACCAGTTGTTTAATTTTTTCAAGCCATTTGCTTAGCAAATCAAGTTTTCCACCAGTCACTCAGCACTTGTGCTAAGCACCCACATACATTCAGGTAATCATTGGTATCATACCTCATAGTTACTAGTCTTGATCTAGTTCATAGCAGTTGAGCTCTATTAATAAACACTGGTTTGTTTCAGTAAAACAGCTAATCTTATGCAATTCATAAATGGTAAATTAGTTTGTATTCTCTTGTATTGCTAAGGTTTCCTTGGAAAGCAATTGCCAGAGTCACAAGAAAACAGTAGGCACTCTTGAACTGCCGAGATCCAATTCTGAAAAGCTTTATTTTTAATGTGTCCTCTACTGAGGAGGAGAGGTGGATTTTATGTGTGAAATAAAAGATGCTCTTTCCCCAGACTGACTTTACAATCAGGAATGAGCCAATAGGTTAAATTTTCAAAAGTTTGCGTGAGTCGAATCTCCTCCAGGTGTGTTTATTTCAGGGTGAGCTCAGGATGAAAGCCCAGAGGATAATCTAGGCTGGTGGCTGAGCACACCCCATGTCTGATGAACTGTCCCACACAGGAGAATTAATAGGAGTGCCCAGCTGCAACAAAACATTTCAGACAGATCCACAAAAGCTGGTTCCCAAATTTCATCCTAAGACAAGCCAGGTAGACAGTTCCTTGATGGCTGTGCAATAGCTTGAAACAAATTGTATGTTTTGAGGTGCAAGAAAGGGGATAGAAATGGTTTGGAGAAGTTAGCTGGGACATAGATAGTTAGAAGGAGAAGTAATGTTTGGGTTACAACTGCCCATGGCAGGCACTCTCCTCCTAGAGTGGTTTCCATCTGAGCAAGCTCCTGTCTGACCCCAGCAGCATCCAGCCTACTTCCTGTTGGCTGGAGCTCTCCATACATTACTGGTGTGTCCCACAACTGCTGCCTGGTGGAGAAGACGCAGGCATGGCTTCCTTCTCTGCCCATGGCCTTTAGCAGCAGAGGAAGACAATCTTAGGTTATGCCAAATGAAAATGGCTTTAAATTCAAGGACTTGGTGCCAAAGGGTTTAATTCCATTTGTTAAGAATTCATTGTTGTGTGCTGACATGACATTTGAAGACATGACCTTGAGCAACTGGTAACTTTGGTTACCAGCTGGAAATTAGTCTCAGATGGCCACAATGGCATAACAGCTCTAATCTGACTGTGTGTTCAATTAATACATGGCCACAGTATATCAGCATATATCCTGTGGGCACTTAACACTCTCCTGAGTCCAGCTGGTTGCTCTCTGGATCTCCAGGCTACCCTATATCCATGGTACATCCCATCACACAGCTCATTGCAGCAGATCTCCCCTAGAAAAATTGTGACTCAGGAACAGAGAAGAATCAGACAGAAGAAAGCAAAAGGTGGGTGGTCAGAGAGAGCAGTCATCAAATTTTGAGGGCATGGAGATAAGAGAGATGAGACCAGCCATGAAGAAGTTGTCTTATTTCTGCAGCTCTGACCTTGTGGGACTGTTGAGAGAGGACAGTGCACAGTAAAAGCCTGTCAATATCCCTTGTGTGGGAAGAGTAATTACCAGACCTAATCTATGAACATTTCCTAAAGACGAATTCCTCACTGACTCCTAATTTATTTATTCATAATGAAAGGGGAAAAAAATAGGTGCTCAGGGTAAAACTCAGTCTTGAGCATAAGGCAGCACACAGTTATTATTTCTGCTCTTGTTTGCATCTGTGTAGCTGGGAATGGGGTCCACCATCAGTCACTGCCACAGAACCAGTCTTGTTTTAATGCCATTTGGAGCCAGCCATGTTGCAAAGATGTTCTTCAGTGTGATGTAGTGCTACTTTGAGGAGAATTTGTTTGTTCAAGGTGAGGCACTACAAGTATTTTACCAGGACACCATGTGTGTTGAGTTGCAGACTCATCTATCCCTCAGTCTGTGCAATGGTGAAAGGGGGAGGAGGAAAAGAGGAGAGAAAAAAATTGAGCTGAAAAATTCACGGGAGCAAATAGAAAACTGCTGGAGAGCTCAAGGGTTTTGCATAGGGTTGTAGCCCTATCCCAGTGCCCCTTTTCTCTTCTGTTTCCCCAGGAGATGAGCAGAAAGAAATGGGTTGCCTGCCCCACTGCTTTCTGAATTGTAGGAAACTGGGGAAGAGTGGCTGGAAAGCTGCCCACCAGAAAAGGACCTGGGGTTGTTGATCAACAGCTGGCTGACTATGAGCCAGCAGTGTGTCCAGGTGGCCAAGAAGGCCAACAACATCCTGGCCTGTATCAGAAATAGTGTGGCCAGCAGGACTAAGGAAGCGATTGTCCCCCTGTGCTCAGCACTGTTGAGACTGCACCTCGAGTACTGTGTTCAGTTCTGGGCCCCTCACTACAAGAAGGACATTGAGGTGCTGGAGTGGGTCCAAAGAAGGGCAATGAAGCTGGTGAAGGGTCTAGAGCACAAGTCTTATGAGGATTGGCTGAAGGAGCTGGGGTTGTTTAGCCTGGAAAAATGAAGGCTGAGGGGAGACCTTGTCACTCCCTACAATTACCTGAAAGGAGGGTGTAACAAGGTAGGGGTTGGTCTCTTCTCCCAGGTAACAAGTGGTAGGACAAAAGGAAACGGCCTCAAGTTGTGCCAGGGGAGGTTTAGATTGGATCTTACAAAAAACTTCTTTACTGAAAGGGTTGTTTGGCACTGGCACAGCCTGCCCAGGGAAGTGGTTGAGCCACCACCCCTGAGTGTATTTAAAAGTTGTATAGATGTGACGCTTAGGGTCATGGTTTAGTGATGGACTTGGCAGTGTTGGATTTGCAGTTGGACTCAATGATCTTAAAGGTCCTTCTCAACCTAAATTATTTTATGCTTCTACAATTCTATAAAATCAGCTATCCACACTTTGGCCAGGACAAAGAAAAGTGTGTGGGTAAGAAATTATTGGAAGTGCCATATGTTCTTTTTCAGACATTCATATTTGTCCCTATAAAAACAGGCCAGTTGGAGTCCAGAGAGAAGTGTTCTACATTTTTTCTAGTCGGTCTCTGGCAATTGTTTTAAAATGTATCTCTAACTTTTGCTTCTCATGATGAGCACTTAGTGAACAGTAGCTAGTGTCAAAACCTGTACTACTTGATCCTTCCTAAAACCATTCCAAACCAGGAGTACAACTACACAAAGTAATGTGAAAGCTTCTGAAAGCTGTCCAGGCTGTGCACTGGACAGTGATTAATAGGGGAGTTACAAATTGATTGGGCTTTTTCTAGAAGGTATTCTAATGCATTCATATTTATTTAGAAAAATACATTGTTTAAAAATTTGAGTATGGCTGAAGTGTTGCTCATGTCCAGGGCCTGGGGGTTAAAAAAATCAACTTCATTACAGAAATCTGATACTTTATAGTTCAAAATAATAATATAATTGAAATCCTCCTATGTGATCTCAAGAGAAAATTCTTTGACCACTTCTTAGCAACAAGGCTGTTGCAGATAGTAAACCTGATTCCTTCTGCCAGTGCACTCAACACTGGGTTTGTAATGAGCAAAAGAGCTGGAGCCAACAGTGGGATTTTCTTTATCCCAACAGATAACCTTCAGCTCCATTAACTTCAGGGGGAACCACAAGCACGTTTGACAGCAGGATCTAGCTCTTTATAAAAAAATTAAAAAGTCATTTTGAGCCAGGAATTAGAAGGGTCTGAGCTGCTGCTGCTGCATCACGCTGGCCATGCTAATATGAAGGCTATAACATTGTTGGTCGATTTGTGCCTGTTCCCAGCAGTAAAACCAAGTTTGCAGAGCAGTATATAAAATCCTGGTCTAGCAGAAAGTCAAGTGGTTCTTTTTGTGATAAGGATACATACAGCCAACTTCAACTTGTCTCTGAACCGGCTAATCAAACCATGATTGAAAGTTTATTTTGATCTCAGAAACGTAAAATGTTCTGATTTCTTTTTCAAACCAAGCTTAGAAGAACATATTCTTCACTGTGGACTCATCAGGGTATTTTTTGTGAGACGTGATTTTCATAATGGCCATGAATTTCAAATCTGTCTACTGCATGTGTGCTGTAGCACTCTTACACATAATTCAGTAAAGATTTTTACAGCTGTCATCAAAATTACACACGCATTACCACATCTATTTAGCCTAATTGCATAACTGGTTGTGATTGCACCAATTATCCAGAGAGGCAATACATGACTGAAAGTTAGAAATAAGAAAAAATGTTAGAATCAAAAAATTTTACCTTACTGTCAGCAAGTCACTCTTGTAATGAGATTTTAAGACTCAGAACAAGGTTAAAGGAGTCCTTATTATTATGTTAGGACACTGATTAATTAGGATACCTACGTTGGTTTTTACACTCCCCAAGAATTACTAGATTATTCAGGCACAATCAAATTGCCACAACTATTGACATCTTATTTTCTGCCCTCACAAGCTATATTGATCTTAAACATATAGTGCCCATAGACCACTTTTCAGTCATAAGTTCATTCTCAGACTACTGATGATCTTTTTGTGCATTGGATTTCCAGCCTTTCATAGCTATCAACATATTTCCAAAAATCTTGTATTTACTTACCTAAACAGAGGTCCAGGAGAGGGATTTTGAGCCAAATAGAGGCTAGGATATTGACTGTCCAGTGCAGTCTCTGTAGATGACGCAAAACAGGAAATTGGTTTCTCCCAAGATCTTGGGAGTACATCTCAAGTAATCTGTACATTAGCCCAAAACCTAAGTGGATGGTGACAGAAAAATAGGACTTCTTTGATTATAGATCCAGATGAGCAACAAAATTCAGATGAGTTCAAAAATAAAATTAATTTGGCTCATCTACATTTATTTCACACGTGCATTGATGATAACCACTACCAGAAATTTTAATGACCCCAGAAATTTTAATGACCCAAAAATTCTCTTTGATTTTTCTAAAATCATAAATAATGTTTTATCTGTCTTCATAACTACTACTTTTTTGTTATGCACTGCCTTAGATCCCTTTACAGACTTTTTTCATTTACAGCCATTAATAGGATGCCAAATTCCATGGATTCCCGCCACGTAAGGTTCCTGATAAGGGTGGGTGTTTGGTTACAAGGTGGCTGCACCATGGCAGCTCGCAGAAGTTCTCCCACCCCATTATTCACATGCTGGGTGCAGTTACTCCAGCACTGTGGGAGCTCTGGATGCTCTGGCAAGACAATAGGACACAGGGCCTTTTTATGGGTTACAGGAAAAATGCCTGATATCTGCACGGAAACTGGTTTTCAGTCTTTCACAGACCCTCTGCTGTCTAATCAGAAACGGAAAACAGAGGCAACATTTGAAATCCATTTTAGGGCTACCCCTCCGAAACACTATAAAATCCTTTATAAAGATGAAATTAGTCCTTACAAAACTCATCTGACCACTCAGGACCTCTCTGTCTAATTTATAGAGGCTATGACTTATATACAACTCCAAGTTATTCTTCTCTTCTCAAGTATGAGAAATGCCCAGCTGGATGGGGCTTTGAGCAACCTGGTCTGGTGGGAGGTGTCCCTGCCCATGGCAGGGGGATTGGAACAAGATGGTCTTTGAGGTCCCTTCCAACCCAAACCATTCTATGATTCTATGAAATCACCAACAGGCAAACCAAGAACAAGCAGAGCCATAGCAATCCTGGGAAAGTGAAATCCCACTGATAATTTTATCCATAAGTATGTTAACATTTAGGAAAGCTTCCTTTTTCTTTCTTCTCTTTCTTTATTTTCTTTCTTTTCTCCTCTTTCCTTATTTTCTTTCTTTTCTTCTCTTTTTGACTTCATGGAATTTTACTGAAGAACAAGGGATGATGCCAAAATTCTGTGGAAAGGGCTTTTTCTTTTTTCTCTTTTTGTTATGTCTGTTAAATTTCACAAAGATTTTCCAGATCAATATAGCTAACCTGCGCTAATTAAGCCGCTGATGTGGGTGGTAAATGAGGCTTAGTCAAATGATAAATATGAGCCCGTGTCCTGCTGAATTTCACACTGTGCCTCACACCTCAAAGCCATCACAAGGTTATAGCAATCCAATTATTGATTGACTCTAGAGCTCTTCATTATGCTTAATACTTTATGGAATACTTCAAAACCGTACTGTACTAACTGAGTAGAGATCATTAAAGAATACCATCTGGTACAGTTAACATGCATATTAGCCTCTGAGGACTTACAGGGTTTTGTCTGGACAGTACTTGGAAGGATTTTATTCACATAGGAATTTGAGCTTCCTGAGCCCTTTTTCCAGAAAATCAAAGTAGTGGAAATAGTGCAGCTTTCCCCTGCACTCACACTCCATGTTGAGTCTGAAACTCAGTGCTGGAGAGCCTTCACTCAAGCAGATGTCCTTCTCCAAGCCTCCGTGTATCACAGTCAGCCTCAAAGTTTCTCCTTACTTGCTGCAACCCTTTCCAATGGCTTAAGCTTCAGCACAATTTGAGTGGGCAGGAGTTTTTTTTCTTTGCCACAGTTTCGCAAGACTTCTGTGAAACGACAGGCTTGTTTGTCTCCAAAGCCTGTCCCCTGCTGATAGCATGGATGTAACAGCTTTAGTATGTGGACATGTCTGCCAGAGGCTGGGCAAAACTGAAGGTAAAATCTGTCCTGGCGTATTTGTGCTGGTTGTAATTCTGTGCCAAAGCCAAATATTAGCCCACTGAGAAATTCTTTAACAGTGTCAGTTTTTAGTGTCAGAGTTATTGGTGATTTTCCTTCAGTTGCTCTTGTCACTGTCGCTCCCATGGTATTCTACTGTTTAAATGCAGAGGCCTGCATTTGACCTTGCTGTTTAAATGCTATTAATGGGGCAATGGAAACAAATAAGCCCTTCTGACTTTCTCTCATCCCAAAGTAGACATCTAAAATAGGTCTGATGACTCATGTTTTAGAATATGTACTTGCCTACTGTAGGCACCCATTGACTCTAAAGGGTACCTAGGGACTAGCTCAGACATAAGCACTCAGATATAGGTTTCTGAATTTAGCTGAAATTAATCCCCTTCTGCAGATCTGCATACGATTGAAACAAGTATTTTTAAGTTTAAGCTTATATTCATACAAAGACTTCCCTCATGCGTAGTACATGATGGCTTCATCACCCACCCCAAGACTGACTTTCTCATTGCCTTGGCTCCAGGGGCTGGAGGACACATGGTGCAGGAGATGCTCATCCAGCCTGAAGAGTGAATGATTTCATCTCCAGGGGATGGGGCATCCTGAGTTTTATATCACTGCAAAAATTCCTGGAGAAACTCAAGGGAAAATAATACATCTGATTCATGAAACTTAGTGTAAAAATAATTCTAGGTTTTTAACTTCACAAAAAAACAAAATTAAGCAAGTGATCAGAGTATCAAACTTTTGCAAATAGAGAAGAAAATCCATTATCCACACTCATATGTTATGTTGCCTTGTCCTCAAAAGCTGTCTAATTTCTTCCTTCTATTAAAAAAGATGTTTTCTGCTTTGCTGCTTCAGCACCATTGCTAAGGTGTGAGTTGGCCCTGTCTGCTCTCCCTCTCTCCTAACACACCAGTGCATTTTTCAATTTGCTTTTTCTGTTATTGTCCCTAATTACACTATTTTTACTTGAAAAGCTTTCTTACACATTTCTCACAAATATATCAGAAAAAATACCTATAAACAGACTAAATTCATGGGGTGGCAGTCAGCTTAAGACTAAACCACAAGAAGTTTTGTACCTACTTGGGAGCGAATCATCGCATCCAATACAAATCTAGTTAATATAGCTCATGGAGCTCCCAGAGTGACTCAGACAGCAGTCATACTACTTCAGGGTGAGGTGTAGCCCCCTCTAAACCCTACCTGTATCATCCATCAGATGTCAGGCAGCACCCTTCCCCTGTACGTGCACATTTTGGTTTGGCAGGAGCCCACCAGAATAATGTGACACATACATGTGTGCATGCAAGCAGAGGCAATGAAGGCAATCCTGTCTGCTTTATAAAGCCCTGGTACCTCTTACGGCACTATTCCTTCTGTGGGATCTACATTAGTTGCAAAACCCCATCTGTGGATCTTCTCAGAGACAATCCCTGAACTGAGTAACAGTAAAATCATAATTATAAACTTTGCTAAGCCTAAGTCATGTTTAGAACCTGCCAGAGCCTTTATGTGGTACCAAGTACGTGACAGTGACCTAGAAAAGAAATGTCCAGGAATTATTCATGCCGTATGTTGAAGAATCCTCCCCCCCTCTCCTCTTGCACTCTCACAGAGGAGAGGACAGGGATGCATTGGGGCTGTACACCTGTCCCCAGATTGTGTTCCATATAGGGATGCTTGTTTCTGATGGCAAATTTCTCTGCTTTTAAATGTCACCATGAGGAAACAGCACTGTCCTAGCAGGAGTGGAGGGAGGATAATTGTGTAAGATACGATGCTGTGAGATTTGTGTTCAGGGAAAGGATAAAGGTCAGAAAATAGCTCGTAGCTAGATGTCAGACTGTGAATAAACCAGACTATGGAGGTTATGCACAGAAGGACAATCAACCAAAATGTATATATTCTGAAGACAAAAATTGTTCAGTTTAGGCAGCCCGTGGATTTGCCCTGCATCTGCATGTTAGGGCCTTAATAATCAGACAAGCAAAAGAATTGGATCTTAAATTTCTGCACTATCCTTGTAAACAGCCTTTCTATCAAATCAATAATGAAGCCTTATTGCCCATCATTGAAAAAGCCCAATTTCAGCAAAGATAATTGAAACATGGCAGGGGAGGGAGGGAAAAGAAAAAAGTAGTCTCCACACTTTAAAGTTCGGAGGGACTTTGGAATGGTTCAGGTGACAGCATTACCAGAGAGAAGTGTTGAACCCAGTCTGTCTCTATGTGAAGCATTTTATCAAGCTTTAGTACTTGACATGTTGCTCATCAGCTTCAATCTCCTCTCTTTCTTCTCTCATCAGGAGGCCAAGAAGACTGCATCCTTTCTTATGAACCTGTCACCAGACAGGAAAGTAAGTTTCATCTGTCCTTCTGTCACTGTTCCTTATATTTTTCATTTCACACTTTAGGGGCCAGCAGAGCAGTAAACCTTGCTGTGCCAGCCCCAGATTCACTGTGGCTCCTTTTCCTTGCCCACTCCATCTATTGCATAGAATAATGCAATAAAAGAAATGATGTAAGGGTCTCCCTCGCTAGCCCCCACTTCCTAACATTCTCAGGGCTCTCTCCAGCACGCTGTCAGGTCCTTTACTAATAAATATGTTAATCAATCTACCAAATATTGATGCAGATTTTCTAGATTGAATGCAGTATTGTTACATGGGAAGCCTTTATTATTTTTCTTCTCATGTGATATGTGCCTCTAACCTGGGCAGATGAACCTACAGAGAGGCAACTCAAATGGGAAGACACCCACCTGATTTAATGGGGGATACACACATATAACTGAGGAGAAAAAAAAATCCTATAATCTCTCTTCCATGCCCATGTGAGAGTCCATCTACAGGCATTCGGGGGTGACCTTGTTGAACAATAGCAAATAGATACACTTCGACATAGTCGTTTAACTACACGTACATACACCATCACAGAGCTCTGAGCTCTCCAAAATGAGTGGCATTTGTTCCATTTTCCTCGTCTATGTCAATAAATAAATTACTCATCATTAAAATGTACACCTAAGTTTTCATTTCACACATAAAAGCAACAACTGTGGTTAGTGCATCTTTGGGAAGATGTACTGCTATTGCCAGTAAGATCATCAAAATGTGCCTTTCTTTTTGTTGTTCAGTTAATTACACCAGGCCGGTTATTATTCTGGGTCCTATGAAAGATCGGATCAACGATGATTTGATATCTGAATTCCCTGATAAGTTTGGGTCGTGTGTACCACGTAAGTATGATTTTACTCTTTGATTTGCAGTTGAGTGAGTTGTATCCCTTGGTGCCAGACATTAAGCGAATTGCTGTGAATGCAACACCTGTGAGGTATATGTAGCCGAGTTTCTCAAAAAGCCATTTTTCCATTGCACCAAAAATAAGAAAGAAACAAACAAAAAAAAGATTGTGAAGGTCTGGAACAAGTTTCTCAAAAGTCTTGTCTCAAAATCTGTAGAATTTTTTTAAACAAGGAGCCTTCTAGCCACTAACTCAATTTACTAATCAACTGATCTGTGGTTTCTTAAGTAAGATAAAAGTTTGAAATACTGGTAAAATATAAAATGTTTCAATTCAATTGCACAGCATCCATCAATAATAATACGGAGTAATCTATGATTTGTGTGAGATCCAGACTGTCTAATCTGAAAGCAATATTAGACCCTGAATTAAGCACAGTGTTTGTATCTTGGATTACTAGAGCTTCCTGAGTGTTTATTTCAGGCCATGATTGCTGTCTTAGTTCGTTTTAAACTGTTGTCTCTGGAAATACACCAGTCTAAAACTGCTAGAGAAGAGATCAGAATCAGCCTTATAATTAAGGCTAAATTAAGTTGATGAGATTGTGATTCATTTTATCACTGTAATAGGATTAGATTTACAATCTAGAATGCATATTTTTATTAGAGGTTTGTATGTGATCCTGCTGGAAAAATGTGGAATTCTGGTAAATCCTAATTTTATGTTAGCTTGTAAATATTGATTGGAGGTAAACATCAGAAAGCATTACTATAAAAAGACAGCTTTATTGTCATGACTCCATTGAAAACAATATGTAGTAGCCAAAGATCTGCTCCCAGATGTGGAGTGTCTACACTTACAGGAGACCCAGCATTGTCCACTGAGCAAACCTTAATTGCAGCATTTTTTTGTATTAAATGTTTTTATGACTTCTTGATCTTCTGTCTTTTGTTTCATTCAGATACCACACGGCCAAAGCGTGACTATGAAGTGGATGGGAGAGATTATCATTTTGTCATTTCAAGAGAACAAATGGAAAAAGATATCCAAGAGCACAAATTTATAGAAGCTGGGCAGTACAATGATAATTTATATGGAACTAGTGTCCAGTCTGTGAGATTTGTGGCAGAAAGGGTAGGTTGACACTAGTTTTATTGCTAACGTAGCATGCTCTGTTTTGTTTCCACATAGTCTCTCAGACATGATTATTCTGCCAAAAATATAAAATATCTGCAAAATGGCATCCTAATATTTATAGTCTTTATAAAGACTCCACAAGTGGAGTCTCTGACTTTGAGTTACAACATCCCTGGGGCTTTCTGCACATGGATGTAGTGCTATCGATTCAGGGATCTAACACAGCACCTCAAGTACGCCCCAAAACAGCCTTCCCTCTTCCCTCTGTAAGACAGGCAAATAATCTTATCTGACATTCACAGAGGTGAAAGAACAAAGCACAGAAAAAATTAAATTACTTCCGCAGGTGACACAGGGAGTCTTCGACACAAACAAGAATTGAATTAACCAGCAAGAACATAGACATCCTATTACTGATTTTCCTCAACTCTGGAGAAAATCCTCTCCACATCCCCAACAGAGTTCATCCCAGTAAAAATAAAAAACAAGTTTGATCCCATCTCCCCAGTATAAGCAAAGAGTGCAGAGGAGTGGAGCGCATGCCCTGGGGTCCCCCTTCCCTGGTGTGCCAGTAATGGCCCCGTTCCAGGGTGCTGCATTGCAGAATGGCTTCTCGTCCTTTGGCTGATCTGCAGCAAACTCTGCAAAAATAAACACATCCTCATCTGTTTACAACAGGGCAAGCACTGTATACTTGATGTGTCAGGAAATGCTATCAAACGACTACAAGTTGCACAACTCTATCCCATCGCTATCTTCATTAAGCCTAAATCGTGGGAGCCTCTGATGTAAGTATAGACTCCTTCAAGCATTTCATTTTCAGGGTACAGCCTCAAGTGGCACAACACAGGTCATGAGTCTTCATTTTGCCTGTCCTCTAAAATCAGTAATAACGAGAGGAAGTGAGAGCAGTGGAGACTCGCTCTCCCTGCCTGCCATCCACTGTATCCTCACATCTCAAGGAACAAGCCAAAGCTGCCTTTGAACCTTTCACACTGGGACATGTGGGCTTATGTGCCGGACCATGAAGGACTCCCTGCCAGTGCTCAGTGTACTTGTTCCAGCCTGTGCATCAAGTTCACCAAGGATTCACCAAGACATGGCTTGTTCCATCCAGTCTTGGGTATTCCTGGGGTGCAGAGTCTGGTCACAGGGGGAGAACCAGAGAGTAAGCCTGTGTCAGTGTGTGCCTCTTTGTCAGTCCTTCGTTTACCTGAAGAGGTTAGGCAAGGACCCATGGTACTGGAGAGGGGCAAACATAACAGAGAAGGAAAGAGAAGGCACCAACTTCATGCTGTCACCAGGCAAATTTCAGTGCTCAGAAAAACACTGGGATCCAGGGAACTGCTAAGCAAGTCGAGTATAGTAACTGAGAGGATAAAAATGTTCTGAGGCAGCCAATGTATGCACATCAAGAGCAAATCAAATCAGTCTTATTTCCTTCTTTCATGAGATGGATATCAATAACTGTGTTGCATCTTGATTTTTATTCTGACTCATGGGACATTCTCAGTAACAGCTTAGGGAAATACAGTCCAGAGGGAATCACTAGGGAGAGACCATGTGCACGAGTCATTGCAAATGGCACTGTTAAACTGAAAGGGTCACAGAAATCCTGCAAGCATATTTCCTGAGCTGTGTCCCTCTTTGGGACAACTTGTTATTTTTACTAGTTACTTGAATGGTGAGTTGGGCAATACTTCTGTAAAGTTTGTGAATAACTCAAGGCTAAGAGAGGTGGCAAGCACTTAGGAGGATAAGATTAAAACTCGATGTAAAATGAGTAAGATGAAATTCAGCACAGACAAAGGAGAGAAAATGAAATGCCCAAGTACAAACAGGGAATAATTAAGCCATAGCATTGCAGAAAAGCATCTGGCAGTTGGGACAGATCACACAGGAATATGAATGGATGGATAATGCGGTTGCAGAAAAAAGGAAACTGCCACTGTGGGCTGTATTAGCATCAGAGTTGTGTAAGGACACGATAGACAGCTATGTTGTTTTACTGGGTATGGATGAGGCCTCAGCTGGAGTGCTGGCCTGGCTCTGGGTTCCACCCTGGAGGTGGAGGAGGAATGGGATTTACCTAGTGATGAGGAGAGAAGGCTGAGGAGGAAACATGGAAGCGATCTTCATACTGGTTAAAGCTCAGGATAAAGTACATTGTGGTGAATTGTTTTCCATGTACACTTATGGTAATGCAAGAATTATCAGCTTAATGTGCTGTGATAGGGGTGACATTTTGGGCTCTGCCTTCCCCTCACTAAAGGCTCTGTGAGTGCCGGGTGATGTCATAGGGATCTGTTACACAGCAAAATGTAGGTGTCCCCCTCCTGGGACAGATGCCTGTCTGGTTACGGCAACAGTTTGCCCACAAGCATTGGGTGACAGAGCTGGAGAATGCTAACATGCCCCATCCTGACCAAAGTCATCTTGAGTTGGATGACTTGACATTTCTTCCAGCCTTACAATTCAATTATATTCTGATTATGTTGCTGTATAGAAGGGTAAGGGTTGTCTGATAGCCTACCTTCTGCATTCGTTGTTTTAAGATAGATCTTAACCTACCATTTTCCCATCCATAAAATATTTCCATTACTTGTTTAATGTTGACATCACATCTGAAGTGAGGAAAAAAAAAGCAAATAAATATGGCCGTTACTCCAAAAAATACATTAGGAAGAACCAGAAATGGGACAATAACATAAAGGCTTCATTGATTTGATATAAGAACAGCAAATTCTTGAACAGATTGACTGAAAAGTGTTAGGAAGATGCAAAATATTATGACAATCATCCTGTTATTAAACCAAAGCAATGTTAATATTTCACATAGGATAAAACAGGTTATGCAGAGTTAGCAGAATTTTCCTTATGGATATGAATCAAAAGTAAGCTATTCTTCACTCTCCAAATCTAAACCTGCCTCAGTGTTGACAGTGTGGTAGGGACAAAGTGAAATCCATTATATGACTTTGAATTCCTTGTTGTGCAAATACCCTGTGGAAGGCATCCCTCGTTAGAAACCATACTTTTGTGGGACAGCAAAAGTCCTTATATATCAGTACTAGTTTGGGATTTTTTGTAGTAATATGGCTTATATAAATAAATTATGCAAACACAATATAATTCCTGAAAAAAAAAGAAAAATGAGAAAAATGCAGTGAATTCAGACATTCTAAACTAGTTTATCCCCTGCAGCTTGCTCTCCACAAGTAATGGTTTTATCTAGTTAATCTATCTAATGTGTATTTATCTTATCAAACAGTACCCAAAATTAGTTTCTAGCAGAAATGAGAACTCTTTTAATATAAACAATATTGTTCTTTTTAAAACATTGTCTTGAGAATAACGACATAATTCTGAGCCCCTGGCTCGTGAAAATCATCTATTTTATTTAGTAATGAAGCTAAATCATAGTCTTTGTTATGTATCTAACTACCTCAACACAAAAAACAAAAGACAAAAAATTGCTAATCAGAAGATGCAGCGAAACAAAGTCAAAAGATTAAACTTGCAGCAAAATTAGCAGTTCAAGCTGAAGTCTAATTCTCTTGGATGCATATGCTCCTTTGCACTCATCTGACAGTGAAGGTAAAAAAAGTGAAGAGAGCATAAATAAATCTTTCCCCTGCACTTGAAACTTGCTGTAAACAAACTGCTCAGTCCGTCCTTCCTTCCTTTCTTCCTCCCTTCCTCCCTGCCTTCCCCACCTCTACATGACTCAACCTCACAGGTTTAATCCCAGAGGCATCCCTGTTGGTATCTCTCAATCGGCCTCTCTCTCTAGAAGTAGGAAGATGGTGGTGGGGTCATGAGGATGAAGAGCCTGCCTGGGTGAGCTCTTCACTGGGAGAGGAGGAAGATGCTGGGAGATGTGCCTGGAGGGACAGCTCTTTGCATGCATTTTGAATTCACCAGCTGTGCAGGTCCCTAGCTAGGAAATAAAAAATTGGAAGGGACTACAGTTTGACAGCACTTTTAATTCATCATGAAAAATGGTCGTCATGGTCCTCCCCCTTCTCCAGCCTGTCTCCTGAGGGCACAGGGTGGGCAGAGGCATGAATACAACTGGCAGTTTTATAGCCCAGGCAAATCTACTTATTTCAAAGTACTTACTATTATAAATGCTTGTTTACATTTTTATTTGTATTTTCTCCTCTGACATGCAAAGATCTTGAGGAAAAATTCTCCAAAATTTACCAGAAATAGATCTGGAAGGAGGAGGATGTTGTTAGCACTAGAATATTGGCTGGGTGTATGGAATGTTCAGTTTACACAGGAACTTTCAATGGTATGTCCCATGTCAGGACAGAGTTTGGTTCAGTCACCTGAAGATACGTTCAAGCAGGAGCAGCTGATAAGAAGCCTGCCTGAAGTCAATTAGATAGCAATCTTTCCACTAAATAGAATTAGTAGTAATACAAATTTAGCAGCATGACACAGATTGGCATGTATTAAACCTATTTATATAATCCACAAATAACTGTCATAAATTCTTAAAGAAATCTTTCTTATCCCTCATTTTATAAACCTGCTTTCTGCTTTGCCTTGGTACTTCCAGAGAGACTTTTCTAAGCAGTGTTCCCAGCTATATGGTTAGCTATATAGACAGCCTTAAGAAGGCCAATGGCATCTTGGGCTGCATCAAGAACAGTGTGGCCAGCAGGAATAGGGCAGTGATTGTGCCCCTGTACTTGGCACTGGTGAGGCTGCACCTCGAGTGCTGGGTTCAGTTTTGGGCCCCTCACTTCAAAAAAGACATCGAGGGGCTGGAGCGTGTCCAGAGAAGGGCAACAAAGCTGGTGAAGGGACTGGAAAACATGTCTGATGGGGAATGACTGAGGGAGCTGGGGTTGTTCAGTCTGGAGAAGAGGAGGCTCAGGGGGGACCTCATGGCTCTCTACAACTCCCTGAAAGGAGGTTGGAGTGAGGTGGGGGTCGGTCTCTTCTGCCATGCCCATAGTGAAAGGACGAGAGGAAACGGCTTTAAATTGCAGCAGGGGAGATTCAGATTGGACATTGGGAAAAATTTCTTCACTGTGAGGGTGATTGGGTGTTGGAATGGGTTGCCTAGGGAGGTGGTGGAGTCACTGTCCCTGGAGGTGTTCAAGATGCATCTGGATGTGGCGCTCGGTGATGTGGGTTAGTGGGGATGGAGGTAGGGGTTGGACTGGATGATCTTGGACGGCTCTTCCAACCTTAATGATTCTATGAGTCTATGATTCTAGATTCTAGATTCTATGATTCATTTATAGAAATACCTTTTTACATCCTGGACATCTTGCAGGGTGTTTTTCAGAAGCCTGGTAGGAGTTAGCTGTAGCAAACTTATACTGTTGTGCACTTCATAGATCATTTTTTTATGCACCATCATGCACATAATTTCCTACATGCATCACCCATGTCATAGTGTATGCAGTCCATTACCACATAATCATATGATCAAGTGCAAAGCATTAAATCAGATTTATATAGAACACAAGATGATCCTTCGCTTGCTTTTCAAGTTGCTTCAGAAAATTTCCATCGTGTTTTGAGAAAAATGCATCCATGCTGTGAAAAAATGCTAGAAGAAGCAAACTCTATTTATTATTGCTAATTAATTTTGATATCTGCAGTCATATATGTGTAAGACAGTGAATGAGTGCAAGCTTGCTTCTTTGCAAGTACGCAGTGGTATTAAAAGCTGAGCGTGCATGGGCAAGACAAGATGTTTCTTAAAGTTATTAAATAATGCCTCTGTTGAAACGGAAATGTTCCATCAAATAACAAAACATTGGCAATAACAGAATGTGACTGACACTATGCTTTTACATTTATTGGTACCCTGTACATTTTAGAATCCACAAGACTCACTTGACTGGGAATCTCTCTAGTTAATCAGAAAGGATTGGGACTGAGAACATAAATAAATAACGCACCTTAACTTTTCCTGCTGGAAAGATTCAGTTTGATTTCTCAAGATATCTGGAACTCATGCCCACACCTAAATCAAGAATTCTCCCTGGAAGACAGGCTGGGTCCTTCTGGGGCTTCCCTACAGGGCTTGCAGTGACTCTAGGATTCCTTCTACCGGGTCAGGGGCATCAGTGTGCTGAATCCTGCCTTTAACCATGATTTCACTTCCAGCCTCAGTCAAAACCCAGCTTCCATTTCAGCAGTTTGGACAACCTTATTCAGCTGAGACTGCCAGCTGTGGGCCTGGGAGACAGAGAGGTTCCTGAAGGAGCTTCATCTCTGGGGGCAGGAGTGTTCTGAGTGTTTAGACCTTGAGACCTCCTGGCTCCCAGACTTACCCACGGGTTCCTGATGCCACAAGTCTATCTCAGTTAGCAGTTACCAGATTTGGGCCTCGTATTTTGTTTGGGAATGTAGAGTAGTGAGCCCAAAATAAAAATTTAGTGGAGAAATGGGAAATAGTCTGGAAATGTAGGTTTACACTACATAAGAATGAAATTAAGTTTAAAATACTGAAACTGCCCATGAACCAATGGAAGAATTTCACTGCTTCATTCTTGTGCCAATCTCCATCCACCTGTGATTCTATTGAATATATATTTTAGAAAGCTGTTCTAGTAAAAATCTAAATGTTTTAATGACTTCCTCTGTGTTTCTAGGGAAATGAATAAACGTCTTACAGAGGAGCAAGCAAAGAAAACCTACGATAGAGCAATTAAATTAGAACAAGAATTTGGAGAATATTTTACAGGTACGTTTTTATTAAAACCATTTTTTTTTCTCAAGATTTAGTCTTTTATTGCAAAACAGCTGGCCCAGCTCTGTCTCAGGCCTAGAATGCATCAGCATAGTGTGCCCACAGTGAGGCCTCCTGGCTTGAGGCTATCATTTCCCTGAAATTAAAGCAGTTGAGACATTCAACTCCCAAAAGTCTTAATGCCCTGAAGGAATAGCTATGCATGAATTTGATTCCCTCCCTGACCCAAAACTGCTTTTAATGAAGTCAGTAAAAATGTTGCATCATTACATTTGTACAGACCAAAGAATTCCTCATTAGCTCAAGACAAGAGCTCAAGCTACAGACCGTGGGAGGGAAGGAGAAGGGCATCTTCTTCCTGACCTGGAAAAGAGCAAGATTTAAGGCCTGCTCTGGGTCTCAGCATTTCCTTTGGGCAGGTTTAGACAGCTCCCTACTCAGAGGACTAGTATTTGTAGATAACACTCAGAAGCCCCCAGTTGTCCCTCTACGTGCTGGCAGTGCACAAAATCTGAACTGCGTTCCAGATTTCTGCTGGAGGTATTTATGAGTATAGACACTGTGCTTTGTGTTGCAGCTGCTTTATCTTCTGCCAACTTGGGCCTGATCTAGAACAAGCCTTTGCAGCCAAGACTGAGTTTATTATAACCAGGTCAGGGAAAGAATAGGCTGTAAATCTGCTGATACTCACTGTTGAAGTAGCTTCTAAAACAAATGAATGCCCTCATCTAGGACAGAACTGCTACTTCTCTAAACTAACCTGGCTCAGTCTTCTTATTACAAGCAGTGGGATGGATCTCTGTCATGGAAAGGTGCCATTAGTTTGAGCTTAGTTGCCATCTGCAGGCGTGTGACTTTTCCACACACATCCCGGTGTGCTAGAATTCCTTCTCATTTCATCAGTATCTATGAGTACACTGAAAATCTGCTGACACTGGATGCTGTAGAATATATCAATTAAAAGAAGTATTGATATGTTTTCTCACTGCAGCTATTGTCCAAGGAGATAGCTTAGAAGATATATATAATCAATGCAAACTTGTAATTGAAGAACAATCTGGGCCTTTCATCTGGATTCCTTCAAAGGAAAAATTATAAATTAGCCACTGCACCTCTGATTACGACGGGAGAATATTTAGAAGAAAACTATAATATACTATTTGGAGGCTTTCCTGTTTTTGTTGCATTTATGTTCTTTGCAGTCAATGTGAATTTTGATGAATGTACAACACAAAGTGTTTGAAGCCATGAAGGACACTGATGGGTCAAAGGGTAGGAACAAAAAGACTTCTACCATATAAAGCAAATCTGTTGTGTGCTCAGAGCACCAGTTGTAGGTATAAACTTTTGACATGGAGACCCTCTGTCAAGGGGAGCTAGCCACCTCCTGTGCCCATGCGGACATTTATGATCTGTTTCAATGGCTGAGCTCAGTGTGTTGATTGCTTTAAAGAGAAGTTCCCAGCTCTTGAACCTCATATAGGGCTTGATCCTGCAAGGCGCTCAGCACTTGACCCCACTTCCCACACATGAGTAGCCTGTTGACTTGGAGTCACTTGTGATCTTTCCCTATGCTGTTCAGTCCCATCAATTCCAGTAGGACTATTCATGTGCTCAAAGCTAAGCACAGGCTTAAGCATTTGCTAGATCAGGGCCACATGCACCTTGCAAAATCAAGCTCGGAGTTCTTGGTCCACTTCCTACTGAAGTCATTGGCAGGACGTTCTTTGACTTGACTGGGAGGTGGGTCCTATTCTAAGCTTGTCATTGCACATTTGTAGTTGGTACACCTCGACTTTGGTAACTATGCACATCTTTTGATTTCTGAAACCAAGTCAAGCATTTCCTTTTTCCCCTTTGGAAACACTACTGCATCAGGAACTAATAACAATATAGTTTATTTTAACGGAGTTTGGGGGTGGGAGAGGATGAAAGCATTTCACATCACACACACGTGCACACAAACACATTCCCATGTGGACACACACATGTATGAGGATTCACAGCACCTATGTTGACAAGGAGGGATACAACTGGGAAAAGCTTTAAAATTTTTGATTGTCTATTTTATCATTTATATTGATAGAAGGCACTTAAAGATGGAATAATTTATAAAAATAAAAATATATTGATGTATAGAAACTAATTTCTATAGGTAAAAATGTTTTTGTGAGATATTTTGTAAAGAATAATTAATTGAAAGATAAAATATTTACACCCTTGTGCGACTGTAAAATGTAAAGAGGACCATCAAGTTGCTTTATCCCTTTTCCGTAACAGATTCTCTATTATTAATGACAAACAAGATGATTCCTTAAATTGTAGTTGTCATCTTGTTTTTCTCTCAATTTAATCCTCTCCCTTGTCTCTATTTAATCATGACGAACTCCTGTGGAAAGATCTCTTGAACTGACTGCTTTGTAGGACCTTTTCTGAATGCAGAAGGATAATGCACCTTTACGTTGAAATGGACGTTTTTTCAGAAGCAAAATGTCAGTGCTTTGATGCAGTGAATAACTGCTCTTTTGGAGGGAGTCAAACTTCACCCCCAAATGGTTTAAGATTCTTCCTGTTTCTTTAAAGGAAATACCAAAAGCACTTGATCTTTCCTCTCTTTGCAGGCAGGCAGGTCACCAATAACTTGTATCTTCATTCATTTCACAGTCAACAAGGGTCTTAAAAGCAAAAACTGAGGCAATGGACATTTGTGAGGGATTTGGGGTAAGTCTGTGGAATTGCAGTTTGGGGCGCGTGGAAGAGGAGAGGGAGGTGTTTTTTCTCATTTTGCATTGCCCTTCCTTTGTGTACTGATGCCATTCTTCACTCTGAGAACAAGGGGACAACTGCAAGAGGTATTATGATAGTTAAACTGGATTGCCTTTGCTGCTGCTGGACCAAGTTTTCTATAAAACCCACACTCTCCTGCCTACTGTGTTGCAGGAGTCTAGTGCTTATTAGCTGGTGGCTACAGCAATCCTAATGCTTAAGGACATTTTAAGGGCAAGTGCCAAATAGACCCCTCAGTAACTTGTCTATTTGAAGCTTACATTTCTACACCCTGTCAAGCTGACAGGTGTATCCAGCCAGCCTCCACAGGCAGCGTGATGAGCTGGATGTTTGCAGTATAGCCACCAGCAGTGACAGGGTTAAAAATACGGGCATTTTAGAGGCCCTGAGGTGGCCTCTCACTTACTGCCCTACTACGGTAACTTTGAGAAGTTCACACTTCTTTTACTACTACTCTTCTTGCCTGGCCAGTGCAGATTTATAAACAAAGGTGGTTTCAGTTAAGTCTCCAAAAGAGCTTTGTAACCAGAAGGGCTAGAAACCTTTTTTTTTTTTACCAAAATATAAAAGAATGAAAGTTTAGATTTTGGATAATTCTGCAGAAATCCACAGAGTGACCCCAGATCTTTGGAAGTCCAGCATGGATTTTTCCATGCTGGCAAAGTACTGTTGCCCCAGGTTGGGAAATAGCCCACCAGACCTGAAAAAACCAAGTATCCTAAAGCAGGAACTTCATTCTAATTTTCAGCTCTGTTTTTAAGTAATCGATCACATCTGCTTCTTTGTTTCTTAGTTCAGCATGCAGCCTTTTACGGTACTATCCTGCTAGTAACTGTTTTGCTTTGTCATGTGCTGTGCTTTACAGTGAACAGTAACACTATGGCTGAGTACAATCAATTTTTCCATCAGTCCTTGTTTACTGTAGTAACATTATTTATTTTTCCCTGTCTGTTGTTTGTGCTTCCAGTTTAGAGTTGCCATTGCACTTCTTTTTTTTTTTTTTTTTTTTTAAATAAAACATATATTTAAAAACAATTGACCAAGAGAAGCAGTGAGAGGTCTTATTTCCCTTAGGACTTACAATCCCATTTGTTTTGTGTGTTGACGTTTTGCGTTTCATGTTTCAGCATCCTCAGAGCTGCGGTACATTTTTGCATTGCAGCTGTTCAGATCATACTGGGTGGTAGTGGGAGGAGGAAGAGAAACATAAGATTCATGCAAAATTACATCTGGTGCAAAAAAAACCCAAAAGTCCAAACTCACAACCGGCAGCAATTGGCGCCTGAGACCATAATGGTGCTAACACAGCTTAGCATAATCAGATCCCCTTTCTATCCATGTGAAAGACTTGTGAGTGTCTAAACATGAGACAAATGCAAATGCTGGACCCTTTAGGAAAAGTGCCAGATCACACCCCTGGTGCTATTTCTCATGTTCTGGCACAGTGTGTAGCACCGTAGGGTCTAAGCAGAAGCAAAATTATCACAGCTTTTTGTCCACCCATGAATGATCACAACGATATCTCGCTAGCTTTGTGCAGATGTGCAATATTACAACCTATTTATTTCTCCTTGCCACAAAGCATCTTCCATGCACTGACTCATTGAGAGCTTGCTAGCAGGGCTCGGTGAAATGGCACCCTTCACTGGTTTGACAGCCTGACCACCAACCAGTGAAAGGGCCTCTTTTTTGTTGAATCCCCCCTTCCTACAGAGGTACCCTGTCCATGCTAGCGCTTTGTAATTTCTTTGGTAGTAAAGGCTGTTTCTAGATAAATATTCTGTGATGTATTGTGTTTGTAGCTAGCATGGTTTGATGCTCCAGTGTGGACAGGGTCCTAGGAACCACCCTGTGAAAGTCAAGGATAAGAAACCTCTCCGTTGCACTGAAATTTCAAATCCTCATCCTGGAAAGCAGTGTTGAACCTGAGCTAATAACCACTACGAGCCAGCGACAGTGTCCTAGTTATACAACGTCCACCTACCTACTTCCATTTGTTTTTTATGGAGAAATTGTTGGTGTTACACCTTCACTGTTACTCACTCATCAGAACTCAGTTGAATTGTATTTTTGTTATATTTATTTATTTATCATTTTCAAATCGTATCCCTGACCAGAGGATTCAGTGAGTGACAATACAGATTTGTAGGAAAAACGGTGTTAATGAAAAAAGCCTCAACCTTCTTTTCCAGCTGCAGATTTAAAGCCATGATCTCTGCTCTGTTCACAGAAAGTAGTCTGTTGTCACTCACAGCTTTTAATCTCAACATTTTTTCTCTTGAACATTTTGTCTGCCACGTTATGCATGCAGTTCACTGTGCAGCTGCATTCATGTGCTCAAGCCCATGCCTTGGTGGAATAAATGTGTTTTCCTATTCCAGTAAAATCAGACATTTTGTCAATCAGTTCAGAAGTAAGAATGAGGTCATCATTATGTTGATAAAAAAGGCTCCCATTTTAGGTCACAAATCAACATCAAAGCTAACAGCAAATAATATCCAGAATCTATTCAGCATACAGCTAGCCGAGATCCTCAGCTGCTGTAAATCATGGTCACCCTTTTCTGACAGCACAGTCTGTCCCATTTACATCACCTGAAGTTACACACCCATCCTCCCCATTACACTGATATTTTAGCATTACTGTAAAACACCAAGGCCACAAGATTAAACAGCAGCTCAGCACTTTCCATCATCATTTACTGCTTATATTACTGTAGCAGCCCAAGGGCCAAGTCATGGACCAAGATCCTTTTGAGGTGGGTGTTGTGAAATTGCTGAACAAAAAGACACCCCGTGGGCCAAATGCTGTGGCTGGATTTTCAGAAGGCTTCAGCCCCACTGACATCTCACCGAGAGCAATAGGAACCACTACCCTGCTGGCCCTTTTGAGATTCTGTCTTTAAGGTGAAGAGCATGAGAGGTGATCCATCATCCCTCACACCACGTTAGCAGCTTACACCATATGGCCCTGACCTACAGGCAACTTGCCCTGGTGTAAAACAGCATCTCTGGGGATGGGCAGTAGCCAGCATCCCTGGCGAGACCTTTGGGGGGAAAAAAAAAAAAAAAAGAAAAAAAGAAAAAAGACAACACTGTTGGCTCTTAGTGGGATAGCAACCCTTTCACTTGTGTTCCTCAATTTGGATCGGTCAGCCCAAATCTCCGAGTGCAGCAGCCTGTACTCAGCAGGCGGCTCCATCCGGCACCGCTGCCCGGCGCGCGTCTCTTTAGCAGGATGTTTCTCAGTCCAGCTGTAGTGTGGGGTACTCAGAAACTGAACTGGAGTTTACAAAATACCCTGTCCAGCTTACACTCCTGTTATGTGTAAATACTCTGCGCATCCATTCCATTTGTGTAAAGAATAAAGCACACACAATTATAAAAATTAAGATGTATATTTCATACTAGCTGTGTCCTTGCTTATTTATTCCGGTCCAAGCTCTCAGCTGTGGTTCAGTTGTAAATGCTTGATAGAGTGTTTATAAATATGTCATGAATTTTATTATAAAATATTAATATTAAAGCATTTTTACACTTTATAGCAAATGGCTTCTTCACAAGGCATAATTTGTCTTTTTTCCTTAAAGCAGAATAGTAAAAGAGGATGAATATACTCTTAATATGACTTGAGACATTATCACATCTATCACACAAGCCTGGAAGTGGGATGTTGGTTTCAAAAAATGACATACAGAAAGATACAGAAACTTCTTTCTTGTATCTTTTTCCTTTTGACTTCACACTGACATGGAAGTTACCACCAAGGAGGTTCACTCTGGTGAAGTACTGCCACTTTCTCCTAACCACACTTCTGCTGTGTATTGGGTATCATCAGCATATTGGTGAATATTATCAGAATAGGTTTTTTTAGGTAAAGAATTGTTCCATGTTTCTGACATCCCAGCACAGCCATTGGGATGAGGCCTTTAATAATTACATGCCTGTGAGCAGCTTAGTGGAGCAGAAACTCAGTTGTGCTATGGGGTCCCAATAGCCCAAGAAACTTGGATTTTGGCCATCCCAGGAATGTCTTTGCAGATGGCTTGTGAGCTCCAGGGAAGCCACGTGAACATTGTCAGGCTCCAGCAGAGTTAGAAACGTGACAGGGACACGGCTTTTGACACAGAGACAGTGCTAGATTTCATCTGCAGAGGGCCGTGGAGCCTCCATATGGTTCTGGGAGCCACAACTGACACTATAGGGAGAAAAACTCTGTCCACATAGCTTTACATGCTTAATCTCAAGGATGGTTAATCATCTAAACATTCATTGTGATGCTTTAGACTTCTCCAATAGATTCAGAAGATGGAGAGAATCCAAATAGCAGTTCATATTGATATGCATATGAGCACAACTTCGGGGAAAAAAAAGCTAGGAAGTTAGTTTTGAGATGCCAGCCTGTTTACTGAGAGACTTTTCACAGCAGCAAGTTACTGCTCCAACAATCCTAGCAACAAAGTGAAGTTGCTTTCCTGAGCAGCGCTGTACAAAGCAGTCTGTAGGTGGGCTCTTCATTACAGCGCAGCATCTCCTATTCAAATACTTTATTCTTCATCCTATCTCTAGGCAAACCTGAGCTAATTCCCCAGACTATATTGTGCAAAAACAGGAGAAACTTGGAAAACAGTCTTTATAAAATGCCTGAGAAACAGGAAATATGTAAAATTGCAGGAACCTAGACATGCTGTGACTGCCGATTCAGGAAGTGATGGCAAACCTTGCCAGCCTGTTGCCTCAGCCAGGCATTGAGTATGCCCTGAATGATCACTTTCTACCATTTATCCAATATATCTGGACTCAGTGGTCCAGCCACACCCCTGTTGCTTGAACACTATATCCCAGTTACAAAAATTACCAGAGACCAGTATTGCGAGGTATGTGCAGATACCACCAAGTGCCTAAGCCATCTTGGGAAAGGAATTTCACACCAATTTTCAAAGGAGTGTAGGTACCTACCTGGCATCACAAGTTGTTCTTTTTGCTATAATTATAGCACTTTACAGCTGGCGCATAGGAAGGCAATGACACCTGGGTCTGTATGTCACCTGTGAGAGAGCAGGAAAATAGTGATTCAGTTCCTAAATCTCTGGGCACGTATCAGATCATCTTCCCCACCAGCAATCCATACAGCAAAATTTATTATCAAAAATCTTGGACAGCACAGGAATATTTGCCATGATAACCCTACCAGAGCAGGACTCACCAACAGCACCATTACAAAGCCCATTGCTGCAAGGAAGGTGACACCACAGCTGTAGAGCAGGAGCTGCTTGGGTTGGTTGGCTGGACGAGTGATTCAGAGGAGTGCCACAAAGATGATCAGGGACCTGGAGCACTTCTCCAGGCTGAGAAATTTGGGGTTGTTCAGCCTGGAGAAGAGAAGGCTCCAAGGGGACCTTAACGCAGCCTTCCAGTACCTGAAGGGAAAACAGGAAAGCTGGAGAGGAACTTTTTATGAGGGCATGGAGTGATAGGACAAGGGGGAACAGTTTCAAACTGCAAGAGAGGAGATTTAGATCAGACATCAGGAAGAAGTTCTTTACTGTGAGGGTGGTGAGACACTCGCCCAGGGTGCCCAGAGAAGCTGTGGCTGCCCCTCCCTGGCAGTGTTCAAGGCCAGGTTGGATGGGGCTTGGAGTAACCTGGTCTGGTGGGAGGTGTCCCTGCCCATGGCAGGGGGCTTGGAACTGGGTGATCTTTAAGGTCCCTTCCAACCCAAACCATTCTATGATTCTATGTCCCCAATAAAACAGCCACAGCTGAACTGGTCTATAGACCTGTTTGCAAAGCTGCAGACCAAAGCACAGCTTCCCTGCTCAGTAGAGGAGGGCTGTTCTGGATAGCACCCACCACTGCGGTGTCTTGCTAAGGGAGACGGTTTCTCCCTGACACACTGGGGAATTAACGGTGCCAAATATCTCAGGGAGGCAGAGCATGGTGCCCAGAAGAGATAACTAATTTTAGTCAGTGAATAAATTGAAGTGCTTGCTGCAGAAGCTCATTAACTACTGTCAACTGCTCATTAGCCCTTGATCTAAGCAGAAGCAGGTGGTAGCAACCAGGGAAAATGAATTAGGTCTAATATATTATTAGTGTAATAGTAATAGGGCTGTTATAACATCAAGGGAAAAGCAACACACAGCTGGCCCCTACACTACAGCAGCTGATCAGCTAATGTCACAGTCTAAGCAACTAGCCTGAATTTGAGGGCTTGCTGTGGTGTGTATGGAAGGTACAGAGCATTCACCAAAGCCTCTTCTGTCTTCCCTTCCACACAGTGACTCCCTGACACTGCCAAAGGCCTTGCCTTGCAGTAGAGTCTAGAAATACAATGGAGTAGCAGCTACAAATTGCAATTTGCAGAAGTCTTTAAGTTGCAATGCTCTGGGATGGGCTTTAAATATGTAAGAAAAGTACTAAGTTGCTGGGCACCTGCAGTTAAATCCCCCCCTAACAGCTGACATGGAGCTCCAGGCTGCAGCAGAAGCTCACCACTGGCACCACCAAACCCTGCCTGACCTCTGCCTGACCCACCTGCCTCAGCAGGCCAGTCTGGACAAAAATCATGCCAGACTCCAAGGAAACATTTTCTTTAAGGTCTTCTTGCCACCTTCTCCCTTTTTCCCAAGAAAGGGTGTTGCTGCTGTGCCACCTGCAGTAACAGCTGGTGAAGGGGCTGTTCATTAAACGGAAAGCACAGGGCTAAATTGTCACAGTCGTCACCATATTAAAGTACCAGGAGTGGCAAATTGAATGTCAAACACCTGTATCTTTCTCTCCTTTTGCACAGAAAGTGTTTTGAACGCTCTTGCCCGATGACTCACAGAACAAATCTAAAGGGTCTGAGGGCAAGTGCTTCTCTCACGCTCCTGTTGTCTCCTGTGTGCTACAGGGGTTTTGGACAAGCTGTGCAGGATACAAGAGCCACCAAAGCACCCTTTTGCCTCCTCTGGAGGTGTATTTATTGGCCATATTCTGCCTGCCCACGTGTGGTCTGCTGGGAATCAGTTGCTGAGTAACAGCAATGCACCTCCAGTAATATATTAGATAAATATTTTCTATGCTTTTAACTCCCCATCTGTGCATAATCTTTCTTTAACAGGGCTGGCACCTGCTGTAGGTAAGTAATCCTATCAGTTACAATATAATCTCACAGGCATTGCATCTAGAACCTCTTTTTTCAATGGACACCACATCATCCTACTTTAGAGGTACCAAATGACAAGGAAAACACTATTCTGAGTCTGTGTCTGCTACACGGGGGAAAGTCTTACAGATCCCCTGCTCCAAGACAATCAGCAGAAGGAGCGTTTTCAACTAAATGAGCTTAGGTGTTCACCTGAGCTTAGTCCATGATGGGACTGGACTTGGAGAAGTGTATAGAGGTGAGTGAAGTGGGTAGTGCGTTATTCAGCTGGCTGAATTTGGGATGCAAAGGGGGTGGTAGTCTTGTCAACTACAGCAGGTACATAAGTGAGGCCATGAGCTCCCCCTCCAGACAGAGTTGATGGAGAGGTATGGTGCAGGGAAGGTCCCACATTATTCAGTGCCTGCTTCACTCCATTAACCAGCAGTTACAGATGGAGGCTGGCAGGTCTCTGAGCATAAGGATACACAGGGAAAATACCAATTTCAATGCATTAAAGAAACCTGAAGTAAAGCACTAGGGACCAGTGTGTCTAGTCTGTGTCCAGTTCTGGAGTCTGCAACATAAGAAGGACATGGAGATGTTGGAGTGAGTCCAGAGGAGGGCCACGAAGATGATCAGGAGGCTGGAGCACCTCTCCTATGAAAAGAGGCTGAGAGAGTTGGGGTTGCTCAGCCTGGAGAACAGAAGGCTTCAGGGAGACCTCATTGCAGCCTTCCAGTACCTGAAGGGCTTACAGGAAAGCTGGAGAGGAATTTTTATGAGGGCATGGATTGATAGAACAAGGGGGAATGGTTTCAAACTGAAAGAGGGGAGATTTACACTGGATATTAGGAAGAAATTCTTCCCTGTGAGGGTGGTGAGACACTGGCACAGGTTGCCCAGAGAAGCTGTGGCTGCCCTGGCAGCCCTGGCAGGCCCTGGTAGCGTTCAAGGCCAGGCTGGATGGGGCTCTGAGCAACCTGGCCTGGTGGGAGGTGTCCCTGCCTATGGCAGGGGGGTTGGAACCAGATGATCCTTAAGATCCCTTCCAACACAAACTATTCTATGATTCTTTGACAAGGCAAGCAGTAATTCATAGTCTTATGGAAGAAGCCAGTTCTTAATGGAGCCTTTGGTCACGGAGACAAACCCCCAGTGACAACAAATTTCTTCTCTAAACATAGCAGCTACCTTCCCTTAAGCAGGAATCAAGGCCTGGATGCTCCACAGTGTGTGCCTGAGAGCAACCCACACAGCCAAGGCTTCATCCCACTGCTCACAAATGCTTTCTGAAGGCCCCATCCATACCAGTGTCCTAACCCACCACCTTCAGCCAGTTTCACCAGCTGTGAAGAAGAGCTGCAGGTTTGTTCTTAAGGTCCCTCGTGTAGGTACGTGGACAGTATGTAGCCATCAGAGCCCAGGGCAGGGCAGGGAATGCATGCCATAGATTTTCCATATGGTTGTCTGGAGACTCAATGCAATAAAGCTAGCATCACTCTGGATCACCCAGCTTGGCTGGAAAGCTTTTGGGTGGAAAGGGCAGCGTACACACACACAGGCACCAGTGTTTCATAGAGAGTTTGCCACCCTGGCTGGAGCAGATTCATTGGGGGGTTGCAAGTACAGGATCTTTAGGAATTAATTCTCTTGAGAGCAGCTGGCCCTGCTAAGTCTTCCCAAGCTTCCCATAGAAACATAGCCAAAGATTTCTATCTGCCCTCAGTGATGCTTGCTGCCCATTTGGCATGATCTCTGTCGTGCTGGGACAGTGTAGGTGAGAAACAATATAAACCATAGCACCTTTATTGCTATTTTTTAGCCAGCGGTGCAAGAAATGCAGGCAGGGAACAAAAAACAAATGACAGGAGAGTGATCTTTCCCTTGCAAAGGCCATAATAAATGCCTTTGTTTGAGCAGGGGTAGAAAAGGTATAAAGAGAGAGCATGGAGGTGAGGCAAGAAGAAGCTGGTGGCAGAGGAAGGGCTTGGCCACATGCAAAGTGGGAGGAAGGGGGCTGTGAAGCCAACAGTTGCCGAGCCCAAGGAAATTGTCCAAAGTGATACCAAGAGTTAGAATGGCCCACAGAGAGCAGTAGTCTCTCAGGACAGTATTTTCTTTTGCTTCAAAAAAACCCCCAAGAAAAGCATTGATGATTGTAGAATAGAAAAATAAGGTGCATTGGTTACTCTTCTTCTCCAGCCTCTTTCAAAAAGGAAGCAATATTCTTGTGTATTTTGATACACCCCAGGGTGGAGCTGGCTAACTAACCAGTATGGGCAGGCATGGCAACCAGAAACCCCCTCCAGATAGAGTAAGGAAGGCTACAAAGCCTCCTTTAGGAATCTACTGCCCCCCAGGGTCCCTCTGAACACCAGCATTGATGCTTGTGCCTGGCTCACGGGCTCTGTGCTATGGATCTGCGGGTCTCTGTGGCTTGACTTGATCTCCAATGCAGCTGGACATACAGTTCACAGCACTTGCAAGCAATGTGTGCTGTCCCCTCAAGCAGTGACCTGACCATGGTGACAGCCCCATTTGCCACCAGGAATGGAGTGGTGACAGGGAATAACTGCAAGGCATTGACTCCCATACACGTTATGAATCCAGACACCAGGCAGTGTTATGGAAACTGGAGGAAAGGAGAAGAGAAAAAATGCCATCGCTTCTTGCCTGATTTTGCACTATCCCAGTACTCTTCAGCTGGAAGGCTGTAAATTCTTTGAAAATAATTCAGCCTCCATTTCACAAGAAAAAAACTTTACAGGCAGTATATTAATGCATTAAATTACAACTGTGCTGGAACCTGTCCAGGACAATGTGCCAAACACCTCTGCTCTTTCTAACTGTTGAAAGACCCACCTGCTTCTCAAAATATAGAGATGGATGCACTAGCACATACTTCTCAGCAGTTCATGCTGTTTCCATAGGTTTACAGGTTACAGCAGCACTGTGGGTCACTTGTATTAAAAAACTTGCTGCCCTAAAGATGTCCTGTAAGGGGGTGTGGGGATGGGTATAAGAGCAAAAGCACTAAAGGGAAAAAATAGAACAAAAAAATTATGAGTTGGTGTGGCCATGAAAAGCTGATTTGATGACAGCATCAGGGTTGCAATGAGAATTACCCTAAATCAACGCCTTCCCAGTCACTTACAGAATTGTATCTTTACTGGCTACCGTCCCTGCTGGTCCTGGGAGGTGTGTTAGACCTAAATAAATTACACAGGCAGAATTAAATAGGATCATGACAATAACAACAACAACAAAGAAGACTTTCTGCCTAGTTTGAAATTTCAGGGGTTTGGCTGCATGCCAAAGAGAGATGGAAAGTTGAATGTACTTGAACTTTTCATGGAGAAATAATGGTCCCAAAATGACAGTTCAAAAATGTCATGTTTTGACATTCAGAACAGATCATTTCAGACTGACTGACCACAGCAAACCTGTATTAGCTGGTGATTCCTTTTATTTAGTATGAAAACAATCAAAAAATATCTGTCTTTTTGTCCAGCCAAGATTGGCTTAGATAAACCCAGTGTATAATAGGAAAAAATATATTTGTTCCAGACAATATGACCAGCTCTGCTGGGACCCTTGAGAAGTTTCCACAGTGGAATATGAAGATTATTACGTGATATGGGCATTCACTTGACACAGAGAGAGATTTGTGAGCCATTAGTAAGAAACCATATTACACACTTACACAGATCAATTCCCATCCAACAATAAAAGTAGGAGATAAATGACAAATGTGTCATAGACCAGGGACTGGGGACTTTGACCACCCAAATAGTAATGTATATTCAAAAAGTGATTTGGAAGTAAGTAAATCTGAGAAATACCAAGCATCCCAAAATCTTTCTCCTTCTCAAACACCTATTTTTTTCCTGCTAATTAATGCCCATGAAATTGTCATTTTAATTATATACTTTCAAAGAATCTCTGCTTATAGCTGAAAAATATAACTGCTGCAGAAATGAAGGAAGAGAAGATAGCTCAGATAAAAATGTTTGGATATGTTTCAGGTTGTAGGAAAATCAGATTTAAGGTGATGAAACAGAGGGACTAATAGAAACCAACGATGCATGGTGGTGGCCCAAAGACACTATAAGACAGGCAGAATGAATTATGAAACAGAAAATAGTCAGGTTAAGGAGAGATTAACAGTAAAACAAAATCTGTAAGATATGAGTGTAAATTAATTTGGTAGAAACCAGCATGGTCAAAATAGGAAGGAATGGCTGTTGAGAATGAGGCTGCCCAGAACCAGGTCCATTTGAAGATAGCCCCTAGGAAAAGACTCACTGAAAGTTGGTGTGATGAAAGGACTGACACTCTTCATCTACAACATGATGTTAACATTCAAAACCTTCAGAGGACACCACACATGAATGCGTTGCTCTTTAGCAAACAGCTCCAAAATGGTTTCAGAGCTATGAATCTTCACATTTCCATTTTTTTCCATCCAGGAATCCCAACAGACCTTCCCACAACCCTTGTCCAACAGGCAATATGCCTAATATCATACTACAGATACCACGATCTGGCCCTCTTGGAGATACATACAGCAGCCAAATCTCATTGTTTTGCCTCGGTCTCTCCCCAGCTGAGACTTTGGCCTCTCCTCTTCCTAAGCAGCCTAAAGCATTCATCAGCTACAAAGTTTCTTCCAAACAGAATAGAGGAGCTTTGCAATAGGTGGCAACCTGTATTTGAAATATTAATCTCTACCACCTCAGTCATTTATGAAGGCCACTAGCACAAAGCATTAATCACAGATAGATATATCAAGGGGTATATGCTTTTTGTACATAGTCAAAGCAAGTGCCACAGGCCCAGTCTATGGTCTGTGCCATGGCACAACCCCAGGCAGCCACTGCAGAACAGTGGTGCTTCTGTGAAGAACTCTGGCCCAATAACTTCTCTTCTCAAGAGTGTTTTCTTCAATCCAAATTCCCCAATTACCTCTGCTGGCAAAGGGAACACGGTGCACTACCCCATACTCATCACTGTCTCTGAATTTAGCAGTGAGCAGTCCTTCTTACAGATGTCATAGAATCACACAATACCAGGTTGGAAGGGACCTCAAGGATCACCTGGTCCAACCTTTCTTGTCAAAAGCACAGTCTAGACAAGATGACCCAGCCCCTTGTCCAGCTGAATCTTGAAACTGTCCAATGTTGGGGAACCCACCGCTTCCTTGGGGAGATTATTCCAGTGGCAGATTGTCCTCATTTTGAAAAATTTCCCTTGTGTCCAGATGGAATCTCACCAGCAACTTGTACCCATTGCCCCTCATCTTTTCTATGTGGCTCCATATTCTTTGTAGCCAACACTTAAGTACTGGAAGGAACATGGTGATGAGGTCTCCCCTAAGCCTTCTTTTCTCAAGGCTGAACAAACACAGTTTACTCAGCCTTTCCTCATATGAGAGATGCTTCCCCCTACACAGCTAACATCACCCATGGGATTCCCCTACTCTGATTTAAAATCCCATAACTTAAAAGAGTATATTGCAAAATGGTTCACATTTGCATAATACCTCTAACACAAACGAATCTGCCTTTCTACACTGAATCCAGAAACACTTTCTTGGGTGTTTTTTCTTACTCTTGTATTATAGTCATGATGAATAAAAAAAAATAATTGAGAAGACCTCCTAAAAAACGTATTTCAAAGCTGTCATCTGAGGTCATCAAGGGACAATGCCATAAATTTTGACATCAGTATCTTCAAGACATAAAGACTGGGAGAAGAATGTAAAAGACAACATTATAGCAATACTGTCAGCCAAGCCCTGTAGACTGTGAGAGTGTAAGAAATGCTGATGGGATATCAGAACCTTGAAAAAAGTCTCAAAAAATGTCAGCAAGATACTCTGCAGAAGAAAAACTGAAGATGACAGGCATAAAAATCTAGCAAAATCAAGATATGTTGAAATACAAACTGCCATTTTTCATCAGAGATCAAGTGAAGCTTAGTCTACATGTGTTTTTCTTACAAAAGTACACTTTTACAGTTTCTCACTTGGTTTGCAAGTATAATAGTAGGTTTATGTTGTTTTCTGCCCAAAATTGCCCAGCAAGCTGCTTTTTCAGCTTGGAGATACAGTAAGAAACTGTGGTTTACCTATCACACTTTTTTAAGCTGTTGAGTTTTTCAACTAATAATAAAAAGCGTCAATCATATTTTTAGCTGAGGAAACATGGTCCTGACTGCATTCAGGTTATCTCTTTTGTCAGTTACTGCTCCCCAGCAGTGACACATTAGTGCCAGAGCTGCGGGCAGATTTCAAGTTCGTTTTAGTTCACCAGTGAAACTTAAGTCTAAAAGTAGTTAGAATTCTATTTGCAGGTTAAAAACTCATGATTTTTTTTCCTTTTAAGGACACATTATTTTAAAGACAATACCAGTTATACTTACTAGTCAAAAAACCCAAATGCTCCAGTCCTGTATGTGGTGTCTAAGCCCAGCAGGCAGAAGGAAAGGAACTTTCCAGTCCCCCCTCAGGGACTAATCCTGGCTGGGTGATTCAAGGTAATTTTGTTCATGTTTCTCTCCTGCTTGCTCTTTAAAACATCCAGACAATGACAATTCACAAAATATTGATCAAGCGATGCCATAACCAGACAAGAAGGAGAGAGGGAAAGTATGTGCTGAGAAAGTAGTACCTGAGAGTCTCCCAGGGACCAATTTGCAGTAGACACCGACAGTGCTGTGTAGCCCTGAAGAACCAATAAACGCAGTGACCTGAAGTCTGCTGAGACTGCACTAGCACCCAGCAGCAGCAATGAGGGGTTCCATGGTTCTGACCTCATCCAGGAGCCTGTTGGTGGCTACATCCAGGAATACTAAGGGCAACCAAGCTGGTGAAAGGCCTGAAGCACAAGTCTTATGAGGAGCAGCTGAGGGAGCTGGGGCTCTTCAGTCTAGAGAAAAGGAGGCTCAGGGGAGACCTCATGGTTCTCTACAAGTCCCTGAAAGGAGGTTGGAGCGAGGGGGTGGCCGGTCTCTTCTCCCAAGTAACAAACGATAGGACAAGAGGAAATGGCCTCAAGTTGCACCAGGGGAAGTTCAGGCTGGATATTAGGAAAAACTATTTCACTGAAAGGGTGGTCAGACATTGGCACAGGGTGCCCAGGGAAGTGGTAGAGTCACCACCCCTGGAAGTATTAAAAAAATGTGTAGATGTGCCCCTTAGGGACATGGTTTAAGTGGTGGACTTGGCAGTCTTAGGTCGATGGCTGGACTCAAAGATCTTGAAGTTCTTTTCTAACAAAAAAAATTCTATGATTCTATGATATACACACCCCTGATAAAACAGAGTGTTCTTTACAGATACCCACCAAGCAGTGACATGTGTCAGTTCAAGCCTGCACTTCTGAGTACACAGCTGCGCTTGGTCTCCCAACCATTGCTGCAACCATGTAACTATGAGTGAAGGTGTCTGTTAACTACAGGGTGAGTACATTGTGTGAAATTATCTGCTACTACTAATAAAGCTTCATTCTGTTAATACAAAATAGATGCACCCAGAGAGGTTGTGGATGCTCCCACCCTGGCAGTGTTCAAGGCCAGGTTGGATGGGGCTTGGAGCAACCTGGTCTAGTGGGAGGTGTCCCTGCCCATGGCAGGGGGATTGGAACTGGATGATCTTTAAGGTCCCTTCCAACCAAAGTGATCCTATGATTCTATAAAAACTCACAGCTAAGTGAAGACCATCAAACTCCTGGGACTGTCCTTCGATTTTCACATCTTTCAATGACAGTGTCAGCTTAAGCCATTGCCTTTCGCAGCCCATCCATTTTCTGCACATCTATTTTTAACATGAATGAGCTCTCTGGAATTGTTCACCCCATGGAAAAAAGCTAGGGTAGACTTGATATCCTCTTCAGACACCTACAAGTGCCAAGGATTTCTGCCTCTAAATTTAGATACCCCGGTGAGCTTGAACATCCAACATTCATGACTCATCCCCTTCCATGGTGCCCAGGCACACACCCAAAACAAATATTTTCAGAAACAAAACATTTGTCCAGAACTTTGTGGATCTCACCAAAAGCATCTAATCCACTGTTGCACTCAATAAGACATACAAAATACCACTAGATGCCCATCTGTGCTGGAAACTCAGGGAAAATCAGATTACCTACAGATGACCAACAGAAGATCCTCTCTGGGGCTGAGCTGGGAATTGAGTCCCATCTGCTGTGCCTGTTCTTGTAGTCTGGCAAGAAAAGACACCTTTTCTTATGATATTAAATGATGAAGGAAGTGGAACTGACCACTACTAAGTATTCTTTTCCCTCCACATCCTTCAGAAGATTAGGAGCACTCATAAAACCTGTGCACAATCTCAGAGCCAAATGACAACTCCACCAGTTTTGAAAGTAGTAGGTCATAGGATTATGGGACAAGAGGATGCATCTAGTCAGAAGAAGAAAAATGCATTGTACCTATATGTAAGTAGAAAGCAATCATAAGTCATCTTATACAAAGAATCTTCTTGGTTTGTGCTTGCAGGAATTTTCAATATTCCTTGCAGCTTGGCAAATCTCACTGAATCACATTACACTTGCACAGGCTGCCTGCTTTGCAAAGTCTCTAAAAACCTGATACCTCCATAGGGAGAAAAATAATTAAAAATTAAAGAATAGGTCACAGTATACATCTATAACCTGATCCCAAAAGGCATTTTCATGCAGCTTTTATACTGATAGGAGTGCTCTTGTAACTTTATATCCTTAAATTCATGCAAGACAACAGGCACCCTTTGTCTCTTGTTTTCCTAGTACTTGTGGGGTATCTCTTACTTGGTGTTTTCACAAGATCAGTTCCACTTGTTCAGCAGCTTCATTTCCCAGTGACATCAACAGCTTGTAGCATCTCAAGGACTAGTTGTCTTTGCAGTCCAACTACTGTTTCAGCCCATCTTTGCAGTGAAGATATAATTATGTCCTGCAGAAAATGTAGCAGGAATAACTCAAAATGGAGTTGGAGAAGGGCTTTATGAGTGCTACTCTTTTGGAAATATTTTAATTTCTTAAAGACATTCACATACAAATTTTCTCAGCCATCGCAATTGATATTTCTTCTTTGCTGAGTTCACAAAGGTCCTAGGCATTAAAAACCCATTGGCTTCTTGTCATTCACCTCTCTGAAGATAGACCATCCAATGGCCATACCATGTTTAATTATTAAATCAACAAAGGTGCCTAAGGTCAAGGACAAGGTGAGTATTGTTCTGGCCTGCCCATCTGTGGTTCTGCTTTTAGCTATCACCGCAAAGCAGTCATGGCACTAATGTGCAGCCTGAGGATGGAAGAGATCCTGTATCAGTGACCCTAACCCCTGACTGTGGCAAGGAATATGCCAGGGTAAGATTTTATTGATGTACTGCTGTGCAGCATGGTCAGACAACACATGATGTCTTAGGTTTACTGAGTCAGTTTCAAAGTTAGTTAACACAATGCTTCCTGTATTAAAGAACAATATACAAGTCATTCAGGGGTTTTTTAGCTGGCACCCAGAAAATGATGTCTTATCTCTTCATTGGCTGCTTTGGCAACTGCTTCTTGTCTTTTGCCTCTAGACATCACTGAACTAATGTTGTTTCCACCATGGAGCTCTCATGCTATTGAAAAAGCCTGCTGCCCAGCTTGCTTGACTCCTCTCTGTGCTGCTGAAGGCTTAGAGGACACCTAAACCTTCGATCTTCTTAGGCAGACAATGGACTGAAACTTGGAAAGTCTTGATTCCATTCTGGCTTCTTTCCAAGTTTCAGGTTCCCCACCTGGAACATGTGGATGGTAAAACTACCCATCCTGTAACAGGACATTCATGCTTGAGAGATGATGATAAATTGATACATGATATAGACAAAAATAAATCCAAAACAATTTCAGGGCTTATTCAGAAGGAAGCCTGAGCTTAAAATCCTCAGCTGTGCAAGATATTGTTGAATAAGGAGACACAGAGTTCTTACCTTCTCTTGCTCTGTGTGTAAGACCATGCATCCCAGCACTATGCCCTTGAATGGATCTAAACCTAAGTTGCTTTTGATCTCAGTTCTATGCAGGTTTTTACCCAGTGCACAGCAGGGCACTTCTGGCTGTTGAAATCTTACTTGCTATCCCTTCATGGAGCCATTAACTTACAAAACCAACTTGCACAAACGCTCAGTCTTCAAACACCGAGCACATTTTACTTAGTATTTATAGGTCAAACCAAATCTTCTGCAACAGATTTGAAATATAAATAACTCTCATCAGATGTAACATTTTTTGTTTTCATCTCAGCACCATCCAAAAAGATGAGAAAATTCTGGCCTTGAAATATTCTGCCCTTGAAAAATCAACAAATCTGAGCAAAACCACATGCAAGCTGATCCAGTCAGTGGTAAACTCTTCTGATCAGTATGAGGAGAAGTGATCACCTCAGCAAGTACGTGGAGTGGATTTAGAAAGTAAAAATGTGATCTGAACAGGCAAATAGACCGTACAATTGGAGATGAATTATTAAACAGATTAACACAGGACACAGTGAATATGCAGGGACACAGACATGGAGCAAACACAGTCTGCACACTTTAGGATGCAGAGCAGAACAAAAAGAAATGAGATTTTGGAGGAACTTCCCTGGAGCTGAATCAGCTGGAAATTTCCTGCTGTTTTCTCTTAAAAATAATTTTTCCCCAAGGAAAATGCACAAAAGGGAAAAATAGAAAAAATAGTGGGAGGGTTAAATATAGCCATGCCAGTTCTGAGCTGCTGAAATGTTTTTCTTCATATGTGAATGTCGTTATGGAAAACTTAAAGCCATGGACACTAACATTGACAGATGATGTGGGTCACCTACTCTACTTTGCTAGTTGGATGCCCAGACCCATCAGCTCATGCCAGTCATGTGCTTTGGCTCTCATGTTCATTGTCAATCATTGCATTGCATTGAGGGATGCCAAAAGTATGTTACATATGCAAGTCCAATGGCTTCCAGCTCTGGGAGACCAATGAATGTTGATGTACCTCCCGGCTGGTGAGCAGGGTGAACAATGCAGAGGTTTCTGCAGCTTTCCAACAGCCCTTCCCAGGGTGCCCTTGAGGCCAAGGCCCTTTTTCACTGAGTTCTCAAAGCAGATTGAACACAACCCATAAGGCCACTTTTATGTGGGTTCAGAAACAAACATGCTGGAGACACACGTCCAGCATGCGTGGGGTGCTGTAGGCTGCAATGCTGGAGTGATGGGGCACAGAACAAAGAAACAGGGTGAGGAAGAGGGACAGACTCCCTCCAAAAATACCACATTCCTGTCATTAGGAGTCAATTCTGTTTCCATCATCCAAAGCACTGCAGAGACTGAACTGAAGTGAGTGGTGGAGCAGGAGTCAGCTCCAGTTCTGCTAGCCTAGGCTGGCAAGGGCCCACCAACTGCCACTGTCTCGCTGAGAGTAAGACAAACCCCTTAATCACCACAGACACCTTGAACCCAGACAGAGTAAGGGGTGGTAAGCATGAAGGCTGACAGCACACTGGTTTGTATCAGAAATAGCATGGCCAGCAGGACTAGAAAAGTCATCGTGCCCCTGTACTTGCAACTGGTGAGGCCACACCTCGAATCCTGTGTTCAGTTCTGGGCCCCTCACTACAAAAACAACATTGAAGTCCTGGAATGTTTCCAAAGAAGGGCAACAAAGCTGGTGAAGGGTCTGGAGAACAAGTCTTACAAGGAGTGGCTGAGGGGAGATGTTATTGCTCTCTACAACTACCTGAAAGGAGGGTGTAGCGAGGTGAGGGTCCGTCTGTTCTCCCAGGTAGCAAGTGATAGGGCAATAGAAAACGACCTCATGTTGTGCCAGGGGTGGTTTAGATTGGATATTAGGATAAACTTCTTCATCTGAAAGAGTTGTCAAGCACTGGAACAGGCTGCCCAAGGCAGTGGTGGAGTCACCATCCCTGGAGGTACTGAAAAGATATGTAGATGTGGTGCTTAGGGACATGGCTTAGTGGTGGACTAAACCAATGCTGGCTTAATGATTGGACTTGATGATCTTAAAGGTCTTTTCCAACCAAAACGATTCTATGCTTCTGTGATAAGGCATGAATATACTTCCTTGCTAACCCACAAGTCATTTACAGCCATGGGATAAGGAGTGGGTTAAAATTCTTCCTCCCATAGCATCCTGAGATAGCAGTGACAGTCTCACTGCTGATCTATCAATACCACTGAACACCTATACGATGTAATTTGCTTTCTCAGATACTGATGTGAAGCTTGCAGGACTATTGCTCAGGTACATGGGTATAATCAATAGCAGTCGATACTGGTGTTTGATACTGCCAGAGGTATTCGATAGAAAGGTTACAACTATTTTCCAATATTAATCTTCCGTGTCAGCAGGTGCTGTAATTTCTATTGATTGCTGCCTCATTAGTGGAAGGCAAGCCAGTCGATGAGCAGACAGCCATAACTGGGAAACGGGGGTTTCTCTAAGCTGGTTTCTTTATGTGCAGTTCTGCTTCAGGAGACACTGATCCTTTAGATCCTTGGAAAACCTTTAGATATTTGCACTTCTCAATTCAACATTTAGTTGATTATGCTTGTGAAAGCTAAAAAACAGCTTTTTGACTCAAAATACCACAAGTAAGGTGACGTGGCATTTATTGTTTTAAATGTGATTTCTGACATTTCGTACTGATTTTTAAAGCCCTTCTCAAGTATGTAAAACTTTCTGCAATTAATGTCATGTCATCAATCTTATTTTTGAAGCTGTTAATGACTCACCCACCTCCTCTTGACCCCTGATCTTCATCACTACCTAGCAATGTACGGCCATCAGTCTGGTTCTATTTTGGTTCCAAGATGGACTTCAGGGGGCTTTAGGACACTTGTTAACATTTTCTGTGCTTTGTTTCCTTCACCTCCATCCCATAAAATGATGACAGCAATGCTTAACTTCCTCATATCTTCAGTTTTCTTATAAGTGCACAAACACTGTGAAATATAGACATTAAGTACATGTTTCCAGAGCTCCAAGCAGATTGTGGCCATGATCTCTACTGGGGCCAGGACCCACCGCTGTTACAGGAATGGTAACGATAATTGCACTGCCTCAGGGGTGTTATCTCTCACTGAGAGGGACAAGACTTAAGAAAACTGGCTGAATTATTGTTGCTTTCTTTGTCTGTATGTTGCAACACTACCTCTCCACACTGTATAAATGCAGTTGCAATGTAATTTTATATATATATATATATATATAAATACCCAGGCAGAAATGACTCGCGAATTCTGTTGAACTGTTAACCTCAGATCTGCAGTTTTGCATTTTCTCTCAATGCTCATCAGTCCTCAAGGTGTGGTAGGGAACCTGCTGATCTCAAAGCACATCCTACCAGTCCATCACTGATTAAACCCATGATGCTGTTCTCCTGTGAATCAGGGAAACTGGTGACAGTGGGGAAGAAATAAGAGGAAATTTCAACTGTATAGTGAGTTTCTTTGGACTGTGAAAGAGTTTCCAGATTAATATTGTAGATCAATGATTTGATTTATTTAAAAATTGGACTGAATAAAGTCACAGAAATGCACCGGAGAAGAATTCTGTTCCTGGAGGATGGACTTGGGGAACAATGAGATTTGCTTGAACTCTGACTCTTGCTGATCATTTTCCTATCTTCCTATTTGAAAATAGGGCACTATTGCTACACCTCTTCAGAGGAAGACTATGAATGAAAAATGTATAAGAATCAGTGAAATCTCTTTTTACTGTAACAAGGAAAAGCTGCCTAGTGAGCCACTGAGAAAAAAGGAGAGTTTCTGAGAGTGACATGAACAATAGTATGCTAAGACCGTACCTGCTGGCCTCATCTAGCACACTTACCTAGTTATGATTCCACTGGCTGCCATGGAGTTATTCCTGATTTACCTTCAACATAAAAGGCTCAGCAATAAAGGTCATACATCTGGAACAGTTTATTTTTACCTGCTCAGAACCCATATGCCATTTTTCTATCTCATTGCTCATCATTAACAACATCCATATAACCAATGAGGGGATTACAGACTGGATCCTATTTTAAAGACAAATAGTCGTATCCTTACACTGATATCTTTGTTCGGTGATATGAATCAAGTCACCTTTTAGGAGTCTGAGGATAAGCTGTACAACATGAGCAGGAAGAACAAAGCTTGCCTCATCCAAAGCAAACCTGGCCTCAAACCTAATGTTTCTGCATATTGAGCTATGCTGTTCCTAAACCAAAGACCAAGAAGGTCACTTTAGTAACTTTGCACGTATACAGGGGTGACAGCCCCACTCAAGAGAAATCATAGAATCATTGATGTTGAAAGAGACCTTCAAGATCATCCAGTCCAACCACCTACCTACATCATCACTAAACCATATCACCGTGCCACATCCAGATGCATGCTGAACACTTCCAGAGACAGAATTATTAGTAGCTCCAGAGAAGCCCAAGGACCAAGCAAGCTCTCAGTTCCCCAGTGTATCCTATAGTGCCCCTCTGGGAGGAGAGGGGAGGTTGGATGCTCAGCTCATGCACCTAACTAAAGCTTAACTCGGCAAAATGCTAAGGCATACATTCAGCCATAAATATACGTGTAAAATGTTTGCAGCAAAGCAACCAAAGAGTTTGCAACTAGTGCCAAGGAGAATTGCTGGGAAGGAGGCACCAAATCCAGAGCAAGCCTTGCTTCCCTTTAGGTAGCAGAGAAGGGGCAGGTTACAAGGTCAGTTGGGCAGGTCATAAGGTTTTACTTCTCTCTGAAAAGAAATCCTGTAAATTAGTGTTTGTCCTCTTACAGTTCTGGGGCCCATGCTTACCGTTACAAAGATTCCTCCAGGATCTGCTGGGCAATGTATAACTGGCATCTAGTTTTAATCTGCTCTCTCAGAGCCTTGTCTTGGAGACAAAGAGGGCTCTCCAAAGAAATAGCAGTGTGCAATCCCGGTGCAGGGGTCAATGAAGGGCTCTCACTTGTACAGGTGCATCAAGTTTCTTTACTTTTTGTACCCTCAGTAAGTCCAGGGTTCCGTTTCCAGGCATGCATGGTATGGGTTTCCCACCATTATCGTGGATGTGATCCTAGAAGGCACAGTTAGGTAGAGCAGCTATCTGCTTCCTACTCTTCCACAAGACCTGTACGGGCAGAAGCCTCCTTTTAACTTTAGTGTGGCAAAGATGTCACTCAGGCAGCTCTGCAGTGCTTCTCACGTGTGGGTGGTAAAGCCACCTCCTGCTCCTATCAGCTTCTCAGAGCTCAGAATGACAACTTTAGTTCTCGACCTTTGGTTCACAGATGAGGAGCGAAAAGTAGGTGATGATAAGCAGAATTGGATGTCAACCTCTTGTATAAAGACATTTCCTTAAATAGGATTTCTCTTCAGAAATAAAAGATTCCTCAGAAAGCAGAAAGCTGCTGTCCAAAGATATGTTTCAATACCACTAAACCTGTAAGAAAAAAAGTCTTGAGGACAGCGAAATCAAATATTTTTCAATTTAGCAAGCAGAATTCATACCTGTTCTTACAGAACTTACTGCTATCTCCAGCTACCTAACAGAAGAGCATAGAGAAGATGGAGACAGAATCTTCTCAGAGAGCCACAACGATACGACAAAAGGCGATGGACACAAGTTGCATCATGGGACTCTCCAATTAGATATATGGAAATTTATTTTACCACAAGGGTAGTCAAACACTGGAACTGGGACACAACTAAGACTGGACTTGGCTGAGCTAGCTGCTCTACATTGACCCATTACCTCTACAACTACCTGAAAGGGGGATGGAATGAGGAGGTGGCTGATATCTTCTCCCAAGTAACAAGTGATAGGACAAGAGGTAATGGCCTCAAGCTGTGCCAGAAGAGGCTTAGACTGGATACTAGGAAAAATTTCTTCACTGAAAGGGTTTTCAGGCTTTGGAACAGACTTCCTAAGGAGATGGTAGAATCATCATCCCTGGAAGTGTTAAAAAATAATATAGATGAGGCCCTTGGTGACATGGTTTAATGGTAGACTTGGCGGTCCTCGGGACACGGTTGGACTTGATGATCTTGAAGGCCTTTTCCAACCTAGTCGATTCTGTGATTCATTCTGGGTGGGAGGTCAAGCCATATGACCTCCAGAGCTCCCTTTCTAATCTAAATTATTCTATGATCCTGTGATGCTATGAATCTATGGCTTCAATTAATTATTTTTTTTCTTACAGCAATGTAACATAAGGTTCAGTTTCTTGTTTTGGATCTCAAAATTTTTTTGCAAGGAGCTGTAGAAGATTAAGATCTGTCTTGGAGCACTACTAATTCTTTTATGTGCATCACTATAGGACAGAGCTATTCTGCATTGCTGTGTAGTCTGTGGAAGTACATTTCCACCCTGACTTACTCTTATTTTAGATAAAGGAAAATAACAAGGAAAAAACAAAGTAAATTCTCCATAACATGCAGGGGCTACAATCTCAATGTACAATGTCTAACAGACAAGATCCAGTCCCCTCTGACTGGCAGCAGAGGAGGACCTGAATCATCCAGACCAAGGAGCTATGCAGTCACCTGTAGCTACTTTTAAAACCCCAGGTTGCCCAGAATTAGGTGAGCAGCTCCAGAGTGAGACTTTAGTAAGACTGGCTCCTAAGCAATGTGCAACAGGATCAGCTACAGTGATGGCCCTGGCTCTCCATTCATTATATTGCTTTTATTCTGCTGTAGCAGCTCAACTGCAGGTTTTTTGGCATCCAGGTAAGGATTGGGAACACTGAATGGTATTCAGACTATCTACATTGGTTTCCAAGATTTGGGTGGAATTTATTGCCTAGATCCAAGAGCAGTACTTGGACTCATGACTGTCTAGGGTCCCCTAAACTTGTCAGCACATAAAAATCTAATGGCAGCCTGGTGTTAATTGCAGTGCTCGTTAAGCACCTAAACATGCCTAATCAGCTAAGTGGGAACCTCCCACCCATACTCTGCAACATCTCAGAGAAAGAAGTAAGACCCTGAGGACATTCATCCATTCAGTACATCCACTGAGAACACATGGTGCAGTTGAAGAGTGTTGGCCAAAGGAGGTTACCTCTCACTTAGCAGTTGAAGGACAAGAATCACTTATGGAATTCAAAGCTACTGCAAATCTAAGACATGCTGAAGGAAACAAGCCTTTTTATAAAAACAAATGCACTTATTCATTATCAATCACAATACTAAATTAAGAGAATTAGAAGAAAATTTGTACCTATTATCTGTGAAAGCTATTTATGAAAGCACTTCTTTGCTTTACTGTCTTGTTATGAAACATTCTGATAGATAAGGAGGAGAATGCTATTGCCAGCTTAGCTTACTTCAGGGAGCCCTTAGGATGGGTCAGGGTATTCCCCAGTGTTCATTCCAGCAAGAACACAGCTCTGCGGATGCATGGAATTGTATAGCTTAATGATAATGGCACTAATAACTTAGCTAGCTGTGGTAAAATTTTACTAGAGTACACAGTAAGTAAATCATATTGATTAAGAAATGCAATCTTTAGAAGACCTTTAGCAGCACATTAGAGATATAGGAGCAGCCTGGGGAATGGTGAAATTACTGATGCAGACACCCTACCACTTTTCCATCTGAAATTTATCAAAATTTTTGCCTCTAGTTTTCTGGGGCAGAGCAGCAGGTTCAGAACACTATCTCATGCTAATCTCCTCCTTGATAACCCTAGAAAACCCAGCTGCTTATCAGCTTCTGACAAAGAGAAGGTACAATTCATAATGGTCAGGAATCAATTCTGGGAAATATTCCAACTCTATCTTGTGCTTGCTCTCACACACAGATTTTTGAAAGGGTTGGGGAACTTTCTGACCAGTAATGTTCAACGTGTTAAGATAAAGACAGTCAAATCCCTTCCTTCAGGCTATTTGTCCTGGGATCAGGAAAAAACCCTCTTTCCACTCATCACTGCACAGCTGACACGTTAGAGATAACCTCCAGTATTTAGAAGTATCATCTACTGCTAGGTTTGATGAACTAGTAAAGGGTGCTAAAACCTATTTCCCCATTCATGAAGTGATAATAATCACTGCTGTAAGTGATGCAAGAAATTTTTTGTACTGGTAGTTAAGAAAAATCAGCAAGAAAGTCCTACAAGGAAAGACAGCCCTGGTGTCTTCTCCTATGGGAAAGACCCTCATTTTGCCCTGATATATTGCAAAAATTCATCTTATATCTTGTAAACCAAGATTGCAGAGATTCTTGCTGGCAGCACACAGCAAAGCATTGCAAGCTGCTGTGTCATTCAGAAGCAAAAAAAAATCTGACTGGCAGCAAAGGAAGTTTCCTTTGTCTACTACCAAAACATTCTGCCATGACATTTGCTCTACTATCAAAGTAAAAATTAATTCCTACACATTCTTAACAAAATAGCATGCCTTTTGTTTTGCTTACAAGCTGACAATTACATGATTCATAAGGAATTATTGTTTGTTGTATCTTTCCATCCTGTAGAAAAATAACTTTTCATTCAGAGTTTCTTTCCAGAATCCACAAGTTGTGAGCACTTAAGCCATCAGATATTCCCCAGTGACATGTAATGATTTATAAACCTTTTGCTTTTCTGTGTTCTAAAATGCACTTCTACCCAATTTGAACCAAATCTGAAATTCAGTGTCTCAGCAACTTGGGCAGCAGAGCTCGAGCTGGAATCTGTCCTTGATCACCTCTGGGAACACAACGATTTCCACACACACAATCTCATCACACTGCACCTGGATTTCCTAAAGAAGGTTGGGGCAGGTGAGGCAGGAGGAGATAAAATGTCCTGAAAAACAGGGGTGAAATTTAAGTCAACTACTCAGAGTAAAATCTAGGACTCCTCATTAATAGAAAACCACACGACGTCACAAAAAATCTACATCTCAGGAACTGTAGTAAAAATACTCTAGCAGGGCAATGGCATGGTGCTCCTCAGCAAAGAATAACATTCCACTTCTGTCACCAGCCCTGGCACATCTGGATACATAAACACGTGGAATCAGAAAATCTACAATGAAATCCCCACTAGCCCTGAATCACATCATTGGTACGTTAACATCGTTTGCAGTTTCCAGCCACATGATAACCCTCCTTCACGGGGCAGCAACAGGGAATTCCCATCAAAATATTTTTGATGAAGGAAAAATGTGCATAATCTAAGTTTTTGGTGAGAAGATTTTCATTTCTCACTGGGACCACTGGTGTTGAACACGTTTTGAAATCTTTGGCTCTCTGAGCTGCTGCAGTATCTCTTGAAAGACACAGTGCAGCTGATTTAATCCACGGGCTGGACTATAACATTCATAATTTAGCAATGCCTCAGCTCACACTGGAGCACGACAACACAGCCCAGGACATGGATCTAACAGAATCAAACTCTCTACCATCACATTTCTTCTCCTGGAAAGTGTCCATGTGTTGAAAACTAGTGAGACAAATGTCAAGTAATCAAATATTGATATCAATAATAAAATTTCAAATAAAAAATATCAAATTATTTGCATTTCTAGTGGAATTCACAATGAAGTCAATTGACTGAAACCTTAAAAACAAAACTGGAATTTTCTGAGGGAACAAATCAAAAAACAATCAAGGCAAAATGCTACAAATATTCAAACACAACTCATTTACAAACTATTTCACTACAGTGAGATGTTGCAGGTAAATGTGCATTATTCCCAGGTGCAGATTTTTTACCACAGGATGAGATGTCATGGGTAAAGGGAATATTATGGAGCTAACATGGAAGAGGGGAGATCAAATCAGCCGCTTTCTTCTTCAGTATACATACTGTGATCTAAGCCTTTTCTTTGGAAAGCGATGAAATAAAATTGAATGAGTCTGAGAGAAAAGAGAGAGTTGGCAGTTTGGCATCAAATCAAGACTGGGCAATAACCACAAATGGTCACAGGAGAAAATTGCACAGACGGTGAGCTGTAGCCCCATCCAAGCAGGTATTTGATGTATCGTCTCCTCCTCTGACAGACCCAGGGGTGTTGTCCTTTGTACATTTTGGCAAAACTTGTGTCACTAACGACGTCAAAAAAGTATAAATGAGTTGGCAAGAACTGAAACTTTCCAACTTCTCCCATAAACCACCATAACAATAAATTGGCCGTATATATTTTACAAACTTTGTTTGCTTAAGTCACAGAACAAACCACAGAAACAACGGTAAAAATTTGCTTTCATTCCACAAGGGAGTAACTAGGGCTGAGATTGGGATGATCAATGTTTTCCAGCTACAGTGGTTGTAAGGGAATTTGGGCAAGCTCTGTGGAGGTTTTAGACAGCAGAAGTCAGCTAAGATGAATCTCACCTCACGGAAACAACAGTGCTTTTACTGCAACCCCGGGGATATGCAGAAAGTGTTCTCTCTTGGGATGAAAGACAAGTGCATGAGGCAGTTTGGGCTCTAGAAATCTAGGCACTGTTTCTCAGTGTATCTAAGGAGTTTACAAGCAACACAGTGCTTTTTAATTTCTTTAGAGCTGTAGAAAAAAATAGGTGCCTGAAAGATCCCATACTTAATTAATTCATACTCTCTCATTGCTCAAATGAAAACATTACACACCTTCGAGTGTAACTGCACTGAAATCTGAAGTTAACTGAGTCTTTCTTAGTAGTGATTGAGGACTCCCAACAGTCTTAGGCCCTATTGGAAAGTCATTCTGCACAATGGGGAGTATGGCAGAGAGTTTGAGGGATACCCATCGGAGCAGCCTGCCTCCACTATGGTATTATTTTTCTCCTGTCATCATTGAAAATGAAGGGTCTGGAACACAGGTCTTATGAGGAGCAGCTGGGGGAACAGGGGTTGTTTGATCTGGAGAAAAGGAGGCTGAGGGAAGACCTTCTTGTTCTTTACAACTACCTGAAATGAGAGTGTAATGAGGTGGGTGTTGGTCTCTTCTCCCAAGTAGCAGGTGATAGAACAAGAGGAAATGGCTTCAAGTTGTGCCAGGGGAAGCTTAGATTGGATATTAGGAAAAATTTCCTCACTAAAGAGGTTGTCAGGCACTGGCACAGGCTGCCCAGATCAGTGGTGGAGTCACCATCCCTGAAGGTATTTAAAAGCTGTGTAGATGTGGTGCTCAGGGGCATGATTCAATGGTGGACTTGGCAACATTAGGTTAATGGTTGGACTTGATGATCTTAAAGGTGTTTTCCAACTAAAATGATTCTATGTTCTTCGTCATACTTGCCAACCCCATGCAGATGTCTCAGATACCCTAGAGGGCCTCCAAGATCATAGATGTCTATGAGTGGGCAACTGAACTGAGTCCTAGATCTTTAAATTCCTTGACAATCAATAGAGAGTTATTCCACATATTCAATGGCCTCTGAAGAGTGATTCTGCCGACCAGCTACCAGTTATCTGCTTTGAGGCGAAGTCATTCCTCTCTAGGATCCACTGGCTGTGTTGACTAGGGTGAGGGTTCTAGTCACCAGGATGTCCTTTGCTACCTGATAGACCCCAGGGTGTCCGAGATGTGCATTTACACAGTGCAGCATTTACACATTTTTGTAACAGCAGCTGGAGGCCAGGTGGGAACAGTGGGACAACTCAAATGGTACTGCATATCTATGTATGAGCAGCTGTGATGAGCTCTTATGATTCCTCTTGGGTGCCTAGAGACCAAGTTCACATGCAGACACTTACTTACCTGAAGATACTTAGTGCCTTAGTCTGGTGCTGTACCCCACCCAAAGGGCCCTATTCAGTTTCCAGCCATCAGCATTTAGTGCCATTTGAGACACTCTCTGCAACCTGGCCTCCAGCAGCCACTCTCAGAAGACATGTGTGTCCTTTCAGCCTCATGCCATCACTGCCACCCCATGCAGCTGTCTCAGGTCCGTAGAGCATCTCAGATTACTCCAAAAGCCTCTCTACGGTTGACTGAATTGTGGAAATGTCTGTAATACGGTTGCCTACACTAACAGATCTCATCATTCCATGCTTCCTTTATAGCCAGTGGAGGAAAAATTGGTTTTAGGATACATTTCAGTTGGCTTATTTTAAAGATTTACTTTAGAAGGAGATATACCATACCCAGAGGTGCCAATTTCTCTCCATTCTTGATAAATGCTGAATCCCATCCCTTGGGAGTTACCCAAGCCACAAAGGGAGATCCAATGTGAATACAGATCCACTGCAGAGACCCTGCCAAGTCACCAAGATTTGATGGACCACTGCAAGATCCAGTCAGGCAGCACAACTGTTGGTGGCTGGGTTTTAGTTATGGGGCAAGATCAAATTAAAACCCCAGTGCCAGAGCTTTAAGATGATGAGTTTTAACATATAAGTGAGAACATGGAATAAGAAAATAATCACAGCCCTGTGCACTCCTGTACAGGATCACTGAGGTACAGCAACTGTGTGCCTGAGGCTGGAGCTGCAATTCTTGCTTTAACCCACCACCACTGTTTCTCTGTTAATGTTACTAAACTTCTCCAGAGGTGTCATGGTAACAGGCACCTTGGAATTACTTCACAGATTATATAGTGTGTTATGCAAAGTGGCCTGTCTTTTCTGCTTTTAATATTCAAAGGATTAGCTTTGAGGTGACCCATATATTTTCAAATCCTTAAATCCCTTGACACCTGGACACTTTGTACGTGGCTCCAAACATACCAGAATTTTGCTCCCAGACTTCAGAAAATCATTTAAAAGCAGAGCAGGCATGAACAGCACAAGGCACTTCCACCCATTCCTCTAGCAGAGAGCTTACAAGAAGCACAGAGATGAAGACAAGTGAAGAAAAATAAGCATTAGCTACTCAAAAGATAGTCTGGCTAAAGTAAGGCATCAAGTGATCAAAGGAAAGTTAGTCTGGTGGTTTTGTAGGAGGGTAAGGAATGCTCTTTCTAGCTATGCTTGCCACTAGCCAGCCTCGTGTTTCATTCAGGTGGGATTAGGGGCCTGTGCCTTATGTTCACAGGGATGGTTCCCCATCTGCCAGTTGTGCCTCAGCCCCCCTGTGCATCCTTCTCGTGCTGCTGCTCCCCCTCTGCAGCTCCTCATGCACATGCAGGTCCAGGGGGCTTAGCCCACTCCTGCCTGCCCAGTGTTACTCCCTCTAGGAGAGTCCCAATAAATTAGACAAAACTTCCCCAGGAGGCTGTTACAAAAGCAATGGTGATTTATACGAGCCTAACAAATAGGCACTTGGATACCATGGTGATTAGCACTGTGAAAGAATAAAAAAACCAACAGTTTTTCTTCTCTCTTTTGTCTGATTTGTGAGTTCTCTGGGGAATGTGCATTTTTGAGTATGCACGTACCAGATGGACAGGCAAGGGCAGGGGCAACATTTTTCTGAAATCCTTGATGCTCACCTGAATTATGATCAGTACAGAAATTCAGAATAGTCTCAGCCAGCCCCACTTCCACCTTTATTAAGAGTCACAAGCACAGTTCCTGAGTGACAGGCAAATTTCCTGCACCAAATATATTCAGCTGCCCAGACCTGCAAGGAAAGAGTAAATACTCTAATTTGTTAAACCTTCTACAGCCATCTCTTCTCAGCCCTGGCAATGATATTATCCTCCCCACTGGTTCATTGCCTCCTCTCACAGTTATTGCTACACCCACCAATCTGCTGCATCAGCAGACTGGAATCACCTCACAGATCTTCTTGCCTACCCTCCACACCTGTGCTGCTTAAACCTCTCCCAGGGAACCAGCTTGGCCCCCTTCCTACCTGCAGAACACAAGCTGTCTGCATCCAAACTCCAACAGCAGCTACCCCTGAGGCTTTCCCCACTTCCTCACTTTGCTCAGGGCCAGGTATCTTCTCTCCTAAAAGTGCTCATGGAGAAAGTGAAAGCCCCTCCAGTGGCCTGACTTTGCCTCTGCGTGGAGCCTCTTCCTTTTCCTCACGCTTTTGCAAGAGGGGATAACAGGCTCCGTATGTGTTTGGGCTGATATTTGGTGGGCACAGAGAGAGGATTACAGCAATGTTAATTGCAAACCAGCAGCATGGAGGAGTACAGTGTCTTCTCCATCTAGAGAAAATGCATTTGCAGGGTGTACCTGCACAAAGGCACCGGTTTTAAAAGGTGAAAACCTTTGGGTCAGATTTGGGTAATGCAGAGCTGCATACAGCAGTGACATGGATAGGCTATAGGTACCTGTTTTTCATGACGAGAAATGTGTTGCCAGTTGTTTGTACTCAGCCAAACCTACTACAGGTGGTCACCAGTATCCCTGGAGCCATCACTCCCCTTTTCTATTTCAGGGTAACTGGAGGGACTACCCTGGAAAATATATGAGAAAGTCTGGCTGAATACAACTCACTGCAATGCTCCTGCTATCCCCACAGGAGAGGGGACACATCTTAGGGAGCTGAATGAAGAACCTATTCCTGACTGCCACTGACATCCAAGCATAAAATGCTCAGGCCAGCTGGCACATGAAATAGGAGACTGATAAATAATCACAGCAAAGCCATGGTGTTTCAATGGAAGTCAGGGTTTGCTTTTTTTCCTTAGGGAAAACTGCTCATACCCCTTTGAAAAAGAAGAATGAACATGTGAACTTCACCAGATGGGACTGTGGGGTCTGAGAAAGGAAAATGAAGATGTAGACAAGCAAGGTACTTTGATGATGATACTCAACCCCACCTCTTTCTTCCTGGGACTCGACCCCTCTCAACCACTGCCCCACCTCTTAATCTCCCCAGGCATCTCCAAATCCTGGTCCCTATTCTAGACCAAGCCTAGAAAGTGCCCACACCTGATGAACAGTCTTGATGTTGTGGCAGCCTCTTTCCCCTGCCACACAATAATGTAACAATAAGCATTGAATAAAAACCAAGACATCTTGCAGGATAGAGAAGTCAGATCAAAATGCTTTGCTTTTCAACAGATTTTGTTTTCTTCATGCCCATTTTCTAGTTGTTAGTATTCTTACAAGGCATGACTTCAATTTTCACAGCGTTGATAAGCAGTTTCCCAAACCCCAGATTATGCACAGTCCATGCACAAATAACTCCACTAACAGCAAAGGGATTATGTAAAAAAGTAAAAGACTGAGTAAATAAATAGCTCCTGGTTAAAAACTCTGAACCTCTTATTGACTTTAATGCAAACATTTTCTCTGGAGTGTGTATCCACTTGAATCATTTACCTCCCTGAGGAAGTGATTTTTTACAGTTCAGTGGTCCTCAAAGGCTCAAAATACGTCAATGATTTATATGTGCATGTGTGTGTATCTATGTATGCAACCACTGCATATGTATACATACTTGGTGGTCAAACCAAAGCCATTCTGAAGATCTTTTTCAGACCTGTTTTTCTGTGATTCTGTGAGAAGAGGCTAATTAGGATCCCACTTTTTTTTTTCAGAGGCACTGAATACGTCCTGCTGCCACCCCAAAAGTGGCTTGCTAAGAGATCAGCTTCTCTGGAAATCCTCATGTTGAGGTTTATCTCCCCATGAGATGCAATGGTTTACATTAAAGCCATTTAAAAACAATTTACTGTTCTTATTTTTTACTAAGCAGTGGGTTGTATTGTTTTAATTTGAGTTAGTAAGGACTTGACAGAAATCAGTGTGAGCTGTTCTTCTGTTTAATGAGTTCATTCCTATTAAAAAAATGCCGTTATTAGGTTCATGGATGTTTCTTGTATAAATCAGACCTTAGAGCCCCTGAAGGGCTCTAAGACACACAAAGGAAAGATAATGCTTATCTTTATTTCCTGCTTTTTCTGCACTAAGTTACCCAGCAGCACATCGACCTATCTTCTATAGCACTATTTCTGCAGTCTTTGGGCATCTCACAACGCACCTGGGAAACAATTTTCTTTCCAATTTGCCCACAAGGAAGAGAACTGGAGGGCAGCCCTAAGCCCTCACTATACCTGAGCTGGGTCCTGCATTCAGCTCACTAGCCACTAACCCGGGAACTGCTCCCCTCCTTTCACCCTAGAGCTCTCTCACTGTTCCTACAGTGCACCTGGCTAAGCCCTAAAGAAGACACAAAGTCTCTGAGGAAAGAGCAGAGCATCATCTGCTCCCTCCATCCACCAAGGTTTTCTTCCAAAGAAAAGGAATATGCATCCCTGGGTCTTGGCCTGACTTGCAGTCTGGGGACCGTCCCAGGACCTTGAAGCAGGGAAGTGCCCTTGGGCACCAACAGTTTAGATATAATCTAGAACCATTTGCACAAACCTATTTGGGGCAAACAGCTTCCCCCTCTTCTGTTCAATGTGCTTCATTAAGTCAGATGCAGTGGTTGATGTTTCAAGGGACCTAAGTGCCAGCGCAGTCTGAGAACATCTCCTGTGGCTGCCAGAGGGGTCATGTGAAAACCACCACAGCAGAAGAAACACATTGAGTGCAGCAGGGAGGGGGAAAGGTGAACATGGAGTGGAAAATGAGGGGAAATGCTCCAGTGCCAGATTTTAAACTGCATCTGAGAGCGTTTACTCTCCTTAACTCAAAAATAACTGTAGTGCTGGTGTTTCAGGAAGCCTTGGAAAGAGACTTGGTGGTACAGGCATTCAGCGGTCTGGTCGCCTTTCACTAGGACTGGAGACCTTCTCCAAGAAAATCATACGGATTATTTAGGAGGAAAAGTGTTATACAAGAAAGGAGGTATGACTCCCCTAATTTTATAACTGTTCAAAGCCATATGTTTATTGTTTATGTAGGCATTGTACATTAGGGAGGCTTCTTGCTGGTATTTGGAATTAGAAACAACCTGTAATACTGTGAAGCACTAAAGCTCTCATCTGGAGATGCACTCAGGAGAGAAAATGAGGAGAGGGAATCTGTAGGCAGATTTCTGACAAAAACTGCTGATTACATCCAGGCGATGCTAGGAGGCGAGTGCCAAGATCCCTGAGAGATTTTCCAAACTTGGTGCCTGCAGTTTGGCTCCTACATTCAGCACTTGGCACCTCTTCGGAAGCGCAGAGCATCCTGGCTGCTCTCCCCGAGATGTGCAGGGATGCAGCATGCTGACACTGCTGTGTCTGTGCTGGAAACCTCTGTAGCTGTCTCACACAGATATGTTTTGTTTGGAAGTGGGGACAGATGGCATGAATTAATTTATTTCTACCGTGTAAACAGAAAACAAACCCCAAAATGGGACATGCAAGAAGAGGCTGTACTCTGCCTCCTGATCCCAACATCCACACGAATACAGCTCAGTCCCGCAGGATGCTGCCAGATGGAGACTATGGTAATTTTAAAGAAAAAAAAATACAAATACCATTTTGTGAGGTGGAGGGATGTAAATTTAAGTTTGCATTTGGCAGAGCAACAGACTTTATCTATCTAAAATACACCACCTAGAGAGGCACTCTGCAAAAATAAGCCTCTGCTTCTACCTCCCCCACTGCCCACTCTTTTACTGGAGCTCAGAGCTGTGTAGGGTTCTGGGCGGTGGAGCCATCCACCTCCTGCAGCATCCAGAAGAGGAGAACAATTTTTCCAAGAGAAAGAGAGAATTCAAAGAGGTTGACAGGAATGAGGGCAGAGCAGTGAGGTCCCAACATCCAGCTTTTCATGGAAAAGACCAAAGACTGGACAGTAACTGCCAGTGGGTGGGACAACAGCTCTAAGCCATATTTTAAAGAAAATACCTGACTTCATCCTAGTCCTGTGCAGGACATGCCACCCTCACTCTGCTAACCAGGTGTTTTCCTTGGGCATTCCACCCCAACACTGACCAGGTCTGGAACTGTTCAACTACTCGTAACACCTCTGTCGATCTAAAATAGAAAGCAAAGCTCTTCTGTTACCAACTCTTCCTGAATAAGTTTTCGCTGTGGATCATACCCATCTGCATACACACAGGCACTCATTTCTCTGATCTAGCAGAGGGATTTTTCCCCCACAGGCTAAAACCCAAAAAATAAAACAGCATGAAGAAAGATTATTTCTATAACCAAACACTCAGGAGTGTCTCAGATGGTACATTCAGCACCTGAACAGACAAATAGGCTGCACCTGGAGTTGTCCCAATACGTGAACATTGCAACAACTTCAAGCTCATATTCCCAAGTCATTTTCACAACTTGGCTCTTTGGTCCAGCTGGGTCCATCTCCTGCACGCACTCCAGCTGGGCCACCAAGGGAAGCATTAACAATGGTCATCCTCACCTGGCTGGCCCAAGCTGAGACCCTCAACAGAGAAAGACCATGCCAAATCTCAGCCTGCACCCCACAGGCCCCACAAAATGGCTCCTCAGAGCTGCACAATGCTCAGCCTCACAACGTAGAGGATGGTACCACCATTGCAAGCCCACGGATTGTCATCTCTGGGGCACTTGGATTCAGAAGGCACTTATGCACTTCTTCTGTGTATGGACAGAGTAGAGGATGTGCAGAATACATACAGTTCGGGCAGACCACTGGCAACAGGCATGTCCATAAGGACACTGCCTGTATGATAGTTTACGTAGTCAAAAACTGAAGGAGCAATCCCACAGGACCAAGGGCAGTAGGGTGTGGAAAAGACTCCACTGCCTTGGGCAGAAGGTGCTTGAAGCAGTTCTCAGCAGTGAGGTCTCATGCAGCTTTGCTTGGCCAAGCTTAATTTCTGTCCTTGTGAAATTCATTGCAGTCTACGGCTTTCTTATGAGGGGAAGAGAAGGGGCAGGTACCGATCTCTTCACTCCTGTGACCAATGACAGGACCCGGGGTAACAGCAGGAAGCTGAATCAGGGGAGGTTTAGGTTAGATGTCAGGAAAAGGTTTGTAACCCAGAGGGTGATTGAGCACCAGCACAGGCTCCCCAGGGCAGTGGTCACAGCACCAAACCTGACTGAGTTCAAGAAGTGTTTGGATGATACAACTCTGAGATGGCTCCTGCTCCCTGTGTCACCCATCCCATGATCTGAACTCTCATCACTTACTGGCTGAGGGAGATCGTCCCAACTGCCCTTATAGGGCTCAGTTCTCAGAAGCAAGATGAGGACAGTGAAGGTGGGGGCACACAGATCAATGGCAATGCAAAGTTACAGCCTCACCTCATTGCCAGAATGCAAAAAAGGCAAGAGCATAATATCAGAAAGAAAAACCTGGTCAGACTGATCAGGAAATACTCCACGTGACACAGTAAAATGAGCTGCTGGCTAAAAGACCACGAAAAGAAAGAGTCATTCAGAGACTGGAACAAGTCAAAAGCAGACAAGAAGGAGTACCTGCCTCGGGTCTTAGTGCAGAGGCAGCCTATATGTCAAAAAAGGTTGGGGCCCTGAGCTCTGTATTACAATGTCTGTGATCTTCCACTGCTCTGAGCCATAAAAGATCACAACAGCTCATGGCATAGCCAGTTCCTCCTAGGGCATTCAGACATCTGCTGGAGACCTATATTGACCTGAGGATTATCACACCTGAGCACCATGGAGCCCCCATCACTCTAAGCCCCAAAGCACCCAAAACCGCAGTGCAGAAACAAGATTGTCTTGTCAAACTCTCACATGCACTTTGATGCCCAGTGTGACAGTCATGTGGCTGGGTGTATCTGACACGTTGTCCTGCACTTTCCACCATGTTCAGCACCAATCCAGCCCTCTGATTGTACCCAGAGATAATGGGTATGACAAAGGGGGTTACCTGCATGGATATCCCTACTCAGCTTCTGCAGCTTTATGGGGAGAGAAAGCAGCACCGTTGCCTACAAATACAAAATTGCCCAAACAAAATCCAACCTTGAGTGCCTAGTGGTGTGACTGTACAGGGTTACATTATGACTTGAAGTGTAAAGACAGTGCCTGATTCACAGATTTGTCAGTTTAGGTGAGACATGCTGAGTTGCCTTCATTCATATGTGACACTTCACGGTAAGACACAGACAGGAGCTGGAGGTTTGATATGACAACAGTGAAAAGTTCATCTCCACCAGCATTCTCTAACCACTGAATCCACAGCCACTTTTTCCTTCTTTCCTTCCTTCCTTCCTTCCTTCCTTCCTTCCTTCCTTCCTTCTTTCCTTCCTTCCTTCCTTCCTTCCCTACATTGAGAGCCTCCCATGAGGTGGTAAGGGCAGTATATCAGTGCTGTGGAAGATACATATGGAGCTGCAAGGCTTTCAAGGTGCATGAAGAAAGCAAACTCTCTGAGCAGGTGAGGTTTGCAAAGCTGGGATTTGCAGAAACAATCTGTTGGGAAATCAGAAAAAGAAAAATGCTTTCTACTTTTAATGTGAACCCATATGAAATGGAAGCACTGGGATATGATTACTTTGATTCGTAAAAGATCGCAAAGGAATATGAAGGAGATATTTTAACTGCCCTGACAAGGTAAACCTCTGAATCCAAGCACAGCCCTTCTCACCACACTTTGCATGGGAAATAGGACTACTGAGAGCAGATCTGGGACAGCGTGGGTCAGTGTTGGAGACTGGTTACAACCAAACATGTTCATTGCACTGGCCATTAAAAATCACAGCAGGTTCCCAAAATAACTGTTAAAAAACCATTTGCTGAAATAACCTTCCACCTCTCCTGGAGGCCATTCCTAGTCTTTTTCCCATCATCTGCCCTTCATCTTCCTGCCATGAGTCTGGCAGCTGGATGTAGCCTGGTTTTTCCATTCAGTTCTGCTCTGTGTCCTTGCAATTGTCCCTGCTGTGTCCCAGCTCCAGACTCAGACAAGCATGGCTTCATTCAGTTGTCCACACATAAGCACAGATTAATCATTTTTACATGCCCCGAGTTACCTGAAGCATCTCCATGGGACTGCTCTATATGGCACAAGACCAAACAGAGGCACATGCCCTTCTGCAGTGGCAGAGCAAGGCTAAATATCAGACTCCAAGGAACTTCAGCAACCTTAGGTGCTCATGTTTAGGTGCCTGAATCACGTTGTCCATCTGCATTGCTTATAACAGATGTTTAGGTCCCCAGCCACATGTAGGTAGATACATTTACACCCCTGAATCCAGAGTCAATTCCAGCCTGCTTTGCCTCAGTTTCCCTATCTATACAGTTGGGATGATGATACTCTATTTATATAGCACCTTGGGAAATGAGATGAAAAGATATTATCAGACTGAAACCAAAGCAATCTCAGCGTGGGCTGTCTCACTTCCTTCACTGGGTTTCCCTCCTCTCACTGTGCACCTGAGGAACACATCAGGTCACCTCTGCATGCACGGGTCTGCTCCAAAGCCCTCTGGGCAGTTAATGGTGTCTCATTCAGACAAAGGTGATTTTGCTGAGGAGGATCATAAAGAACTGTCCTATTTACCATGTGTGTAGGAGGAACGTCATGATCCCTCGCGTAAACTGGAACAGCAAAGAGTTCATTGTTTTATTTTTTTTCTCAAAGTCTGACATTGCTCCTGCATGTGGTTACCAGGGAGAAGGTTAGCTGCTAAGCTGTGAGCTGGCGAGGCTGTGAGATGGTAACACAGCTGCACTGCACTGAGTTTCAACACTAAAAAATGGATTTGCTGCTGGCTTCCTGGCTGCTGCCCTCCCATGGCACACCTTCACCAAATGCTCCACTTTCAGACTTCTAATGCTAAAAATCCTTATATTCTTCCTACATCTTGGTTTCTTCCATCACATTTCTGTTTACTTAGGGAGCTGCCTTACACATTGTAAAAGCAGTAAAAAAATCACATAAAGAGATAGCTGTTTCTTCCATATTTTCTCCAAACTGGACCTCTGAGCTGCTCACCCTTGCCTCCATTACCCACATTCACCTTTATTTTCCTCCTGAACTGGAAGAAAACTCTTTTTGCTGCTAGCAGTCTCACTCTCCCAATAGGGTGGAAGATTTCTCTGTGTCCATGTTTCCTGTGTTCATCTAACTGCAGTCAAGGAGCACCCTGCTTTTTTGGGTAAGGACTCGGACGACAAACTGACTCCTTCAGTCAGTGGAGATGCAGATGCCACAGAGCATCTCCCCCTATCCTGAAATCAGAATCTCTCTGAACTAGAAGCAACTTTTTTAAAAGAAACTTTCTTTTGCTACTTTCTGAAAAATATGAGCTTTTTTCCTGACTTTTTTGTCCAGTTGTATTAGCTATTGTAATTCTTAAAGCTTTGCAGCTTGCTAAGCCCAGGAGTCCCCTTTTTGGCTCTGTAGGAAAGCAAATACAGATATGGACAGCTCTAAAGTAGTGTTTCTGGGTAATGCTTTCGCCTAGCCACTCTCCACCCCAGAGCAAAGTGTTTCTAAGCAAAGAGTGTTACAGCATGAGACACAATCTGTGATCTCTGGAATGAAATGTTACCTTTCATTAACCTCAAACATAAAGCCTCCCTGTGCTGGAAAGGAAATTATACCATTCTAACCAAAAGGTGTTTTTAATAATTATTGTCAAAGAGGCAGAACCTGTAGGAAGGAGAAATAACCTCCCAGTAAAACTCTACTGGTGTTAACAAATTGTAAATCACACACTGTGAGCACCTGCCCACTGCTGTAAATTGTTTCCTTTCGAAACAGTCTGGACTTTCTTCCTCTGCATAAAAGGATAATGAGACTTTATAGTGTCATTACAAGAAAAAGGAAGATCTAACCAAATAATTGCATGAAAACAGAGACAAACGTCATGGCANAGGAGGCTCAGGGGCGACCTCATCACTCTCTACAACTCCCTGAAAGGAGGTTGGAGTGAGGTCCGGGTCGGTCTCTTCTGCCGTGCCCATAGTAAAAGGACGAGAGGAAACAGCTTTAAATTGCAGCAGGGGAGATTCAGATTGGACATTGGGAAAAATTTTTCACTGTGAGGGTGATTGGGTATTGGAATGGGTTGCCCAGGGAGGTGGTGGAGTCACTGTCCCTGGAGGTGTTCAAGATGCGTCTGGATGTGGTGCTGGGTGATGTGGTTTAGTGGTGATGTAGGTAGGGGTTGGACTGAATGATCTTAAAGGTCTCATCCAACATTGATGATTCTATGATTCTATTAGGGGTGGGAATCTGGGAGGTGCTGTCAGGGGTTTACAGGTCACCTTCAGTCTTTGGTAAGAAAAGACCTCATGGTTTAGAGACAAGACACTGCGCTGGGATGAAATGAGGCTCCTCTATCCAGCGGAGGATGGTGGCTGTCAGCAAACTGCTCATACAGCAGAAGGAAAGAGCTGGAAGACTCCTGGAGGCAGGGGTGCAGGCTGAGGAGCAGGAAACAGCAGTCTCAGGAGCAAAGGAATTAAACATCTCACTGAACATACAGGCAGGGACTGCTGCAGACAGGCAGCCAAAGTGCAGTGCTGACAAAGGCTGGGGACTTCACAAGCAAATGAGTGCTCTGAATTATACTGCTGGGTTATTACTGAGTGATACGACTCAGTCATATCACTCAGTCATGTTCCCAGGTTCACTTGCAAGTCCATTGCTGCAGACACTTTGCCTACTGCCTTGCAGTACTCAAAAAGCAAATAAACCCCAAAACCTAAAAACAAGTAAACAAAATATTCAGTGAAATCAAGAAATAGCAAAAAACTCTGTAAGTTCCTTTATATAACCTGATGCACATCCTCACCTGAACCATTCTGTTCTTTTCCAGCTCTGCTATCACAGAGGATGCAGTGGAAAGCAGAGCAATTGAGGATAAGCAATGCAAATGCTTAATGGCACGTAGGAAGAGCTGAGAAGATTGGGATGGCTGGGCTAGGGAGAAGACAGTGTGCACATAACATGATGCAGTTGAAATGATGACTCAGACTGGAGCAGGTAAATTTATCTCCAGAGTGCCATAAACCGGATCAAGGGAATGTCTGATGACATTTCTGGAGAACATCTGAGGAATGGGCTGCTGGCAGTAGAAAGCAAAATTATTTGAAGGTAAATATCCTGGGAGAACAAGCTCATCAGGCTTTCATATGCTATCAAACACACTTCTATTAAATTATATAATTAAAAATAGAAGACTAAAATAGAAATAAAAGGAATTAAAACATAAAATAAATAATAATATAAAAATAGAAGAAAGGAAATCTTACCCATTTAGGGTACAAGCCTTTCAGGATGAAAAGATTAGGTGGAAATTAGTACATTAGCAATTATTTCCGTATTTCCCAATAATAGATTTTAATGATAAACTTAAGGACAATTTCTCTTCCAGAAGAAAGTAATTACAATGTGCAAGGTCAGTACAACCAAAATACACCGTCAAGCTTGGCTGTAGAAGACAATGCTGGGTAGTTAGCTGTGGTGCCAGTTGAGACATGGTTTTCGTGATCATTTTTTTGTACTTCCTGAGCTTTTCCACACAAAAGCATTCGTCCACAGGATACCCACTCAGGCATAGAAAAGAACCCCTCATCCAAGGTGATTTCTTCATTTGCAATGAGCTGTGCTCAAAACAACTGTTACATAGCTCTGCTCTGCTATCTGGAAGCTCAGCAAGAGCAAATCTGACCACATTCTCCTTTCCCAGGTCACTAGGACTCCTAAAGACCTCACACTCCTGCCCCTGCAAATTGCAGTTGTTTCTCACGTAGTGATAGCACTGCCCATCCTATGGACAGAACAGCGTCCATCAGCCTTGTCATTGACATCCTACGGACAGAACGGCATCCATCAGCCTTGTCATTGACATCCTATGGACAGAACAACACCCATCAGCCTTGGTTTCAGCTCCCAGGTAAATCCTTTCCGACTTTCTGGGTGGGCTCATTTCAGGGAGCGACCAGATTGCAATTAACAGTATCAATAATAACAGTAAGAAAGCTAATAAGCTAATGCAATTGTCTTTGGAAATCCAGCCCACTGGTCTACCAAAGTGCAAGCAGCAACACTCATCAAAGCAACAAGCAACCAAGATACTGATGCATGATGAGCTGCTGCTCATGACTCAGACACAGGCTGAGGGATGGCTCTCACCCATTAGAAAATGTGACGTTAAAAGCACTTGCTTCATCCCCTGTGAAAGTATTTTCTTACATAAAAGCAGGAGGTTTGTGCTAATGGAATTTATTTCACATTTGTAATGGCCTCGGAGTACACATTTTCTGCAGCTAATCAGATGAGCAATATCTTGTCAGATCAGAGTCACCCAGTGCCTTGTGACAAACTAGGAGCTCTGTGCAGATCCAGACGTGTCTCTGGGTGTTGGACATCCCAAAGTCCCCTGATGGCTCCCTCTACATTTTGAGACCAGTTCCAACCCAAAATCAAGCAGGACTCAATTCTGATTTGGACTGAACACTCCTCTCCTGTCACCTTTGAAGATGTTCAGATCCAGGGTTCTGGTTCAGGTCCATTTGGGAGAAAACATACGGAAGGATTTATCAAGAGCTGCTATTAGGGGAACTGGCAGCAGGAGGGCAGGATCCTTCTGCTGTCACTAAGCTTTGACAAGCTGGCAGGAAGCAAGTGTAGCTGTGATCAAATGACAAAACAGAGTTCCTTTTTTCTTTTAATCACTGAATTTTGTGTTATGGGCCTGAAAGGCACCTAAAGAACAGTTCCTCTCTGAAGTCCAGTGCTTTAAATGATCATGCAGCTTTGTGTCAGCAGAGGCTGCAGTGGGGAGAAAAGTCCCATCCCACCCCATCGCATCTTACACCAGCCAATCCTGTGCCACAGGACTTTCAGGAATGGATGGTGTATGAATGTCTGGAAGTCATCTACCCTGGCTGGAAATGCCAAACTTGATCTTTCTGAGATAGGGAGAGCAACACATTGGGAGATGCTATCTGGCACTGTTGTGAGTTAATTCTAGCCCCAGGAACAGCATGGTCTTTCCACCAGTGTTTGCCTTTCTTCACTGGGACCCACCATCTTGGCTATGCAGCTCTTCATGCAGGTCTTCAGGGCCACACAGGCTTTCTGAGCTCCAGTGCTTTTCCCTTCATCGTGGCCTGGTCCTCTTCAGCCTTCATGTCTTCTCTCACCTGTCCATATCCCATCTCCTCTTCCACTCTCCAAGTTTCTGTTCCCTCTGACACCCCACCCACCCAATCTGCTGCTTTTTGAGGGCCCTTCTCTCACTAAGCACAGAAAAAACACAGTTTTTTGGGCAGCACAGCAGCTGGCTTGGCTCCTGGATCCTGCCCTTAACTGGTACTGCTGTTTATTTATTTTTGCTCCAATGCACAACCACACAACCACACCATAAAATCCCTTCTACAAATAAGAGGACATCAAGGTTTGAATTCTGTACCCAACAGTTGGACGAGTTGTTCTCTCTCATTGCATTCTGGATTCCCATACCACAACTTAGATGGCCTAGTCTTAACCCCTAAACATCTTCATAGCCTTGTTCATCCTTCTGTTTCCTCTTCTTGTCTGTTAGATAATCTAATCACGGCCTCTTGGAGATCTCTGTTGCTGTCCTACATCTCCAGGTGGTTGAGTAGTTAATTGTTATGCTGGAAGCTTCAAGAACTGCTTTGTGCTGTGTTAACCTCTGTGGCATCTCTCACATTCATCACCTTACAGAGACAATGCAGAGTCCCAGGGGCTGAAATCAGTGTTGCCTTTTCTAATCCAACCATGAAGAGAGGCACAGCAGTGCACAGAGGAGCACTTTCCTTTGAGCTTACCTGCCTTTCCAGAGCTGCTGCATACTGCATTAAGTACAACAGAAAGCGTAAAGTGAATTCTAGCTTGACCTTATTTTTTCCCTTTCAGGTAATCTAATCTTCTCCTTGCCAGTGCTTTTCTCCATTTCCTATCTTTTCCTCTGCCTTGTCTTTTTAGATGTAAATTCTTTGGGACTTGATACTTGCCATCAAGATGTGCCTGATCTTAAGAAGGCTCTTGAGACACACTTGTGATTAAACAGTGCACCAACCCAAGAAAATCATAGAGTTTCTCACTAATGCTAAATAAAAAATGGTCAGGGAGACAGTTCAAACACCAGACCCTGGATCCTCCCCACTGCTCTGCTATTGCCTTTCTCCCTGGCCCTGTTTTGGACCGTTCCTGTTGTCTCTAAAACATATATCCTGTAGACAGCCACTAAAATTTTAAGCCTGTTTTATAACCCAGTTCTTTTTCAAGATGCCATTACTCAGCCATTGTGTCTCCTGGGAGCCAGGAGTCCTTGAAGAGAGAGAATTTGCAGTGGGGATAAGCAAGTTACAGGTCTAGGTTTAAACCAACAGATTATATTAATTTAAATTTGTATGCAAATGGTTGGAGAAAACTCCAGGCAAAACCTCTGCATGGAGTCAGACACTCACAAAGTGGCTATCACGATGACAAGACATTTCTTACTCCAGCAGAGCTCCTCATCCAGCACAACTCTTTCTGAGATGTGCTGTCATTGTTACCATACAGTGCTGACACTGCTTTAAAGCTCCTGCCTTCAAATGCAGGCAGCTGCTGTCTGAGGGAGATAACAGCATAAATCAGATCACATTTGATTACACTACCATCTTTAGCTCATTGCAGGGGCTACTGAAATCAAGACTAGGAAATTCATAAACTTTGCATCACAGTATCTCTGCAGTATCAAAGACCTGCCTTCAGGTAAATCATAGAATGATAGGCTGGTTTGGGTTGGAAGACACCTTTAAAGGTCATCTAATCCAACCCCCAGCAGTGTGCAGGGACATCTTCAACTAGACCAGGTTGCTCAGAGCCCCGTCCAACCTGACCGTGAATGTTTCCAAGGATGGGGCATCTACCACCTCTCTGAGCAACCTCTGCCAGTGTTTCATCAGCTGCCAACCCCACTCTTTCTGAAGGCTGTGGCAAATCTCTTCTGTGCTCTGAAGAACTTAGGTATTCTGGATTAGTAATAGCACAGTGCTCTCTATTTTAAGTCTGTAGAAAATAATTCAGCAATTTGGATGAGGAGAGGGTGAAAGGTTGCTGCATATCAGAGTACCAAAAGCATAAATAATGCAGCAGATTGATCAGTCCATGAGCAGTTATTTCCAAAAATCACCAGAAGTGTCAAGGCAGATTAATCAGTTTGTTTCACTCAGAGATGTTTCAGAAAGAACTTGATGTGAAGGCAATCATATGAAACCAGAAACACTTCTGGGAGCCTAGGAGAAAAACAGAATGTTTTTTTTCAGGATGGGAAGGGAAAAGAGGGCACAACGTATTTATGCTCTACATATTTCCATGTTACTTGACTACATAACAGACTCAGCTATGTGGAGTGGAAATTTTAGTACGGGCCTCCCCCAGGAGGTTCCTGTCTGTTTTGGCAACATGTGCAACACATTGTCGCTGAAGTGTCCCCCCCTGACTCTCATCACTTTCCTTCCTTGAGCAGCACTGACCAGTTCTGGAGTCTTGTGCACTTACAGAGACATTTCTGAATTACTCGTTGCTGGACCATCTGGGCTGCACATTATCCAGGCCATGGATGCCAAGCCAGAGTACGCTGAATATGTATTAGCTCAGACATTGCCCCACAGAACCAAAGGCCAGTTTGGGTCTGTCTGCTTCCTTGCACAGCACAGTTGGCATTAATGCACCTGTTGGACCCAAGCTGGTCTCACACAGGGCTCCTCAGCTTTTGAAACTGGGATCATGGTGCAGACAGCCTAGGTGGAGTCAGCTGTTGGCTGTAACACACCCTCGCATTTCGCATCCGATAACTCTGGAGCGCTGGGCTCATCTTCAAAGGTCTTCCTGAACTCTGAGGTCTCCAATGCTCACTAAGACCACCAAAGACACATTCTGCAGATGTTTCAGAGCTAAAAATACAAGGCTGAGAGTTGCAGGAGAGTGTGAATGTTAACACCTCTCTTCCAGCATGGCATTAATTAAGAAAAAATGCAAAAATCACATTCTGCAGTCTTTGTTACTTAATGCATATGCATTATACTGGACTATTCCCATGATTCATTTCCTTTGTCACCTATTATTGTATGGACAATAATAAGGAATAAATAAATGTATCTACTAAACAAGATGGGCAGTTTAGGGCTGTTTGTGTCCCACAAAAATAAATGAAATTGTTTGGAAACAGTGTGAAGAGATGTGAAGATGGAAGACTGCTAATGAACTATGAGCTACTCCTTAAATAGCTTAGTCCTTCAGCTCTGGCAGCAAATTCAGCTGCCAGACTGAGCCAGAAAGGCAAGCTGAACTGCTTAGAAATAGCAATGAATAATCTTAAGTGGGATTTTATTTAGTGGTCTGGGCAAGGGAAAGGAAGGCAGAACAACAGTTTTATACTTCCTATTCTGCAAGGTGAATTACTGTGTGAAAATGGAAAGGTGTGCAGTGGCAGAGCTATCTTGGCACAGCCAGCCCTGGAGACAAGTGAGCTTTCCTGCTGGCTCACCTTAATGAAGGATTTGGTCAAGAACACTCAAGTCCAAAACCTTGGTAACTGTATTCAGCAAAAATGCAAACCTCCAGGCTTACCAAAGAGCCACCGTGAGCTTGTGAAGCCTGGGGAGAAGGCAGAGCTCACTCCAGTACATGCTAAGGCACAGACCATCAGCTATCATGCACTAATCATTTCCATAATTATTAGGTGGGGGTGAATGCTCCTAATGTTTTCTTACTGTGGGGCAGTTATCTCCTGGAACTAGCTTGTTGCTTATTTAAATAGTTTTATTTTTGGTAAGGAAAAGACTAACCTGCTTTGTGCTTAAATAAATGACATCTGCCATTCAGCATGCTAAGTACCAGCAATGGAAATCAACAGATTTATGATTTACATAGATTTCTCTATTTCTCCCAAGTTAGTCACTGGCTGTGCAATAAGGTAGCTCAGAATACACTATTTTTTCAAATAATTCTTGTAATTGGATTATTCCCAATGTGAATTGCTCACTGAAAAGTTCCATCTCTTTCATGAGAGTACATTTCTCTTCTGCTTACTGCCAGTGAATAAACCTCAGGAAAATGTATGAATTTTAAAGAGAGTGAAGGAAAATGCAGAGGAAGCTTTAGCCAGCTACTTTGGATCCAGACTTCAAACAGCCTGAAATCCAAGAATGTTTGGATTCAGGATTTTCATGTATGCTTATTTGTTGTAGGCAGTATTCCTTTATCTGAAAAAAATAGAGGCCAATTGGAGTAGAAAATGCCTTCTTGGAAACTATTTTTAAAATGACCCTTAAGGAAGAGTGAATTCTTGCTGAGCAATTTGCAAGATAAGTGCATTTGAAGCAATCCACTGATGAAACAGCATGATGAAAGGCAGCAGTGAGTGATTGACTTCATGCTGGCCCTCAATGTCAGAAGCAGCTTAGGTAACTATAAACATATTATTCTAGAAGAATAAATGTAAGAGAGAATTAATTTGTAGAGACACCATTGGTTCTCCAGTTGCACATATGCACACACAGCATATACCGCAGAGAAAGAGTTGGGAGATGATACCCCCTTCCCCCCAGGGGAGAGCTGTTCCCAAAAACCCAAAAACCTAGCCCAAGCCAACTCACTTTGGGCAAGGTGGGAGCAGACAATGAAAATATTACAAGAAACCAACAAAAATAAAGGCTGGTGTACGTGGCTTCACATGTCCCAGCTCACTGCATCACTACAATGGGTGGGGTCCAGCCAGACTCTTGGGACAGGGCAGCTCCACAGCTGGGCACGTGACAACAGTTGGCTACAAGTGCTATCAAAAATGGTGCAAGGTTTACTGATCACATCCCATGTAGGAAACAGGTAGGCTCCACTTGTGGAAGATTTCTGTAAGGAATCAGCAGGGCATTGCTGCTTTCCTCTGACAGGGAGGGAGTGCTCTCTTCTCCAGCTGCCACATCTGGGACAGCACTGAAACAGGAGGAGAGCCATTCATGCCACTCTCTTAAAACCAGAAAGCCACTTATTTAACCCAAATTTCTATGAGTGACTTCACCTGTTTGGGGATTTGTTTAGCTCTGTATCACTTGCCTGGTGAGTTCCTTTAAGGGTTATTCATGCCATTGAGTGATCTGCAGAGGTGTGACAGCTCACAACCCAGTTCTGAAGAGCTGGGACACAGAATGGTCACCCTTCCCACATGGAAGCTGTGGCTCCCACTTGTCTGCTGTTACGTAAGGAGACCGTGTTCTGAAGTGTTTGGCTTTCATGCCTAGCTCACAAGGTCACTCTTCCTTCTGACTCAGTGAATTTCTGGAGCCAATTGATTTTTCTAAAGTGCAGCCTTGCACGAAGCAGGTTGGTTTGATTTTGTTTATTTGGGACTTTTCTTTCCTGGTTGGGAATTGTCTCCATTCGAGCTCCATGCTGGTGACCTTTAAAAAGACCACACACTATGCAGAACAATGTTTTTGTTTTGCCTCTCAATGCCTTAGTGGAGACAATCCCACATCCTTTTTTCCTCAGTGTCTTTGCTGGTCTAAGCACAGTCTGACTCTGACTCCTTATTCGTGTCTCCAAGATTTCCCTTCAACAGTGTCAATGCCCTAAGTGCTTGCTGGGAAATCCAGCTAGTGAGCTGAACTCCCACCACGGAAGTTTTGTGGCTCCACAAATAATTGCTAGCATGATACAGAGGTAAGGCTGGGGGTAGGAGATCCTCCAGCTTGCATGGCAGATCAGAAATCTGTAGCAGCAATAGATTTTGAGATCAAAAGCTCTTTCCATGCTTTTCAGAAACAGCATCATGCACTGTACTGTGTGTGCCACACCACAACGTAACGCTACCATCCCAACAGCTGGATCCTACTGAATTTGAATTTTAACTCCACCAGTAGACATACTGCAGATTTACCACCTTATTAAGTCTGAAGTGTTTGTCAAAGTTCTGTATTTGGCAGACAGAAGATTATGAAGTTTACAATTCCTTCGAGTTTCAGCCCAACATAGGAGGTACAAGGGCAACAAACAGCCCCGTGCACCAAACGGAGCTACGCAGTGTGCCACAGGCATGCAAAAAAGCCCCTATGTCCAAAAGAATAAAGTTCTATGCAGACAGTCACACAAGTTAGAGGAACCTTCCTATTTGACTAATTTCCAGAATTAGAAAGCAAAGCTCTGATGCCACCCTGGAGGATATGTTCAAAAGACAGAGAATGTCAAAATCAAACTGATTTACTAGATAGGAGATTAATGGGTAAAGACCACAGACAATAGATAGGGGAGTTCATCAATCAGACAAGGGGAAAAAATACACTGCTGAAGAAATCTTTTCTTGTGCTGAGGACAGAAGAAAGACAGACCTTGCAGCTATTATTCTCTCTTTCAAGTACAAATATTTCAGTGTCAAGATAGGCGAGCAGGGTAGTTTTCAGCCATGGGCCTCTCCAGAGAACTGGAAGTTGTTGTTAGGAGATTATTCTCAAACTCCTCCTTGAGTCTGTCAAACATAACAGAATGTACAACAAATAGAGCTGCATAGATTTTAACAGAAGACTAATTATATATAGCACCTCATAGTCCTGTGTGTGCATCAGCAATTTCCTCTCATAAATTCCTACTTTCAAACTCTTTCTGTGACTATTTTATGTATTTTACCACCTATGGGTTTGCAGATTTGTGTGTGTTGATTCACCCTTATGTGTATATGCTTGTGTATATGCATAAACACATACTTATAGAGGAAAACTTCACATTCATCATGCAAGTACCACAATGGATAGTAACAAGTTCATCATATTCCTGGAAACCATTTCCAAACATACATATAAATGGCAAGAATGTGATTGGGAGTAGGCAGCATGATCTAGGAAGAGGAAATCATGCCTTCTATGATCAAACAACTCGCTTGGTGGATGGAGAGAAGGAGTTGGAATTGTTTTATCTTGACTTTAGTTAGATTTCAACACTGCCTCTTGTAGCATCCTCACAGACAGAAAAAGTGCAGGCTAGATAAGTGAACTAATAACTGGATGAACAACTGGTCTCAGAGGGTTCTGATCAGCAGCACAAAGTCCAGCTGGAGGCCAGTCACTAGTGGTGTACCCCAGGGACTGGCACTGAGGATAAACAAATCATAGAATCATAGAATGGCTTGGGTTGTCAGGGACCTTAAAGATTATCTTGTTCTAACCCCCTGCCATGGGCAGGGACACCTCCCACCAGACCAGCTTGCTCCAAGGCCTGTCCAACCTGGCCTTGAACACTGCCAGGGAGGGGGCAGCCACAACTTCTCTGGGCAACCTGGGCCAGTGTCTCACCAGCCTCACAGGAAAGAATGTCTTCCTAATATCCAATCTAAATCTCCCCTCTTTCAGTTTAAAATCATTCCCCCTTGTCCTATTGCTACATGTCCTTGTAAAAAGCCTCTACAAGGCTTTCTTGTAGGCCCCCTTCAGGTACTGGAAAATGGTCTAAGGTCTCCCTGGAGCCTTCTCTTCTCCAGGCTGAAAAACCCAAGCTCTCTCAGACCCTCTTTGTAGGAGAAGTGCTTCAGCCTCCTGATCATCTTTATGGCCTTCTCTGGACTCTCTCCAACAGCTCCATGTCCTTCTTATGTTGGGGGCTCCAGAACTGGACACAGCACTTCAGGTGGTGTCTCCTGGAGCAGAATCACTTCCCTTGACCTGCTGGTCACGCTTCTTTTGATGCAGCCCAGGATACCGTTGGCAAATACTGTTTAACATCTTCATCAATGACCTGGATAAAGGATGTAGCACCCTGAGCAAGTTTGCAGATGATAAAGTTGGAGTTGGATAACCCAAACAGTTGCACTGCCATTCATAGAGGAACTGTAACAGGCTGGGGAAATGGGACAATAGAAAACTCATGAAGTTTAACACAGGGAAACAGGAAGTCCTGTCCCTGGGGTGGAATAGTCCCATGCTGACTGGAAAGCACAACACTCCAGAAAAGTGATTAAATAGTATGCTCATAGTAAAGACAGAAAAGCTGAAGCAGAGCAAGGACAGCAAAAGGGCATCTGGAGACTGCAAAACAGTCTTGACTCCCTTATTTTAATACCTAGACAATTTCCTTCCATTAACTGGATATCAAATAGACTTCTATTTTTTCTATAAATGTGTTATCTAATCAGCAAAAGAATGACAGTGACTGCTTAAAATTCTGAGACAGGCTGGTAGGAATGAGAGGGCAACATGACCTGAATTTCTGCTGAATCTATTGGTGTCTCAAGGGGCCTTAATCCAGTGTTTCCTCTCTTGCCATTAATTGGACTTTTGCTATTGATTCTGCTCTGACCAGGCCACTTTAATTAGGAAAACAATCTTTTCTTCTTTCCTTCCCCACAGATGAAGACTGGGACATATCAGAAGGGATATTTCACAAGGACACAGAAAGCACTCAAAGTAATAATTTTATTTCTGTTAATGAGAATAACTGCTTTTGAACTGGATCACTGTAACATACAAGATAGATCTGAGAGCATCTGGCTCTGCTTTCTATGGCATTGAGTTACTGAAGAGACCGCTATTATGGCTTGGGTGAGAGAAATATTAACAGAGCTGAAGCTATTGCAATGGCTAATTTCTTTCTGACATAACAATAGAACAATTTCTTTTTCTTGAACTATCAAGGCTTCACTTGTAACTTGCATGTTCCTAATTTTGTTTGCACCTCAGAAGGAGCTAGACCAAATCTCTGGGGAGTCTGCTGGCTAAAAGTCTGTCTTAAACATGACAGATCAGATCAGCAAACTGGAGTGGATCCAGAAGAATTAACATTCCTTTGTGAAAAAACACAATGCTTAGGCACTAGAGCCATAGGGCAATGCTGGGTCAGCTCTTACATTCACATCTCTACCAGTATATGGAATTTACTGGTTTGCTTCCCTTAAAGCCCTTGCACCCTGATGCTGCTCTGACTGGCAGAGGGCTTGGCAGGCACAGAGGGGCTGGGCTTCACTAACTCAGCCTTTGTAAAGCACTGGCACAGGCTGCCCAGGGAAGTGGTTGACTCACCATCCCTGGAGATATTTAAAGGACGTATAGATGTGGTACTCAGGGCCATGGTTTAGTGGTGGACTTGGCAGTATTAGGTTAATGGTTGGACTTGATGTTCTTAAAGGTCTTTTCCAACCAAAACGATTCTACGATTCTCTGATCACAGGACTCAAGACCTCTTTCAAACCATGAAGCAGATTCTTAAAAAAGGAAGTGATGGAAGAAAAAATATCTACCCAAGTCAGTCAGAAGCATTTCCTCTACAAAGAAAGGCATCATTTCCACATAACCAGGTCAGGCCTGGCAGCTAGAGGTTGCAAGAGGGAGGGGAGAGTTCTATGGATCTTCAGATCATCCAGCATCTTGGTTGCCAGTCTGGTGAGGACTTTTATAGTCATAAAACACTGTATTGTAAGAATTTGTATGAACAACATGTCATCACATTAAATGGTATTGTGTTTCTATTCTGAATAGAGTTGACTTGTGAATAGGCTTAAGAGTCCTTCAGGGACTTATCCTTTCTGGTTTTGCTGAGAAATACAATGAGAGATTTCATGCAACTCTTTCAAGTGCAGCTTTTTCTCAGTACTGTGATATGGTCAATTAATTTTTAAAGCAGCCACTAATAGAGCTTGCCTGTAAACTAGATGTTAGTTTTAGGAGAATAAATAGAGACAGTTTTTTTTCAATTAACTCAAGAGCAGCACAGCAATTAGTGTATCAGTATTTGTTGTTGTATTGCACGTCCTTTGATGTCTGAATCATTACTCTGCTTTTCAGTTTGGATGTCTGTAAAAGATTTCCAAGCACTCATTGCTCCAGGAAATAAATAGAACATTAGCTTGGAAGGAAAAGTTGGATTTTATTCAAAGTCCCATGACTGTTCTGTTGTGTTGTTAAGCTCTCCTCTTCTTTCCATTTTCAGAGACATGGACATTTCAATGGACATTATTACCCACTGACATGTCTCAGTAAGATTTTTTTATTATAAAAGAGTTATTACAGTAAATGCAGGAAAGTATATTGATTGACATTATCTTCAGTAGATCCAAAAAGTAAGGGTGCTAGTAAGAAAGCTACTGAGTAATTTAGCCAATCCTCAATACTATTCCCACTATTACTGCAAAAGAAATTACCTAATTAGGGCCTACCGGTTCAGAAGAAATAAAAAGAGCCTAATTCTGATCTTGAGCAATCAGTTTTGTATTGGTATAATTCTCTATGCTGATTATCCTTACTTAGTTTACACCAGCATCAAGCAAATTATAAGAAGAATGCTACCTGCCATGTCTCATGTTGTTTTGTGAAGACTGCTAAATCACAGAGAAGGTGAAGAAAATCAGTCTATAGACACCATTTATCTGGTGGTGCTTCTGTTGCATGCACTACAATGAATACAGTAGATGTTATAGGAACTACATAGTGGAGAGGTTAACTATAAAACATTACAGCTATTAGTACATTTTTGTGCCAGAAGTGTTTTAAACTCTTTTGATTTTGGAAGAAAAATGCATCCCTTTATGAAAAGTTTGTGACAGTAATTTCAGAGAACATAAGAAAAAAACAAAAAGAAACCTAAGCAGCAAATATCAATTCCAAAGGTCTTGCCAAACATTGCCAGGACAGGTCCTAGGGTCTTAATCTAGCCTTAAGCATCCACAGCATCAATATTTGCATCTGAAATACTCCCCACGGGCTCCTTCTACTCAACAGGTAGTAACAGTCAACTTACATGTCTGGCATATTTTCAGTATCTGTTTTAGAATGAGATGAAGTGCCCATTACACTCCCATTAATTATTTAAGTAGATATTAGATGATGAGATCACATGTATAGGTATCTCCTCTTGGTCAGATGAAGCCTACCTTTTAATATTATTTTTGAAAGGGGAATGTGTAGAAGTAGCAATAGAGAATTTGTTTGAATCTATAACACTAAGTAACTAATTAGCATGAGCAGCAGTTTAAGTTGTCCTTCACCAGGAAGCATCAATCACAACATTTCTCTGTACAAATACAAGGAGTTTTGGACTCTCTGTTCTACCAACCCACCATTTGACTTCTCCAGGCTATTGACTTGTAATATGGAGCTGGCAAGGTGCTAATAAGAGATGCAAGGGAGGTTTGCTGCATCCTCCTCAATTCCATTTCAAGGTCAAGAAGAGCCAAGACCAAAGAATTACAAATCCTAAAACCATTCAGAAATGCAATTGAGTGGGTAAAAGCCAGTGATGGGTATGTACCTTCAGACACTTCCCATGTATACGAAAGCACTCCCTCAGGATTTTGATAGCCATCATATAAAACTACTGAGTAGTCTCAAACATCCAGCCCAACCACTTCTTAAGCTATCCTGGAGATAACGGATGTAGGAAGAAGTCCTGCACCAGTGACAATGTAAGTTTTAACACCTTATGATTCTATTGGACTAGAAGATTAACATTGATTAAAATTGTAATAATTGGAAGAGTTATACCAGAAAATCTGTGTGAACCTCCCTGGAAGGTTCTTGGATATATGTCTTGGGTTTACTGTTAGTCTGGATCTTTGGATCTTTTTTTTGGATCTTTGTTAATCTGGTGTTGGTCTCCTCTCCTGAATTGCTAATGACAGGGCGAGAGGAAATGGCTTCAAGTTACGTCAGGGGAAGTTTAGGTTGGATATTAGGAAGAAGTTCTTTACTGAGAGGGTGGTTGGGCACTGGAATGGGCTGCCCAGGGAGGTGGGGGAGTCACCATCCCTGGGGGTGTTCAAAAAATGGGTTGCTGAGGCACTTGAGGCCATGGTCTAATGGGCTAATGGTCTAATGGTTAGGAATATGATGGGATAAAGGTTGGACTTGATGACCCTGGAGGTCCCTTCCAACCATAATGATTCTATGATTCTATGATTCTTATCCTGACGATACTGTGGAGGTAGAGACCAAGACCTCCAAGTGCTTAATTTAGGAGGGATCTCAAACTTCCATTATTTTTTCCTTCCTAAAAAGTCCTTACCATTGACCTTCAAGACAACATAAGGTTAAGTAACATGAACAATTAGGTTTTTTCTTCATCTCAAGCTTTCTACACGACATCTTTTGTAACTTTGTAAGGAAAAAAATGGTATAAATTTGTTTTTCAAGGAATATACCAGTCTATATCTGCCTGAAGCTGGGAATTAAATGCTTCAGCTCAGTCCCAGTTCCTACCTTTATCTCCCTCTAGTACATAATTAACCCGAGTGGGAGGGAAGATTGAGAATAATATGGAGTTGATTCACCTTCTACATGCACTAGAGAAAATAGAGAGCATTACTGCATGCATCAGTGGAATTAAAGAAGAAATTAATCTGAGATCACTCATAAACAGATCCAGTCAAACATGATTGTTGCATGAATGGGAATGCATAAATTAAGCTTTGCCAAAGGTTACCAGTAATTAATAGCTTTGATTTTTTGGAAGTTCCAAGCATGATGATATTTACTTGTATTATTTATTGAAAAAGTATGCTTAAGAGGGCAGTCACAGTATCTAAATGCTACCTTGTTTCTCAAATATATCTTGATTGATGAGCTACTCTGAGATGTCATAGGCCAAACACTGCCTTTGAAGTTGGAAAACACCTCTTGATTGATGCTTACTGAAGAGCTGTCACAGGTAACATGGAAGAAAGAATAATTGTCATAACATGCCTAATACTGAAATGTGATGTGTTTCGTTTTCATCATTTCCAAAAGGAGTAAACTTGAGTAATGCTTGATAACAAAGCATTTAAATATGGATAGACTCTTTCTCAGAATCACAGAATCACA